>ML797607.1:290396-306565 GCA_009831015.1 Picea engelmannii | reverse complement strand
AAGAAATTATAATCATTGGCCAAAATATTCAATAGTTTAATAGAGTATTCAAAATTTGAAGTAGAAAATTGGTTAGTTAATTATGTGAACGAGAATGAAAACAAAAACGACACATTAAATCAAACTTTGATTGACTACCAAGAAATAGAGGATTCATTATTTGACATAAAATTGAGGCAATAGATAATTGTCACACCCATGAGGGATTACATTGAAAATTGGTTAAATAACGCTTTAATCAAAATAATTGAAATAGATCAAGAAGTGGCACTTACAAATGGTCAAACAATATCAATACATGAGTTCATATAAAAGTGACATTGGCAAATAGATAGAAGGAGAGAAAATCCATCATAGTAAGTAAACTAATCACGTCCTTCATAATTTCTCTATTTTTTTTCTCTCCTCGTTCAAGAATCATCCAAGTTGGTGATTCCAATGATTGTAATTCTTCAAAACATATAAGATAAAGAATTTCGTGGTTTTCTCTCGATTTGGGTTTCCATGTAAAACATTGGTGTATTGTTTATGTGTGTGATTGTTCATTTTTTATTTCTCATTATTGGATAATAATTCTACATTTATATAACACTTGGATTATCTAGAGAAAAAGAATTATAATTACGTTATTACTGATTCACCCCCCCCCCCTCTCAGTAATCCAAAAATTGGTATCAGATCAAGTTCCTTCAGAAATAAGTTTAACCACTGAAAGGTAGATCATGGAGAGTACCAACTCATATAAAAATGGAATACCACACTTTGATGGACAAAAGTATGTTTTTGGGAGCATAAGGATGAAGACATATATACAAGCACAAGGGTTTGAAATTTGGCAATCAATTGTACATAGATACACAGTACCAACAGTTCCACCAACAAATGACAAAGAATTGAAACTTGGTCATAATAATTCCAAATCTACAAATGCACTTTTGAATGGTCTTAGTGAAACAATATTCACCAAAGTTTCACATTGTAAATCCGCCAAACATATTTGGGACACGCTTCGAAATATTTATGAAGGAGATACAAAAGTCAAAGCAACAAAAATTCAAACTTATAGAGGTCAGTTCGAACAACTAAAAATGAAGGAAGATGAGAATATTGCAAACTACTTCTTAAGAGTTGACGAAATAGTGAATGCATTCATAGAATTGGGAGAAGAAATCAAAGAATCTGTAATTGTTAAAAAGGTACTAATATCTCTTCCTATGAGATTCAATCCTAAGACATCATCCCTAGAAGAAAGAATGGATATGAACTCAATAAAGATGGATGAAATGCATGGAATCTTCACAGCATATGAAATGAGAACTGAATAGGAAAATCTAGATGTAAAAGAAGCAGCCTTCAAAGCATCCAAAAGATCAAAGAAAAAGAAAAAGGAACAAGAAGAATATAGCAGCAGCAGCGACATCTCGGAAGATGATGAAGAAGTGGCCAACTTCGTCAAAAGACTGAATAAGGGAACGAATGGTAGGTATAGAGGTAAGCTTCCTTTAATTTTTTTTTAATTGTGATGGTATTGGTCATTTTGCTAACAAATGTCCTCATAAGAAAAAGAGAAATGATGAAGGTTACTCAAAAGGAAAAAACACATATAAAGGCAAAAGAACTACAAAGAAAGATTTCAAGAAAATCTTATGCATCAAAGAAGACATCTCATCATCATATGAAGATGAAATCAGTGACAGTGAGACAGGAAGATTTCTATTCATGGCAGTAAAAGATTCTGACAAAGAAGACTTCGAAGAAGAATATGAAGAAGTCGAAGAAGGATATGAAGAATTCGAAGACAAAATTGAAGATGCATAAGTTGACTATCGAGAATAATTAATGTGTGCCATAGAAGTTATCAAAATAGAAAACAAGAAAAACAAGAAACTACAAGCAGAACTAGACAATAAAAAGGACACTTGAGAACTAGAACAAATGATCACAAGATTGAAGGTTCAAATAGAATAAGATAAAAGAATTGAAGAAACACTCAAAGAACAACTAGAAGAAAAGGACAAGATCATTGGAAACTTGGAAACAAAGATTGTCACACTAAGAAAGGATATTCAAAAGAAAAATATGCAGAATAGCTCAAAATTTCTGGACGACATTATCAACAGTCAAAAATCTCATCTTCACAAGTTTAGAATTGGATACAATCAGATAGAAAAGGGATAGAGCTCCAAAACAACAGAGAAAGAAACAAATCCAAAAATCTATGCAGAAAAAATCAAAGGGGATAGGAAGATGTACAAGGAATAATACAGGGACACTCCTCCACCGAGAAGATTTAGATTTTAGAGTCAACAACAGACAGATAGGCCTCAAGAAGAATAAGTATTTAGAAGAGAACCTTATTTCAGAAGATATTCAACTCCCAGGTATCAAACTATATTTTTTGGTTTATGTTATGCATGTAATAATTTTGGACATAAAGTTGTGAATTGCAGAGCTAACAACATAAACAATAACAAATTTGAGAGTCATACACAAAGGGGTTACTCAAGAAGACCTAGTGAAACACAAAGAAGAAGTTACAACAGGTTTGAATCTTTGAACACTAAAGTGGAATGTTACAAATGTAACAATTTTGGATATGTGGCCAAAAATTGCAGAATGAAAGTCCCTCCTAAAGAACCTCAACAAAATAACAATAGTCACAGACAAGAACCTCAGAAAATGACATGGATAAGAAAACAAGATCAATACAATAATGAAGAATGAAAATTTGATCTACAAGCTAAGCAGAAGAAACACGGTTGGTATATTGACAGTGGGTGTTCAAAAAACATGATAGGTGATAGAGACAAATTTCTTACATTGAAAAAGGAAAGAAATGGATCAGTCTCCTTCGGAAATGATAATTTAGCCAAAATCATTGGAGAAGGCACAGTCTGAATTGGGAACACGAATAAAAAGTCACAAAATGTTCTACTAGTAGAAGATATGAAACACAATCTTCTAAGTGTGATTCAAATGTGTGACCAAGGTCATAAAGTTACTTTCGATTCACAAAAGTGTCAGAAAAGAAGAGAAGGTTCACGGAAATTGGTCAGTACAACTACAAGAACTTCAAACAACATATATGTGTTAAGTGAAATTGGAAATGAATAGTGTTGTCTAGGAAAGGAAGATGAAAGTTGGCTATGGCACAGAAGAATGGGTCACATTCATTTTGATAATGTAATGTCCCCAAGGCCGAGCCCTTTATAAATCTGATGTACAAAACGAATTGTACATATGTGTTATAGGCTGGTGAGTTGAGTTCCTATAAGCTGTAGGCTTATGTGTTTGTTAGGCCAGGGAGCCTAAGTGTTGAAGGCCAGGAGCTTACTGTTGTACTTGTAAGTATGCAGAATATTTAATAAAATATAAACACCGCCAGGTGCAGACCGACCACGATGAATGAGTGAAGGGGGACTGAGCATCCACAGAGTGGGCAAGGAACTAGGGGCTGAAAGGTGGGAAAGGGACTGAGTGTTGAGCCTAGGGGCTAAGCCTAGGGGGGCTTAAACCTGGAAATAATATTTTAATATTATTTCAAAATATATGTGCATCATATGTTTTTACCCTAAGTCCTTTTGGAAGGACACATGAATTCCCAAGTGGTGGGAGGAATGTGTGCTGGTGGAATGCATGCAGTCCCATGGGTGACAAGTGTCAACCATGGCGCATGCACTAAAAGGCTGGTATGAGTTGTGAGAAGGTTCCTCCTCCTCCATTTGACCCGGGACGACCCTGAGCCAGAGCAGTAGGAGCCAGTCTGCAAGAGACCCTCGTGTAATTCTGATACAGAAAAGAAAGCCTATGTTGTCCTGAAGAATCCGTGCACACCCCTGTCCAGAGCTGTGGAGTCTGTGTCTGGTTCTAGTAAAACTAGGAGCGCATTTCCTGAACAGGAACCCTGTGTTGGACTCGAGTGGAAGAATCCTTGTTTGTTCGGGAAAAGCTGAGCTATCCTATGCGTGGTGTTCCTGTTCAGAAATCATGACCATGAGATCATCCTGTGACTATTGAACCGGTTTGGGAAGACTTTGTCTGTTTTCCCCGTGGGTTGTTGTGGCCACATAGTACTGGACTACGTGAGGCTTGTTGGCCTGTGAGCGACTCCTCCAGGTGAGAGAGGGCACAGAGGAAGGAGAGATCTCCTGGAAGGAACCCTGTAGCTGCTACAGAACCCAGAGACTTCCGATCCGGTTTGTTCCTGTAACCTAAGGTAAGGGAGACTGGCAGCCAAAGGACTATCCAGGTGACAGAGAAGGTGCACTGGGGTGGAACAGACATGTGGGGAATGAGGGTCTGTGGGCAGTGAGCGTGGGAGATTCCTGGGAGAGAATTCCTTCCTGGTGGTTGTGAGTGATTGTTTTCCCTGTAACATCAGCCTGAGTCTAGATTCCTTGCCCTGGGGTGGAGCTCAGTCCCAGCTCGGGGGTGACCCATTGTTGAGTTGAGGAGCAGTGCGGTCTACGACTGGGAGGTTCATGGAAGGCCTACATTTGGTTGGTGGATTTCACCATTGTTTCAAGATAAGTATTTAATTATGTTCTTATCACATTTCCACAAGACTGTGTTGTATATATTATCATGTTTTTCGCTATGTAAATGAATTACTTTTGAAAGATATGGATTGTCTAATTATAACAGTAATTATATGTTTATTCTGAGAATTACAATGTATCTCTTTGTTTTTACGCATGTGAACATACAATTTTGTATGTTTTGTTGTAAAAGTCCATGTACAGATTGGTTGTAGAGGGGTATGAATACCTCGGTAGTGAAAAGGGTACACTACAAATTGGTATCAGAGCCAAGGTTTCGACACTGAGCCTAGATGGGTCGGTGAAGCAGTCTTAGGACCGAGAATGCGAGGGGAAATTGAGTTGGGAGGACCAATTTCGAACCCTGGTTTGCTCCGAAGTGTCAAGGGGACACTTGACGAGTTTTTATTAAGCTCAGGAGGTATAGAGGTGCTATGAAACCGCAGCCAGTGTGGTCTATGGCCATAGGGAGACAGATCTCTACACCAATGGTGTTAGAACCGTCAGATCTCGACCGGAAAACCCGTCAGCCATAGGATCATTCGGGAGATGTCTAAAGGTTAAACATTTGAGAATAGGGGTGAAAGCTCCGAAATAAATCTAGACCATCGAAAAAAAACAAAAACGGAGGACATGTGTCGTGGGATTTTCCATTTCGGAAAATCGGTAGTCACGATTACAGGAAGTTGGGAATTTTCATGGTAAAAATTCCGGAAACGATCCAAGTCGTCCATTCGTTGTGGACGTGTGGCAGTAATCCAGGAAATCAGGAAAAGTCCTGATAGAAGATTCATCCATCGAAACCATCGGGAAAAATCCCGACAAGGGAGTCGACTATCGATATTTGGGTCATCAGGAATCATGGGGACAAGAGGTTCATGCATTATGAAACCCCGAACCCCGAAACCCTGATAAGGGTATAAGGCTGCGGTCACATGGACCTTGGCTTAACTGCGAAGGGCTAAAGAAAAAGGGCGCATCGACAAATCAGAGATCGGGAGTTTGTGAGAGTAGTAACTCATGTCGTTGGGAATCCTAAAACCCCGATACCCAAAGCTTCAGTCAAAAAGATGTACCCCGTAGACACCTGAAGAGCACCACATGCTAGCAAGTGTGAAGACAAGATGAGAAAGGTGGGACCCGATGACTTCATTGAAAGCGACGTGGAACTGCATGAACTTGCCACGTGCCATCATGATAGTGGGCGACAGCTGTACTGTGGACCCGTAGAGTAGAGTGAGTCAGAATTTTGGAAGTCGGGGCTTGGAGAACAAAGCGGGTCTGAAAGATTCGTGGGCCGAAACCCTGAAACTTGAAATCCTGAAATGCCGAGAAGATGGAAGTTCCGAAAATCAAAGTCCTGGGTACCGAAACTCAAGGTCCTGAAAGTCCCAAAATAATAGAAATTGAAGTTTCGGACACCCGAAAAACATAGAGCCAGACAGAGCTTAGAAAACTTTGTGAAGTTGAAATGTCTTTTGTTCTTGTTCATATTAGTTATAAATGTTGTGGATTGTTCATGAAGTTTAATGGCTTGAAAATTTTCGAATTCAATTGCACAGTGCGTGTGCAGAGTTCAACAAAGGCCAAAACTCCAGTTAATCAATGCCAAGTATGGAGTGGGGAAGAGTGCAAATTACCCTTGAAATGGAAGATGAACGGGAAGGAAAGGATGTTAACCTAGGAGTCGAAGGATCGAACTCTAATGGGCATGGAAAGGAGATGGAAAAGGAAGGACACATAATGAAAATCCTTGAAGGATTGCAAAGAGAGGCCAAGGAGCAGTGAGATGATAGCCAAAAGCTCATGAAAGTTAGGGATCGGCAAGGGGAATTAAACTTAAAATTCTTGAAGAGACTGGAAAGAATAGAGAAGAAACTTGAGAAGAGAAGAGACTCAGGTACGACAGAGAGTTGCAGAAATCATGGGAGAAGAAGTAGATCGAGGAGTGGTAGCCGACATCACATTCACTCCCAAAAACATTCAGACAGGGAGACACATAGCAGTTCGAGCCCGTCCCCTACTAGAAAACATAAAAAATCTGGAAGGGAGGAATTGAAAGGAGAGATGAATAAAATTAAGCCTCCCACATTTGATGGAGAACATAAGAAGGAGGAATATGCCAAGACATGGTTGCTGGGCATGAAGAAATACTTCCAACTGCAGAATTATTCTGCCCATGCAGAAGGTAGAATTGCAATGTACCAGCTGAAAGGAAAAGCATCCATGTGGTGGGATCAGTTTGTGCAAGTGCAGCACATCAGAGAGAAAGAGGTCACGTGGAAGGGGTTTAAGAGGTATTTTGAGAAGAAATACCTGACTAAAATATACTATGATAGAAAGATGAAGGAGTTCTTCGAACTCAAGCTAGGCAACACGACCATTGATGAGTATGAACGAAGTTTTCTGGAACTACTGAGGTATGTTCCAGTCATCAAAGACGAGGCTGTCAAAATTCATAGGTATCTGAGTGGATTGCCACCTCCCATTGGTGACAAGATTCAATATGATGATCCTAAGACCATGGAAGAAACCATAAGAAGGGTGAAATGCCTATACGAACAAAAAAGAGAAAAGCCTACCTTTTGGAAGGCTTGGGATGACCAGAAGAGGTTTAAGAAAGAACAAAGGCAGAAGGGAATCAAGCCTTCCTTTTTCAGAAACAGTCCTTGGGGACAGTCATCTTTTAAAGAGCCCAGGAAAGTTGAAGGGAGTGAACAGATGCTAAGACCTCTACCCATGGAGTGTTGGGGTTGTAAAGGGAATCATAGGTACAGAGACTACCCCCACATAAAAGACAAAGCAAGAACTATCCATACTGTTCAGCAAGATGAAACAGTGGAGGATATGGGTAGAAGAATGCCGAGGATCTACGCAGCCCTAGACAATAAGCAAGCAGAATTTCAATCGCACATGATTGAAGTGGAAGGTATGATCAACAACTGACCACTTGTTATTTTGATTGATTCAGGGGCTAGCCATAGTTATGTAGATCCTAGAGTGGTGAAAAGTTTGCATCTAACGAAGAGAAAACATGAGAAGTCTTGGTTAGTACAGTTAGCCATAGGGACCAAGAGGAAGGTCACTGAATTGGTTAAGTCATGTTCGGTGGACATGAAAGGAATGAGCACTAAGGTTGAATTGAACATTCTGCCTTTAGGCTCATATGATTGCTTAATTGGGATAGACTGGTTGAACCAGCACCACGCCCTTCTAGATTTCCGTAACAAGAGGTTCACATGCCTAAATGAAGAGGGAAATCAGGTAACAGTCCAAGGAATTCCCAGAGCCATGGTTGTTAGAGAAATCTCAGCTATGCAGTTGAAGAAATGTTACCGGAAAGGCTGTCAATTATTTGCAGCCCGGGTGGAAGAAGTATTCCAAGATGTGGTCTTGAATATGGAATACCACAGGGTTCTCAAAGAGTTTGAGGACGTGTTTCAGGAGGTGCTTGGACTACCTCCGAAGAGGGACATCGATTTTTCTATAAATTTGATGCCTGGAGCAACTCCAATTTCGAAAGCTCCTTATAGGATGAGTATGCCAAAACTGAAAGAGTTGCAATTGTAGCTCAAAGAGCTATTAAAAAAAGGCTACATTCGTCCCAGCGTGTCACCGTGGGGAGCCCCATGTCCTATTCGTGAAGAAGAAATATGGGACGTTGAGGCTGTGCATTGATTTTCGGTAGTTGAATAAAGTCACTGTCAAAAACAAATATCCTCTGCCAAGGATTGATGATATTTTTGATCAGTTGAAGGATGCAAAAGTATTTTTGAAAATAGATATTCGATCTGGATATCATCAAGTGAGGATAAAAGATGAAGACATCAGCAAGACCGCCTTTAGAACAAGGTATGGTCACTATGCATTTACAGTGGTGCCATTTGGACTATCCAACGCGCCTGTTATCTTCATGTGATTAATGAATGGAGTGTTCAGAAATTATTTGGACAAGTTTGTCATAGTCTTCTTGGACGATATCTTGGTGTACTCCAAGACAGAGGAAGAACATGAACAACACCTTAGAATGGTGTTGCACGTGTTGAGAGAACACCAGCTCTACACAAAAATGAGCAAGTGCTCATTTTACCAAAAGCAGATCCATTATCTGGGACACATTATTTATGAAGAGGGGATCGCTGTGGATCTTGAGAAGGTACAGGCCATTCAATAATGACCAGTGCCAAGGAATGTGACAGAAGTTAGATCCTTTATGGGCCTGGCAGGTTATTATAGGAGGTTCATAGCCAGATTTTCAAGGATAGCTCATGCTATCACTTCCTTGCAAAGGAAGGAGAAAAAGTTTCAGTGGACTGATGAATGTGAGAGCAGCTTCCAACGACTGAAGCAACTGCTCACTAGTGCTCCAATCCTGAGGATTGTAGATCCAAACAAGGATTACGTAGTTTGCACAGATGCGTGTAAGGAAGAGCTGGGAGGAGTTCTCAGCCAAGAGGGATTTGTAATTTGTTATGAATCCCGAAAGCTGAAAGAGAATGAAAAGAATTATGCCACTCATGATTTAGAGCTGGCAGCAGTTGTCCACGCATTGAGGAAATGGAGACATTACCTCATGGGCAAGAAATTTGAATTAAGAACAGACCAAAACAGTCTAAAATATTTATTTGATCAGCCAACCTTAAATGCCAGGAAAATTAGATGGCTGGAATTTTTGTGTGAATATGACTTTGATATCCAGCATATCAAAGGGAAAGAAAATAAGGTGGCTGATGCACTCAGCAGAAAGGTGCACGAATTACATGCTACAACCATTATCATGTATAGAACTGAGATTAAAGATAGGATTCTTGAAGCTGCAAATGCTGATTTGCACTGCAAATGCTGATTTGCACTGCAAATGCTGATTTGCAGTACAAAAGACTTGTAGCAAAGCTACAGCAGCATAAGAAACCACAAACCCAGGAAAGTTACACCTTGGGAACTGATAGTTTACTTCTGTATAAAAACATAGTGTATGTACCTAATGACCGAGAATTGAAGCTGGCAATTCTAAAAGAAATGCATAACGTGACTTATGCTGGTCATCCTGGATATCAAAAGACCGTGGCAGCAGTCAAAAGCCATTATTTTTGGCCGGGATTGAAGAAAGAAATTGCTGAATACATCACCAGATGTATGGAATGCCAAAGGGTTAAGGCTGAGCATAGACACCCAACAGGGTTGTTGCAGCCTTTACCTATTCTTGAGTGGAAATGGGATGTGGTAATAATGGATTTTATCACAGGATTTCCCAGAACAAGCAAGTAGCATGATTCAATCATGGTGGTGGTGGACAAGCTTACTAAAGCTACCCATTTTATTCCACTGAAAACCACCCACGGAGCAACAGATGTTGTTGATATCTTTTTAAAAGAAGTTGCACGCTTGCATGGAATTCCTAAGACAAATGTGTCTGATAGAGACTCGAAATTCACTTCGAATTTCTGGAAAGGACTGTTCAAAGGATTCAAAACGAATTTGAACTTTAGTACAGTGTATCATATTGAGTCTGATGGATAGACAGAGAGAGTAAATAGAGTAATAGAAGACATGCTAAGGATGTATGTGATGGATAAACCATGAAAGTGGGAAGACTACCTTCATTTGGTAGAATTCGCCTAAAATAATGGGTATCATACATCTCTGAAGATGAGCCCATTCGAAGCACTTTATGGAAGAAAGTGCAACACTCTAGTGAGCTGGGGTAATCCAACTGACAGGGTAGTAGTTGGGCCTGAACTACTCAAAGAGATGGAAGATCAAATGATAAAAATAAAACAGAATCTGAAAGATTCCCAGGACAGGCAAAAACGTTATGCTGATAGTAACAAAACCCATGGAGAATTCAAAGTGGGTGACCATGTTTTCCTGAAAGTGAAAACTAACAGGAGTTCCCTGAAATTGGGAAGTTGTGCCAAGTTGGCAACAAGATTTTGTTGGCCATTTGAGATCCTGGAAAGGATTGGGCCAGTTGCATACATGCTTGCATTACCTGCATCTATGACTGTACATAATGTGTTTCATGTTTCACTACTTAAGAAATATGTACCTGATGCTAATCATGTTATTGATTGGACTGTGATTCAGGTGGAACCAGAAGGTGTCCTGCAAGTGCATCCTGTGCGCATATTGGATAGGAAAATCAAACAGCTCCGAAATCGAGCTATAGAACTTGTAAAGGTCCAGTGGAACTGGTACGGTCCCGAGGACACGACATGGGAGCATGAAGAGGTTATGCGGGTAGAGTACCCACATCTTTTTACAAATTTTGAAAGGCTTGCAGAGACAGTGTAATTTGCACTGAGGACAGTGCAAAAATAAGGGAGGGGGATTGTAATGTCCCCAAGGCCGAGCCCTTTATAAATATGATGTACGAAATGAATTGTACATATGTGTTATATGCTGGTGAGCCGAGTTCCTATAAGCTATAGGCTTATGTGTTTGTTAGTCCAGGGAGCCTAAGTGTTGAAGGCCAGGAGCATGCTGTTGTACTTGTAAGTATGCAAAATATTTAATAAAATATAAACACCGCCAGGTGCAGACCAACCACGATGAATGAGTGAAGGGGGACTGAGTGTCCATAGAGTGGGAAAGGAACTAGGGGATGAATGGTGGAAAAGGGGCTAAGTGTTGAGCCTAGGGGCTAAGCCTAGGGGGGCTTAAACCTGGAAATAATATTTTAATATTATTTCAAAATATATGTGCATCATATTTTTTTATCCTATGTCCTTTTGGAAGGACACATGAATTCCCAATTGGTGGGAGGAACGCGTTCTGTTGGAACGCATGAAGTCCCATGGGTGACAAGTTTCAACCCTAGCGCATGCACTAAAAGGATGGGATGAGACGTGAGAAGGTTCCTCCTCCTCCATTCGACCCAGGACAGCCTTGACCCAGAGCGGTAGGAGCCAGTCTGCAAGAGACCCTCGTGTAATTCTGATACAGAAAAGAAATCCTGTGTTGTCCTGAAGAATCCGTGCACACCCCTGTCCAGAGCTGTGGAGTCTATGTCTGGTTCTAGTAAAACTGGGAGCACATTTCCTGAACAAGAACCCTATGTTGGACTCGAGTGGAAGAATCCTTGTTTGTTCGAGAAAAGATGAGCTAACCTGTGCGTGGTGTCCTTGTTCCAAAATCATGACCATGAGATCATCCTATGACTACTGAACCAGTTTGGGAAGCCTTTGTCTGTTTTCCCCATGGGTTGTTGTGGCCATGCAATACTGGACTGTGTGATGCTTGTTGGCCTGTGAGCGACTCCTCCAGGTGAGAGAGTGCGTAGAGGAAGGAGAGAGCTCCTGGAAGGAACCCTGTAGCTGCTACAGAACCTGGAGAATTCTGATCTGGTCTGTTCCTGTAACCCAAGGTAAGGGAGGCTGGTAGATGAAGGAATGTCCAGGTGATAGAGACGGTGCACTCTCCTGGGGTGGAACAGGCATGTGGGGAATGAGGGTCTATGGGCAGTGAGCATGGGAGATTCCTCGGAGAGAATTCCTTCCTGGTGGTTGTGAGTGATTGTTTTCCCTGTAACCTTAGCCTGAGTCTGGATTCCTTGCCCTGGGGTGGAGATCAGTCCCAGCTCGGGGGTGACCCACTGTTGATTTGAGAAGCAGTGCGGTCTACGACTGGGAGGTTCGTGGAAGGCCTGCATTTGGTTGGTGGATTTCACCACTGTTTCAAGATAAGTATTTAATTATGTTCTTATCACATTTCCACAAGACTGTGATGTATATATTATCATGTTTTCTGTTGTGTAAATGAATTACTGTTGAAAGATATGGATTGTCTAATTATAACAATAATTATATGTTTATTCTGAGAATTACAATGTATCTCTTTGTTGTTACACATGTGAACATACAATTCTGTTGTTTTGTTGTAAAAGTCCATGTAAATATTGGTTGTAGAGGGGTTTGAATACCTCGGTAGTGAAAAGGGTACACTACAGATAACCTTGTCAAAGTCAGCAAAAGAGAAGCAATCAAAGAAATGACCAAGATCACGAAACCAACCAACACTTTATGCAAGCATTGTCAACAAGGAAATCAAACAAAGACCAGATTCAAATTAAAGGAATATTCAACAACAAGACCACTGGAAATTGTGCATCCTGATTTAGTTGGACCAACTACAACAAAGGGCTTAAAAGGTGAGATATACTTTATGTTATTAGTTGATGATTATACAAGAATGATTGTAGTTTGATTTCTCAAGAACAAGTTAGAAGTTTTTGAAAACTTCAAGATCTACAAGGAAATGGTTGAAAATGAGATGGATTCAAGAATCAAATGATTGAGATATGATAATGGAGGAGAGTGCACTTCAAAGGAATTTATGGACTACTGCAGCAGTCATGGAATGAAAAGGCAATTCTCCATTGCTAGGACACCTCAACAGAATGGATTTGTTGAAAGAAAGAACATGATAGTACAGGAAATGGCTCGAACAATGCTAATGGATTCCAAATTGATAGATATATTTTGGACACAGGCAGTGCATACAACAATTCACATTCAAAATAGAGTAATGCTCAGAAACAACACTGATAAAACTCCCTACGAGCTATGGAAAGGAAGACTAGCAAATGTGAAGCACTTCAGAGTTTTTGGTAGAAAATGCTACATCAAAAGAGAAGATGGAAGAATGGCAAAGTTTGACTCTCGTGTGGAAAAAAGAGTACTTGTTGGTTACTCGAGTACAAGGAAAGCATACAAGTGTTAAAATCTAATATTTAACAAAGTTGTGGAAAGCATCAATGTAACAATTGATGAAACAAGCAAACCAAAATCAAAGGAAGAAGAAAACAAATCAATGGAACAAATTTTCGAAGAAGAAGAAGCAGAAGATGAAGCAGAAGAGGAATATGAAGAGAATCCGATAGAAACATAAGAGAAAGTTCAGAAAGTATCTCCAAAGACACCAAGAAAACAAGTAAGGAAGAATCATCCTTCAGATCAAATTATTGGAAACAAAGATGTAGGAGATGAGACTAGAAGAAAAATCCGTTCACTAGAACAAACACACCTAGCACTCTTGTCTACAATTGAACCGAACTATTTTTAAGAATCCAACAAGGATGAATTTTGGAATAAGGCCATGAATGAAGAATTGGATCAAATAGAGAAAAATGACACTTGGGAACTGGTTCCAAGACCAAAGAATAAGTGTGTGATCAGCACAAAATGGGTTTTTAGGAATACATTAAGTGAATATGGACAAGTTACAAGGAACAAATCTAGATTGGTATGTAAAGGATATGCATATATTGAAGGAATCGACTTTGAAGAGACATTTGCCCTAGTTTCCAAAATGGAAGCAATTTGGTTGCTTTTAGCCTATGTATGCTCCAAAAATGTTAAAGTATATCAGATGGATGTAAAATCATCTTTTCTGAATGGGGAACTTGAAGAAGAAGTCTACATTTAAAAACCAGAAGGATTTCAGTTGTTAGAGAATGCAGATTATGTGTGTAAATTAAAGAAGGCCTCGTCTAGTCTAAAACAGGCTCCTAGAGAATGGTACTCTAGACTGGATAAGTATCTGCAGCAGGATGGGTTCATAAAAGGATGTGCAAGCAACGACCTCTACATCAAGGTAAGTGAAGGTAATATTTTATTAATTGAAGTTTATGTTGATGATATTATTTTTGGTAGCGATGATGATAGGTTAAGCCAGAAATTTGCAAAAGATGTGCATAATGAATTTGAAATGTTGTTACTTGGAGAACTATCCTTCTTTTTGGGACTTCAGATACGTCAAAACAACCAAGGAATCTTTATTTCTCAAACCAAGTATATCAAAGAAATTCTAAAGACGTTCGGAATGGAAGATTTCAACCCTGTTATCACTCCCATGCAAACCAGTTGCAAGTTGAGCAAAGATGATGATTCAAAGTCTACATATTAGAGGAAATATAGGTCAATGATTAGCAACCTACTATATGTGACAACATCCATACCATATGTAATGTAGGCAGTTGGACAGGTGGCATGATTTCAAACAACACCAAAGGAATCACATGTGTTAGCAGTGAAAAGGATTTTCATATATCTCAAAGGAACAAAAGAATTTGGATTATGGTATCTAAAAGGAAATGATCTATCACTTATTGCCTACATAGATGCAGATTGGGCAGGTTGTATTGACGACCAATGAAGCACCAGTGGAGAAACGTTCTACTTGGGCAAGTTTTTAGTATCATGGATAAGCAAGAAACAATCATCGATATCTTTATATACAGTCGTGTCAGAGTATATTGCAGCAACATCATGTTGTACACAGGTTCTTTGGATGAAACAAACTCTGACAGATATACAGTTTGATTATGATGAGCCCATTCCAATATATTATGATAATACAAGTGCCACCAGTATCTCAAAGAACCTGGTGATGCACTCCAATATGAAGCACATTCCAATAAAGTATCACTTTCTACGGGAGTAGGTTGCAGAAAAGAACATCAGAGTTGAGTATGTGGGCACAAAAGAACAAGTGGCAGACATATTCACAAAACCACTTCCATGGGAATCCTTTGAATATATTCACCAAAGACTTGGAGTTATTTCTACTCCAAAATGAATGTTTTTTGAATGCTTATCTTATATGTCTTAGATTTACATGAGGAAGCACCATAAGAGGACAGTTCAGTCAGGGGGAGCAACCCCAAATGGAAAGATACCTTTGCCATTGATGACAAAGGGGGAGAGAATTATCAGATGTAGAGGATAGAGGTAGAGGAAAAAGACATGGTTCCAGGGGGAGGATGAGTTATATGATTTCATTATTGCATCAGAGTTTCCATCAATGCTAAAGGGGGAGATTGTTGATTAAGGTTGGTTTTCATTGATGTCAACCCTTGAAGAAAGCCCCATAGAAAAAAGGTTGGTTAATGGACCCAATATTTTTTTATGTAAAGATGACTCGCTATTTTATTTTCATGGTTTATAATAAGTATAAATGGATGAAATCCAAAGTGGTCCCCTTATGGTTAAATCCCTCACGAGAAGACGCTTTGTAGATTGAGTTATCCTAGAAGTATGGTTAGAGAACCCATTCTTATTTATGGAATAACCAGATGAACACTAGTGAATTTTTTAGTGAAACTATCCTATATTGATAGTTCTTTTCATTCCATTTTCGGTGGTATGTGGAACGTCACATAACTCCTCACGGTTAGAGAGTTATGGCCATGAGAAGTTGGAGAACCCAGGTTTGGGTAATGGACCCAAGTTTGTTTGATGGATAACAATATGTGTTTTGATATATTTTAAGGTAATACTATTATATATGGATATTACATGTCATTCCATTTCTGGTGTTATGTGGAACGTTGCATAACTCCTCACGGTTTGAGAGTTATGGCCTTACGAAGTTGGAGGACCCTCATATGTCATCTAGAAGCCCCAAAAGGTCAAAGTAATCAAAGTGGCTTAAGAGGTTTTAAAAGGTAAATAATAAAGTGAAGTGATGAGTGTACTATAATTAAAATTGAATACAAAATAAATTAATTCAATAATAAATTTAATGGAGAAATTAGAAGTGGGTTAACCCTAAAATAAGTAAAGTGGGCAAAGTGACCTAGAAGATGTTTTTAAGGAAGCTACTTGGAGAGTATAAATAAGAGGCAAGGCC
>ML797607.1:117942-128637 GCA_009831015.1 Picea engelmannii | reverse complement strand
CATACTTTAATTTTTTTTTTGTCCCATAACTGATGTCACATAAAACGACTCCATCAACTTTGAATTGGGCCTGAATCACATTTCTAAGTTGTCTCGAATGTCAATGGTCAGGAACATTACAAGGAAAGTACCTTAAACCCGAAGTTTTCGACGATAGAGGAAAATTAATACTTAACCAAGAATGGAATGTTGAATAACCAACCAATGCTAGTAGGCCATATCTAGAAGAGACAAGTTATTCAAAAAACTGGGATAGATCTAGCTGGAAGCACTAATTAAGTCCAAGACCCGAAATTGATATTTAACTCGTTGTTTTTTACGAATAAAGGATTTGATCATCAAGAAGACTGTCAAGAAGCTTCATCATTGTACATATTTTTATTGGTCAGTGGCAGGCCAAATCGCAATCATTATGGAAAATAATCTTAGTTTTATTTTGTAACCCATCTTATTTGAATATAGAATATTTGTCGTTTTTTTTTAATGGTGTCTTCCAATCTCTGGTATTTCTTTTCATTTTATTTTGTACCTTTTTTTCTGTGTGTCGTGAAACATGGATGACAATATTGTCTTTCTATTGCCCAGTACTTCAATTTAAATAAAGGCTACTTTGTTCGTTGCTTACATTTTACATGGAAGCATAATTTGTCATAGGCCATACTTATGTGGCGCCAGCCCTATACTTAAAGAGATTAATTGGAGAACCCATCCTACTTTCATTCTCTGGGTCCCGTAAATAGAATTTATTAATGAATTATAACATGGAAACTCAAGTGTTGACGCCATGTTCCTGTTCAATATCTTGCATATATTGCAACTTATTCTATTTGATAATATCCATGCATATATACTAATATGAGTACTATTGGAATAAATATAAAAAATTATTTATTCTTGGGACCTGATGGCCAACTATCTGGCCACGAGGTCCTGGATTTGCAGTATTCAACAACTATGTCCCCTACTCTGTCATATATATCTTGCAACCAAAGAAATTTCGTGATCTGCAATTTATTCTTTAACTAGTGAATCTGATCGACCATTGTTCCTTACCATACTTAGCCAATTTTATGGTCGTGGTTGTTGGGTTGGCGCTTCCAAACTATGTTGCTTCTTGTTGTGTTATATACATCTTGCAATCAAAACTTCCGTGGTTTCAACAAAACTTGCGAACCGAACAACATCCTGTAAATTGGAAGATTATTTACAATTGAAACATAAATAATCCATTAATATATATTATTATGAATACTATTGAAATAAATATCAAAAATTTATCTTGGCCAATACTTAGTCGATTATCTTCCCATCAGGTCCCGGGTTCGCGATATCCAACACCTATGTCCCCTATTCCATCATATACATATTGAAGAAAAAGAACTTTTGTGGTCTGCATTTTATGCTTTTACTTGTGAGAACCCAGTAGGGGTTCCAAAACATTGGCATTAATAAACAAGAAAATGGATTTTCTACTGTCAGATACTTATCCCTTTTCCCCTTTTCTTCTTCCTGTCCATTATCGCTTTTTGGTTATATACCTAGTCGTCTTTATATGATCACGGTTTGTAGGGTTGGCGGGTTGACATATCTTCATCTCCATCTATATCCTCACATGGAAAATCCAATCGACCGATGTTCCTTTCCATACTTAGTCAATTTTATGGCTACGGTTTCCAAGTTGGCACATACGAACTCACCTTTTCTTCTTCCCATCTGTCATCTCTTTTTGGATGTATACTTAGTCCCATTTATATGATATCTGGTTCTTGGCTTGGCGGGTTGACATGTATTCATATCTATCTATATCCTCACATGACAAATATGACTGACCTTTTTTCCTTTCCATACTTAGCCAATTTTATGGTTGCGGTTGTCAGGTTGGCGTTTACGAACTCGGTTGTTTATTGTTCCATGATATACATATTGCACTCAAAACATACGTGATATAAAATTCCACTGTGGGTTCCTCGTATACATTAACTTCTCTCAAATTATTTTTTTCTGCCTTCCATCCCCACCAACTTCGCGTCTTTCCTAATATAAATTAACTATGCTCTTAATAGTGACAACTGGACACACTGGTATGAAAGAATTGGCACCCACTCCTCCACCATATATAAATTGACCACCAAACTCTGACATCGTCCCCTCTTTCGTGTTACACATTATGCATTCAAATGTTCTGATCTATACAATTTGGTCGTTGTGGCCTCGCGTCTTCTGGGGAAACCTTGTCACCCTATTTTTCATCCTTGCGTTGGTGGGTTCACGAAAACTCCAACTTTTTAGTCACCTTTTCCTGTTCTTCCCATCCTCATACTTCTTTCCAGATATGCAACACCAAAGGTTTAATACTAAAATGACATCATGCAACAACCATAAAAATCGTCATTAATAAGAAAAAGTCTCAACAACCAACCATCCCTACAGAACTTGTCCAGAAACATGAAAAGAAGATCTTGCCAGGTAATGGAAAAGCTATTACAAATTTCAATATATTAGCAAAAAGAAGTCTCGGCCAGCGTTTTTGTGTTCCATACTTGGCACACTTTTTCGATTTCAGGTTCCAGATTGACGACATCAAAATTGTATTTTGAATCTTCCGCGAGTTGCAAACAACTCCCAGAGTTCCACAATATACAATTTTTCCACATGAATGTATAAAAAATCTTAATTTTTCTCTTTTCCTCCCCTCTATTATCCCTTTGTGTTTCTATATTTAGTCACATCTATATGATCCCGGCCTCATGGTTTCACAAATTAGCAACTTTTTATCTATATATTCACACCATGAGCCCAAACGACCGCGGTACCTTTCAATACTTAGCCAATTATATGATCATCGGGTCCCAACACCTATGTCCCCTGTTCTGTCATATCCAACACCTTTTTCCCTTGTCTTCTTCCCATGTATTATCGCTTTCTAGTTATATACTTAGTCGCCTTTCTATAATCGCGGGTTTGAGCGTTGATGGGATGACATATATTCATCTCCATCTATATCCTCACATGAGGAATCTGACCGATAATTTTTCCTTTCCATACTTAGCCAATTTTATGTCCACGGTTGATGGGTTGGCGCTTTCGAACTTTGCTGCTTCTTGTTCCGTGATATACATCTTGCACTCAAAAATTTCGTGATCTACAATTCTACCATGGACTCCTTAGTCCTTTTTCCCTTTTCTTCTTCATGTGTATTATCACTTTTTGGCTATTTAATTAGTGGCCTTTCTATGATCACGGGTTCTAGCATTGGCAGGCTTACATATCTCCATCTTTTTCTATTTCCTCACATGACGAATCTGACTGACCATTGTTCCTTTACATTAATATATATTAGTATGAATATTATTGAAATAAATACCAAAAATTTCTTTTGGCCAATACTTAGCCAATTATCTTCCCACCAGGTCCCAGGTTCATGGTATCCAACACCTATGTCCCCTGTTCCATCATATACATCTTGTAGCCAAAGAAATTTCGTGGTCTGCAGTTTACACTTTTACTAGTGAGAACCCAACATGGGTTCAAAAACATTGGCATTAATAAATGAAAAGTATTTTTCATTGCCTACCATCCTCACTAACTTCTTGTCCTTTCTAATATACATTAGTTATTCTCTTACTAGTTACAACTGCACACACTGGTACGAAACAGTTGGCATCCATCCCTCCACAATATACAAATTGACTACCGAGTTCCAACATCGTCCCCTCTTTCGTGTTACAGATTATGCATTCAAATGTTCCTAGAAATACAATTTGACCATTGGGGCCTCACGTCTTCTGGGGAGACCTTGTCAGCCTATTTTGGATCCTACAGTTAATGGGTTCACGAAATCACCAATTCTTAGTCACTGTTTTGGGTTGGTGCATTCRAACTCTGCTGCGTCTTTTTCCGTGATGAATTCGACTGACCACTTTTTCTTTCCATACTTAGCCAATTTTATGGTTCAAACTATGTTGCTTCTTGTTATGCGATATATATCTTGCAGTCAAAACTTCCATGATCTACAATTCCACCATGGACTCCTCGAACTTGTAAGATTCACTCTACCATACTTCACAAATGTTTCAAATTATCTGTCATTGCCTTCCATCCCCACTAACTTCTTGTCCTTTCTAATATACATTAGTTATGCTCTTACTAGTGACAACTGCACACACTAGTACGAAACAGTTGGCATCTGGCCCTCTGCAATATACAAATTGACTATTGGGTTTCGACATCATACCCTCTTCCGTGTTACAGATTATGCATTCAAATGTTCTAAGTGAACAAATTTGACCATCGAGGCCTCACATCTTCTGGGGAGACCTTGTTAGCCTATTTTGGATCCTCGAGTTAACGGGTTCACAAAATCTCCAATTCTTAGTCATCATTTTGGGTTGTCGCATTCGAACTTTGTTCCTTCTTTTTCCGTGATATACATCTTGCACTCAAAATTTCCCTGATTTACAATTCCAGCGTTGACTCCTTAGCTCTTTTTTATTTTATTCTTCCCATGTATTATCTCTTTTTGGTTATATACTTAGTCACCTTTCTATGATCACAGGTTCTAGCATTGGCAGGCTAACATATCTTCCTCTCCATCTATATGCTCACATGACGAATTTGACCGACCATTGTTCCTTTTCATACTTAGCCAATTTTATGGCTACGGTTGTCGGGTTGGCTCTTTCGAACTCTGTTGCTTCTTGTTTCGTGATATACACCATGCATTCAAAACTTATGTGATCTACAATTCCACCATGGAATCCTCAAACTCCCAAGATTCACTCTACCATGGGACACAAATGTTTAAAAGTATCTATTTTTGCCTTCCATCCCCACTAACTTCCTTTCCTTCCTAATACACATTAGTTATGCTCTTACTAGTGATATACAAATTGCCCTGTGGACTGTCCTATCATACCCTCTTCGGTGTTACACGTATTGCACTCAAAAAGTTCTGAGACATAAAATTTGACCCTCGCGCCCTCACCTCAAACAGTTGTACCTTGTAACCCTATTTTGAAGTTGCTTTTTCCCGTCCCCACGACCTTCGTACTTCTTTCTTAGTATGCAATTAGAAACCTTTCATGCTAACAACTGACCATGCAGAAACCGTGAACATTTTCATTAATGAGTGAAACGGTCGAGGAGATCTCCCATTATTATGCATTAAACCAAGATCTGTGGAGAGTTATATTGTCCCTTTCGATTGTTCATCTCAAACATGGGTCATCATGTTGGCCCATTCAAGAAATCTACAATGATTAATCGCTCATTATCGTATCTTCCATGTTCGCATTTCTATGTACGCAATTACTAGTGTTTAATGTTAACAATGCATCATGCAACAGTCGTCAAAATTGTCATTAATGAGTGAAAATCTCGAGAAGATCTCCCATTCACACACATTGGACCAAGATTTGTGCAGTGTTATATTATCCCTTCCAACTTTTCATTTCATTCATCGTCTGAAGAAAACAAACGTTCTTGTAAACATATGGAAGCAGGTCAATAGCCGTTTTGTGGAGATACAATAAATATCTTTGGACATCAGGACCAAAACTTCTAGTGGTCTAGGGAGTACTTTTACTATTCATCCTGTTCCACCCAAATTGAAGTGATTTGGACCTCTGGAATTGCTCGTGCAGGCTGTGTCCCTTAGGTTTTTTAATGTAAGGAGGTGGTCTCTTGGTGTGTCAAAAAATATATTCCAAGCCAAATAATTATTCCACTTCGTGACCATTCTCCTATTTCTTTATCACCTCAGGTCTTCTGTAAGATGTTAAAATTGTCGGAGCCAACATTGACCTTTAGAGGAAAAGACTGCAAGCAGTTCCTAGAAAACACGATAACGGGTTGGAAATCTTAGTCAAGTTCCTCGAAGACCCAACAATAGTTCCTGAAGATATCACAAAGTTGTAGGTAAGTTCCTTTAGAAATCCATTCCAGGAAATTTCTTGGTTGTTTACAATAATAACGGGATAGGCATCCACGACAAGCATTTCCCATATAATTATTTATATTTTGTACTTCACAGTCAAGGAACAATTCATTTTTTATTGGGGGAAGCTAATTTCCATTGAGATATGTTCCTAGTTGTCACAATTCAAAGAATCAAATAAATTTTATATGTCATCCTACTTGATTTTCGCAATAGTTCATTGTTGTCCGTTTCCAAAACTTTCCAAGAAAATAAACTATGGATTCGACCCAGTAACATTCTAGTATGAGGCCCTGTAGAGGCACAAGGCATCCTATTTTTTTTATGATTTTCTTAATGACTTTGTCTTAGTTTTTAAAGATTTATTGTTAGGAAAGGATGCGTTGCAGATGTCTAGCTAGGCAACCAAGTTTTTGAATAGGAAGGGCACACTTGAACAAAGGGAAAATTGCAGTGTACTAATGGTCTTTGGATCCAAGGAAAATCATGCTTTCCTTCAATGCCACATCATGGACAAGATGTTTTTTGTAGAAATAGAAAAGCAATACAACCACCAGTTGCAGTTTTTCTATGACAAGAAAAAAAAATAGTTCATTCCTGTTCCCTGGAAAGTCAGGGACTTCATGTGCAGAAACTTCAAAAAGATTGAACCTGGCATATGATGAAAGGATAAAAGGGTTCGACCCTAATTGGATTTTTCAAGAACATTTACTAGAAGTTGGATTTAATATCTCTTTTACCCATAGATACATGTCCGAAGACAGGGACAATGACGACAACAATCATGCTTCTGGCGATTGCAACGTAGAGACATTGCAAAGCGCGACTGAATTGTACATACAACAGGGAAAAGTATCCGGTGAGAAGAGTGACCAGTCCCCCGCCAACACTCCCAATATCAAGACATCATGGAGCATCACTTCAATGACCCACCCTAGTAAGAAATAAATGCATAAATCTTCAAATCCTCGCATAAAAATTGATAGTTCTCACAAAATTCCACTGACGAAGAAGAGAAAAAAAAATGGAGGACAGGTGGACAAACTCAAAATTGAAATTGGATAGTTGCAACTTGAAATTGAAACTGATCACATGCGCAAAGTTGGTCCATATGCAATGGAAGTAGCTGTGATCGACATTTTTTACGAAGATGAATCCTTCGTATTCTAGAGCGTTATTTTTGGCAGCCAATCTAAAAATATGGTCATTGAAAAGAGAGATGTAACAAATAGAAAAGGAAAATATCGCATGGAGATTAACTTTAGGAAAATGTGGTCATCCCAAATCTCCTTATTTCACCGCGTAACTGATGATGCTCTTGATGATTCCATTGGAGGAATTGAAGAGGAAAATGTCAGACTGAAAGACCATCTCAAGGAATTTGAGGCTTTCATTGCCACCCTGGAATTTTCCAGTTCTTTAGAAAAAAACGTGCTTGTTACCACTGCAACTAAGATGAAAGTATCATCTACCCTCCTTTCATTGTCTAGAGCCCTTGTAGAGAATAACATCAAGAAAAGAATGCATCTAGTTACTGGAGCCTGGGAAACATCATAAAATATAGTTTCCTTCTGAAAGAGGGCAAATGAGTTTCTCGAACATTTGCAGGTGAATTTAAAAAATGATCAAAGTTTATGTGAACAGGTGCTGACCCCTTTTTCCAACCATTCCATCAACACCTCATAACTAAAAAGAAGACAAGAGAATCTCCCCTCCCCAAAGCGGACCAAAAAAGTAAAAGCATGCTGGAAAAAGAAATTTAAGAACCTGGAGCTCATTTTTGAGTCATGTAAACAAGCCATATTAGAAAAGGAAGAATTATTCACAAACCTGATCCAAATAGACTTAGCAGGAAGTACCAACAAGGTTCAAGACCCAAAATTGATTCTCAAATCCTTGTCAATGACCAAAGAAGCCTTCGATGACCAACTTGATATTTTAAAGGGGTTGTCTTTCTAAATGTTTTACGACATAGTTGAACATCATTTAGATGAGCTCGAGCGCTGGGTACTGGACTATTCAACACACAATGAAGAAATTGAAGAGAGTCTGCATAGTATTTCAATGGATCTAAGGAAATTAGAAAACGACCTTTACGACATAGAAATCGAGGATGAAATCAACATTTCCCCCATGAGAAACTACATTGAATAATGGTTCCAATGGAGAATGGAGAACCTCATCCAGGAAGGGCAACAATCGGTTTAGACGATTCCACTTACCATCGATGACAACAACAAAAACACATCATATTCATAGCAAGTCTATATTGTTATCTTGTTTTCTTTATCAATCCAGTTATTATACCTCTTTAAATAGAAAACTATAACCAAACACTCATAACTTCCAATTTCTTCTTTTCAGGTCTTCCTCTCTACCATCGCACACTTCTTCTTTCGACATTCCTAATTCTTGTACTTATTTATTTTCATGGTCCACGGGAGAGCCAATCCTAGTCTATATGACAAACACATTTAAATTTCCAGAAATATGTAACAGACATTATTAATTTTTGATAAATTTCAAAGAAAACTAATTCGGGAATGCCTTTGTTGGAACCTTTGTTGTGTTATATTATTTTTTGATAAATTCCAGACATTATTACTATTCTATTGTTAATTTTTGATAAATTTCAATTTTTTTGTGTCCTATTGTATGCTAATTTTTTGGTGTCTAGGAACCTTTGTTGATGTAAGAGACATTAAATTTATAAATTTCCATAAATATGTCACAGACATTATTAATTTTTGATAAATTTCAAAGAAAACTAATTCAGGAATGCCTTTGTTGGAACCTTTGTTGCATTATATTAATTTTTGATAAATTTCAGACGTTATTACTATTCTATTGGTATTTTTTGATAAATTTCATTTTTTTTGTGTCCTATTGTATGCTAAAGTTTTGGTGTCCAGGAACCTTTGTTGATGTAAGAGACATTGCATTTTTTTTCCAGGAACCTTTGTTGATGTAACAGACGTTATTACTAGTCTATTCTATGCTAAATTTTTTGTGTCCAGGAACCTTTGTTGCATTATTACTATTCTATTGTTACTTCAACTTGCTTCCCACGTGTAGTCCAATCTGGCAGGGACTACACTGCCATGAAACCCTTGTTTAGGTTGTAATGAATAATATTTTAATTTTCCATGGGAATATTAATTTAATTAAATGATAATGGAAAATGTGAAAAGGACATGGTTAATATAATTTTGGTGGGTAGTGTATATAAGTCCCAACATGCACTTAATTAATGTATATATAAAAAATAAAAATAAAAATAAATGCGTGAATTACGTGCCAGGCTTGATGCTATGGAGACAGCACAAAGGCGCACAGTTGACGTTGGGGATATCAGCGAGGTTGAAAGTGAAAATGAAGCTAGAAACGAAGGAGAAGAAGTTGCAGTCGAAGATGCTACAAATGAACGCCTATTCAGGGTTGTTGCAAGGATATGTGCTAGAGTAAAAATGGAAATTCCAGTGTATGAAGGCAACTTGGATGTTGAAGAAATTCTACACTGGATTAGAGCTCTAGAAAAATACTTCGACTACAAGGATGTCGAGGAAGACAAGAAAGTCAAACATGTCGTTACTAGACTTAAAGGGCATGCAACACTATGGTGGGATGAACTGCAGGCTGACAGACGCTGCAAGAGAAAGCATAAAATCAAAAGTTGGGATAGAATGGTTGCAAAGATGAAAGCCAAGTTTATACCCAAGGATTATCAAATCACTCTATTTCAAAGGATGAATAATTTGAGACAGAAGATAATGTCAATGAAGACATGGAAGAATTCTATAGGATAAACATCAGAGCAGGTCATCGGGAAAACAATGATGAAAAAGTTGACAGGTACATGAATGGTTTGTGATATGACATTCAAGATGAGATGAGCATGATGACCATTCAAAATTTGGAATATGATTATCAGATAGCTCTGAAAGCTAAAGAGAAGCTGAGCCAGAAGCAAGGTCAAAGAGGTCAAGGTAGAAGTCAAGCCAGAGGCAAAGAAATTGCCCAGGACAGAACTCAAAAACCTAAAGAAGAGGGGAAGAAATCTCAACCTGAGAGAGGAGGAAGCTCACAAGGAAGGAAGTATGCTGATAGAAATACCTTTCCTCGAGCCAGAGGAAGAGGAAGAGGCAGAGGAGGTGAAGTGAAATTTTTTGTTTGTGGAAAAATCGGACATAAATCCTATGAGTGTCCAGATAATAAGAAAGACGATGATGAAACTCACATTGACAAAGCTCAAGGATGGAATTTTGAGGTAGAGGACGCTGAGGGTGGAAGATCCTTAATGATGAGGAAATTTCTCTTGAAGCCAGAGAAGGAGCCAAAGAACCCAGCCCAAAGAAACAATATGTTTCGTACTTCTTGCAAAACTAAGGATAGGGTATGCAAAGTCATAGTGGACAGCAGTAGCACAAACAATCTCRTATCTACAGAGATGGTAGAAAAGCTGGAGCTAGAGACTATTGTACATCSAAGCCCATACAAAGTTTCATGGCTACAAAAAGGACATCAGGTAAATGTCRCTAAACAGTGTTTAGTTGAATTTAAAATAGGAGGATATAAATATGAAATATTATGTGATGTCATTCCCATGGATGTTTGTCATCTATTGTTGGGTAGACCATGGCAATATGATAGAAACGTAGTTCATGATGGGAGAAAGAACATGTACGCCCTGGAAAAAAATGGTAGGACTCACATGTTGCTGCCAATTAAGAACCAAGAGGTGAAAATAGAGGTGGGAAACA
>ML797607.1:56533-66964 GCA_009831015.1 Picea engelmannii | reverse complement strand
CAAATGCCTGTACATGGGTGTTCTCCATACAATTCTCTACCTGCTCTTTTCCTTTCCTGAATGCTTCTATTTTTTTGTTACAATGGTACAATGAGGGTGTCTATATCCGTTTTCCCTCTCAGACTCTAAACTATCAAATCTAGACTTAAACATCCTATCTACCAGCATTAAATCTATTAATTGCCTCCTATCTACTAAGGATGAGAGCGTATCACTCAAAGTCCAATACAATATACAAAGGCACTTTTCATAAATGCATCATTTATACATTGGTGCATCATCCTGAATGAAAATTGAAAAAGTTTTGGCTGGACTTGTCCAACTGTTAATTGTTTTCCATGTTGGCTCGCTTGTCATGGGCAATGCTCCTGAATCATACTCCTCGGCTTGAAAACATTCATGGGCTCATTTCCATGATCTCCTGCATGGTCTGTCCATTCTTTTGAATCTCTGCTTTAGTATCCCAGCTGGCATCTTCCATTGGATGGATTTTCCATTTGACCATATACTCATAGTATTCCTTTCACCTGGTCTTTTTGCTCACTCTCTTGTCAAGTATACGCTCCATCTGTGGCTTTTCTGCAATCTCCATCTGCTTCTGCCACTATATTTCTGGTTGTTCATCACTTCCAGCTCCTGCTTCCTCAACCTTATATGGATATAAGTCTGTGATATTGAATATTGGAGATATTCCGATGCCATCCAACAACTCGATCTCATAAGCATTCTCTCCGAATTTTCTCAAGACCTTGCATGGCCCGATTTTCTTCATCTTCAACTTATTGTATGTTCCCCTTGGGAACCTTTCCTTCCTTAGGCGTGCTAGAACTAGATCACCAACTTTGAACTGAATTTGTCTCTGATGCTGATCCGCTCTATGCTTATACTCCAGGTTTGATTTCAGCAATCGCTCCTTCACCCTACTCTGAAGTTCTTCCATCGCCTCTGCGAATTTTTCAATGCTTGCACTCTTAGTCATTATCTGCTATGGTTCCCTTAGTTCAGATACTCCTCTTGGCTTCCTTCCATATACAATCTCAAATGGAATTTTTCCTGTGCTCCTGTTCACTGAGTCGTTGTACACAAACTCTACCTGTGACAACACATTGTCCCAGCTGCTGTGGTGCTCTGTCACCAAGCTTCTTATTAAGTCCCCCAAACTTCTATTTACCACCTCTGTTTTTCCATCCATATGAGGATGATAGGTAGAACTAAACATCAAATTAGTTCCCATCTTCTTCCAGAGTGTTCTCCAGAAATGTCCCATGAATTTCATATCCTTGTCCGATACTATGCTTCTAGGTAACCCATGAAGTCTAACGACCTCCTTGAAGAACAAATTTGCGATATGAGTTGCATCGCTGGTCTTTTGGCATGGGATAAAATGTGCCATTTTGGAAAACCTATCAACTACTACAAAGATGGAATCATGTCCTCTTTGCATCCTAGGCAATCCCAATACAAAATCCATGCTGATTTCATCCCATGGCCTCTTGGGTATGGGTAATGATTGATAGAATCCCGCATTCTGCTTCTTGCCCTTTGAATGCTGGAAATTCTACATCTGTCGACAAAATTATTGACTTCCAACCGCATCCCTGGCCAAAAATATGATTCACTCAGCTTCGTGAAAGTTTTGTCATGGCCAAAATGTCCTGCCAATCCACCATTGTGCTTCTCCTTTAACAATTTCTCCCTCATGGAGCAATTCGGAATACACAGTTGATTGCCTCTGAATAGAAATCCCTCCTGGATCATATAATCTATCCACAGGATTCTATCTCTAAGAACTGGATTCTCAGCTGCTTCATACACCTCTCCAAAATCTGCATCTCTTGCGTACATGTCCCTAATATTTTCAAAACCCAATGTTTTGACTCGGAACTCCTACAGCAACAAACACTTCCTGCTCAAAGCATCAGCCACTTTGTTAGCAGTACCTAAAATGTGTTTACTTACAAATGTAAAATTCTGCATATAATCTACCCATTTAGCATGTTTCTGATTCAACTTATCTTGTTGAGTCACAAACTGTAATGCATGATTATCACTATACAGAACAAATTCTTTTGGGATCAAGTAATGCCTCCACTTCTTCAGTGCCTGTATGATAGCATAAAATTCTTTGTCATACGTGGAGTACTTTACTTTTCCTTCATCCAACTTCTTGCTGAAATATGCAATCAGTTTGTCCTCCTGGCTCAAGACCGCTCCTATGGAAAAGCCACTTGCATCACATTTCACCTGGAACACCTTCGTAAAATCCGGCAACACCAAAACCGGTTGTTCTGTGATCTTTTGCTTCAACATATTGAAGCTCTTCTCTGCCTCTTCAGTCCAATGAAAAGATTTATGTCTTTTCTTGACAATATCCATCATTGCTGTGCTAATTCCACTGAAATGCCTGATGAATTTTCGGTAGAAACTAGCCAATCCATGAAAACTTCTCACCTCAAAAATATTTCTTGGTGATGGCCAATTTTTAATTACCTCCACTTTACTTGGATCCATCTTCAATTCATTTTCCGATATGACAAACCCCAAGTAAATGAGTTATGTCTTCATAAATGAATATTTCCTCATGTTGATCAACAACTTCTCTTGTTGTAGCTTCTTCATCACTACAGCTAAATGCTTCAGATGTTCTTTTGTTTTGCTGAAAATCAATATGTCATCTAGATAAACAATGACAAATTTACCAATGAATTCTTTCAGCACTTCATTCATCAACCTCATGAAGGTACTTGGTGCATTTGTCAAGCCAAACGGCATGACTAGCCATTCATACAAACCTTCGTTGGTTTTGAAGGCTGTCTTCCATTAATCACCTTCCCTCATGCGAATCTGATGGTATCCGCTTTTCAAATCAACCTTTGAAAAAAATTTGGCTCCACTTAAACAGTCCATCAAGTCATCCATCCGTGGCAATGGAAACCTATACCTGATGGTTATCTTGTTAATGGCTCTGGAATCAGTGCACATTCTCCAACCTCCATATTTCTTTGGACTCAGTACCATTGGAACGACACACAGACTTAAACTTTCCTTGATCAGTCCTTTATCCAATAGTTCCTGTACCTACCTTTTAACTTCTTCATTTTCCTGCGGCGTCAACCTGTACGTAGCTTTGTTCGGAAAACTGGCTCCTAGTATGAGATCAATATGATGACTCACACTCCTCATCGGTGGAAACGAAAGAGGTAATTCGTCTACCACAATGTCAGGGAACTCTTCTAGCAGTTCCTGAATTTCTTCCGGCAAATCATCCACTCTTGTGCTGGTCAAGACAATTTTCGGTTTCTTGACCACAAAGAATTGTCGATCTTCCTTCTTCTTTACTTCCACCAGAAGTTCCTTCCCACTCATGAGAAGTACAGTATTTCTCAGCTCTGGTTTTACTTCTTTATCTTTAATTGGAAGTAGCATATGTGTTCTTCCATTCTTCTCCGAAGTATATGCATTCATTTTCCCATCATGAACTACGTTCTTGTCATACTGCCATGGTCTACCCAACAATAAATGACATACATCCATGGGAATAACATCACAAAGTACTTTATTATTATATCCTCCTATATTGATGTCCACTAAACACTGTTTGGTGACACTCACCTAATGTCCCTTCTGTAGCCATGAAACTTTGTATGGACTAAAGTGATCAGTCGTCTCCAACTCTAGTTTCTCCACCATCTCGGTTAAAACAAGATCATTTGTGCTTTCGCTATCCACGATAACCTTTCACTTCCTATCTTTGGATCTGCAAGTAGTTCTGAAAAGTTGGTTCCTCTGAGCTGTGTCCTCCACCTCCTTCTCGGGTGTTAAGAGAAGCTTATGCATCATCAATGACCTTCTGTCTTCTGCGTCTTCTGCTTCAGCATTTCGCCTCTCTGCCTCGGTGATGTGAGCTTATCCTCCATCCTTCTTCCTATCTAGACAATCAACTACCTTGTGTCCATTCTTTCCACATGTGAAGCATGTGATGACTCCACCTCTACCTCTTCCTCTACCTATGGTACGAGGAAATGTGTTATTATCAGCGTATCCTCCGCTCTGTTCTGTCTGCTGCCTTCGCTGTTTAGCATGCTGGCCTCACTGTGAACTTCCACCTCTTTCTGTTCTATTCTAAGGCTTCTTACAATAATCCTTATATTTCTAGAACCTATCTTGAGCAACTGACTTACCTTTTGGCTGGCTCCTACCTCGGCCTCGCTGTGCTGGCTTACGGCTTAGCTTTTCCTGAGCTTTCAACACCATCTGATATGCATCCTCCACCGTTCTAATGGTTTTCATACTCATTTCATCTTGGATATCGTATCTTAAGCCATTCATATACCTGGAAACTTTTTCATCATCGCTCTCCCGATGACCTGCTCTGATATTTAGCTTGTAGAATTCCTCAATATACTCCTTCACTATCATTAGTTTCTGTCTCAGGTTCTGCATTCTTCTGAATAGTGTGATTTAATAATCCCTTGGGATAAACTTTACCTTCATCTTCGCAATCATCCGATCCCAACTTTTGATCTTTTGCTTGCCTTTGGAATGTCTGTCTGCTTGAAGCTCGTCCCACCATAATGCTGCGTGTCCCTTCAATTTTGTGACAGCATGCCTAACCTTTTTATCCTCTTCTATATCCTCATAATCGAAGTAAGTGTCAAGAGTTATAATCCAATCTAGAAGCTCTTCTGCATCCAGATTTCCTTCATAAGTTGGAATGTCCATCTTTGTCTTCGAACTCATCTGGGCGATATCTTTGATCAATCGCTCATTGGCTGAATCTTCACCTGCAACTTCTCCCTGTTGTTCGGCTTCAACTTCGCCTTCAGAGTCGCTTAGATCTCTAGCACTGGCTATGGATCTCTGCGCTGCTTCCATATCTTCTAATCTCGCTCGGAGATCACGTATCTACCTCTCCATTTCTGGATTTTGTGCTTGTCTCCCTCTTCCTCTCTGGTTTCCCCTATCCTCTGGATCAGGTGATTGTCTTTCTCTCCTCGGCGGCATGGTGAATTACTCCTTTCTTCTCTGCTACAAAAAACAGAGAGATTTCCTCGCTCTGATACCACTTCATGCAAATGCGCCACCCAGGCCATGTATACTCCCATATGACCTTCTCCTTCAATGGCCCAAAGAATGAAAATTCTCTTCCACTCCCTTATCGGGAGTTCTCAATACCCACATAACACTCCTTATGACCTTCCTTATTGAAATCGAGAAATCAGACCTCGCAATATCGCGAGTCCCGAAACCACGGGATTGGGTCTCACAAATCCCCGAAACTCGATGGATATTCAACCACGTGCTTCTTTGCTCTTATCAGGAATTTTCCCGATTGGAAAATCGGCACTTTGTGAGGTCATGGATCACTTACCTCTCGGATCCCTGATTTCGGACACCACCTGGCATTGACTCACGGCAAGGCTCAACCTTCCGACACCTGTCCTCCACTATGGCGCTTGTAACCCTGTCGGGAAATCGCGTATCGGAATATCGCGATTCCCGTTGTCAATGTACACGGGACTTTCAATTCCCCAAACCTCGATATAAATTTCCACCTATCCTCCACTGAAATTCTCAGACTGTGGGACCGTCGCATTTTGGGACTTTGAGACTTCTCCTATCGTGAGTTTCTCATCACTGAGAATCTCGAAATTCCAAGCCCCGATGCATGTGTGAGTTCTCTCCTCCATGTCACTGCTTTCCTGTTTCTTCGTCAGGTATCACAAAATCACGATTTCTATTGCAACGATTCCCTTGCATGCAGAAATCCTGAAATGATGAACCCCAAACTCTTCAAGATCCTTGGACACGCGTCCTTCAGATTAACGGCTCTGATCACGTCGGGAAATCGCGGATCATGATTTCGTTATGCTCAAATTTCATGACTCCGGAAACCCCGATATCCCGAACTCCGATTCTCCGGGATCGTTCGCCACGTATCCTTGTTGTTTGGACAACTCTGATCCAATCGGGAAATCACGGATCTCGATTCCTATATGCAAGAGTTTCTTGCCTTTGGAAAACCCGATGCTCCAAATGCTGACTCGTCCACATCTCCTGCCATGCGTCCTGCCAAGATCTACAGTTGAGATCCTTTCTCAGGATTTCGGGACTTTCAAGGTCTCAATTTTTAGCCTTATGAAAACCCGATTCCACCAATATCCCGATGTCGCCTTAGGTTTCTTCCTCTGCTCCTTCGAGCTTAAACCCTACGCAACTCTCCCAAGATCTAACGGCTGACAGGATTTCTCTATTTCCTCTACGAATCCCGATCGTCGATTCCTCCTCCTCGAGGATCTCTTGAGAGGCTAAATGTTCTTTCTCAGAACTTGTCTTCAACTCCTGCACTTGAAACTCCTGCTCAACAGTTTCTTGACACAACCCTCCTGTGTTCTCTTTCTATGATATCACGAAGGTACTATACCTCCTGAGATTTTCCACTCTGAGTCCTTCAGAGGAACTTGCGCGTGCTGCTCGCGGAAATCATTCAACAACTCTCCAAGTGTTGAATCCTTTCGACTCTGTGCACTTCCTACAGCAGCAGTCTTTGATTTCCTTTTCTCAGGTTTACAACTGAGACTTCTTCTTCAGCCTGCACTCTCCTTGCATGGATTCAACAACCCACTTCCACTTATGGGTGAATGAGAACAACAGTTAGACTACTGAACCTTCATCAACGCACTCCTTGCGTATGAATTCAACTGCACACCTTTCAGGAATCTCTTGGCTCATATAGAGAAACAATTGAACCTCACTCTCTCTCCCTTTCAGACTTCAAGTTGAAACATGAAATCACATGCACAACATATACAAAGCAAATGCATAACAAGAAAGCAAACATTCCTAAGCATAACATCAACACACAGAGAAAATAACACAAACCATGTGCTTGAATCAAAGATTCCTTCTATTAATTCAAATGCCTGTACATGGGTGTTGTCCATACAATTCTATGCCTTCTCTTCTCCTTTCCTGAATGCCTCTGTTTTTTTGTTACAATGGTACAATGAGGGTGTCTATATCCATTTTCCCTCTCAGACTCTAAACTATCAAATCTAGACTTAAACATCCTATCTACCAACATTAAATCTATTAATTGCCTCCTATCTACTAAGGACAAGAGCATATCGCTCAAATTCCAATACAATATACAAAGGCGCTTTTCATAAATGCATCATTTATACATTGGTGCATCATCTTGAATGAAAATTCAAAAAGTTTCGGCTGGACTTGTCCAGCTGTTCATTGCTTTCCATGCTGGCTCGCTTGTCATGGGCGATGCTCCTGTATCAAACAAGCAGGTCCCTCTGGATCCGAAATATCCTCATATGACAAAATGGATGATATGGCTAGGATAATAAAATAACTATCAACCAAATTCTTGAGAATGGAGCTAGATCAATCCAAAGTTGATCAATTCGTTAAGAGGGAATTCAGGAGAAATCCCAATCCTTAGTTCCAACCAAGACAGATTAAAAATGAAGACCAAAAGATCCAAGAACCTATGAAAAATGAAAATTTTATTGGGGGAAATGATATGCAAGAGTTTGAAGACTTGGAAGAAGACATAAACAACTTAGGTGATGATTGTGTACAACCTCACTTGACGAAAGAATATTATGAGAAGTCTCTGAACACTGAACAATCATCAGTCGAAGACAATAACTTAAACAACACTGATGATTTCTCTTATCAAGATATGGCCGACACCATAATGGTCGAGCTCCAACACAAATACAATCTAAGGCCCAGAAACAAACCTGCATCGACTATGCAACCCAAGAAAATTTTTTCTAGAGGCGAAATATACGAGCCCGTCCATAAACAGACCGAGATGCAGAGTAACATAGGGGTAGATTCATAGAATACCAATGAAAAATGGAACAAAACCTAAGAAAGGAGAACTAAGGAAGCTGAAACGCGGACACCCAAAACCAGAAACGGTGAAAATAAAATAGTGCTACTAAATAAAATGGATAGGAAAGAGTCTGATGTTTCAACCAAGGAAATGGATAAAACCTCGAGAGTTTTCCGCCTAGAAGGCGAGATAAAAAAGATCAAGATACCAATACCTTTGGTCAATTTGGTGAAGAATCCTATGTACCGAAAACGAATAACCAAGATGATAAATTTTTTGAATTTAGAGAGTCAGTCCGACGTAAAAAATATGGAAGATGACAAGCCTAATATCACTTTTGGTCCACATTTTGAAGGTGCCAGAGATACCGTCAGCCCTTTCTACATTACCGTGAAAGTGCACGATCAATTGTTGCATAATTGAATGCTAGACTCTAGGGCCTCTCATAACGTAATGCCCAAATCTATTATGGATATACTAGGCCTCGAGATCACTAGACCCTATGGATATATTTACTCGTTTGGTTCAAGGAGAGTTAAGTGCATGGGCATGATCAAAGATTTAGTAGTCACCCTCACCCAGATTCTGATGAAAAATGTCTTAATGGACGTAGTTGTCGCCGATATACCCCCAAAGTATGGTTTACTATTATCTAGATCTTGGGGAGCCAAGCTTGGGGGATCCCTTCAGCTGGATATGACCTATGCCACGATCCCTATTTTTGGTGGACAATTCAGATGGTTATACAGGGAAACACAGCTGGCATATATAGTAAGTCATCCACATAATCCTAACAATTACCCTGTTTACATCATCAATCAAGACTTGGGAAATTTTATTCTGGCCTTCGACAATACCGAGGATAATTGTACAGAAGAAAGTGACATCGATAGAATCAAAACTGAAAAAATAGCTAAAAATGTGCACAACACTAGAATTTGGAAAATGTTCTTTGATGGTGCTTCATCATGCGAAGGGGAAGGTGCGGGAGTACTTTTCGTAGCACCTAAAAATGAATTCATCATTCCCTTCTCTTATAGGCTAAAGTGGGACGTAGACTGCACAAACAACATTTGCGAATATGAAGTTTTAGTCCTGGGTCTGGAAGCTGCAAAGAAGTTGAACATAAGGAACTTAGAGGTCTATGGAGATTTTGAACTAATTGTGAAGCAAGTAAATTGACAATACCAGGCCAAGCACCCAATACTGAGGTCCTACAGAAATTGTGCCTAGGATCTAATGGAAAATTTATTTTCATCGGTAAAGGTTCAATTCATCCCACGAGCTGAAAACCATCAAGCCGATTCACTGGCCAAAGAAGATTCTACTTTTGCACCCCCTATCGCTTTCAAATTAAAATACCATATATAGGTAAGGCACATACCATCCATACCAAACAACATACAACACTGGCAGGTTTTCGAAGATGACGAACAAATTGGAAAGTTCTTGAAAATGGTGGGTGATTTCTCTGAAACCCACATTGACCAGGAAAACAAAAATGATCATACCTGGATTATGCAGGAAGGGGAGGAGCCTTAGTTGTTTCGAGAAAAAATTGCAAATCATCGCCTGCTAGTGTTAAAAATTAATCAGATCCCTAAGGGCCTAATACCTCTAAAAAGGTTGTTTGATCAAAATGACTACCTTTGAAGTCCACCTTACGGCCCCAACCGGAGGAGGTCGAAGACTGTGACGTGGGCACCACCAAAGAGCTTAGGATAGTGAAGTTATCAAAGTACCTTCCTCTCGAGATAAAAAGAAATTATAAGGACTTTGGGCGGTATAAAGATGTCTTTGCATGGTCTTACAATGAGCTCAGAACCTATGATACCTCTGTGATCGAGCACAAGATACCTTTGAAACCTACTGTTAAGCCCTTTAGATAGAAGCTAAGACAAATCAACCCCATTTTACTGCCTATGGTCGAAAGAGAAGTGAAAAATATGTTAGACACAAAAATAATTGTACCTCTCAGGTACTCTAACTGGGTGGCGAACTTAGTCTCGGTTAGGAAGAAAAGAGGGAAGATTAGACTGTGCGTTGATTTTAGAAATCTAAACAAGTCCTCTCTTAAAGATAATTTTCCTCTGCCCAAAATGGATCACATTTTAGAAAAAGTAGTCGGGGCAAATAAGATGTCAATGATCGATGGGTTTTCTGGTTATAATCAAATTTCTCTCAATGAGCATAATAAAGAAAAATCAACTTTCACCACCCCTTGGGGCACGTTCATGTATGACAAAATTCATTTTGGTCTGATGAACGTAGGTGCTACCTTCCAACATGCTATGGATATTGCCTTCATCGGTGAAAGAGATAAATTCAAGGTTATTTACCTCGACGACCTGACTATCTTCTCTAAATCCAACAAAGACCATCTGTTGCACCTAAAGAAAACGTTTGAAAAATGACGAAAATTTGATTTGTCTTTATACCCCAAGAAGTCTCACTTCGCGATGCAAAAAGGTAAACTCTTGGGCCACATTGTGTCTTGGGATGGAATTAAAATTGACCCTAAAAGGGTAGAAGCTATAGACACCATAAATATTCCTATAAATATAAAATAAATT
>ML797607.1:15726-25905 GCA_009831015.1 Picea engelmannii | reverse complement strand
GGTATGCATTTTTTTAGCAAAAATGAAATTCTCAACAAAATCCTCCTTCAAAGGATCCACGCTTATTATTTCTCTTTCCTTGTACTTTCAAATTCAGGTCATCTAAAATATTTTTTAGAGGTTTCTTATGGTTGAAATTTGGATGTACCATGATTTTTCTATTTTTTACCTAGCCCAAATAGCGGGAAGGCTTTGGTTTCACTAACATCACACTACAAGGAGTCATGCCATAAATGAACTGGATAGCGATATAATTTCTTGGTGAGGAATATTGGAAAATGTTGATCATATGCATAATCATCACAAGAAAACATATATTTTGTTATCGCTCTGTAAATTCCTAGAGGTTATCAAGAAAGAAGAAATCTATGAGAGGTAACTTTATCCAACCACTTTGAAACTGGAATCTAGCCCTACCAGTTTCAAAGAGGGATCTCTATATATGATTTAGCTCTATTTTAACTTTAAAATATTAGTCTAGTTATATAAAATAAGATTGACTGGTTTGTTATTGTTTTTGTTAAGTTGGTTGAAGGGGATTTATGCATCTCTTGGGCTATGGGGTCTATGTTATAAAGAGATAAATCTAAACTAGAAACAAAAAGATTATTTTCACAGGGCAAGATAATGCATTCGTTGGATTCTTTTAGCAGTAAAATGATGAGAAGCAGAAAAGATGAGAATATCAATTAAAGTAAAGAAGCAGTTATGAATTTCTTCACTGTAATATCAGAAGATAAACATTAAGATCTTTCAAAGTCTGAGACAGGGTATACAAAGATAAATCCTACAACATGCGTTACTTTTAAAAGATTTAGATTAGAAAACAATATGACAAATGAGAAAGAAAACATGCAACATATAAAAGGAAACATCACCAATGAATAGCACGTGAGAATCCTGTGAAAACGTCTCTTTGTATTAATGGAAGATCACTTGAAAAAGATTACAGTCTTGTAGCTTGCAGGGCGTAAAGATCAACCCTCAATACTTCAAAGTGTGAAGTATTTATAACCAAAAATTACATATGATCCTATCATTAAAGATTGGGACGTGGCTAATCTAAATTTAGCTAACTAACTTAACAAGATACAAAATTTTAGGAAACTGCTTGATGACGTGTTGAACTTCATGCCAATTTCTTGGGGTGAACTATTGGTGAGGCCTCTGCACGACCTCGTCTAAATGGAAAGATGACTAGGCTTGGACACCTCATCGACTATTTGATCAGATTGTGAAGCTCTTCCAATTGAAGGTGACTAGGAATGCTAACTTTGAGCAACCTTCAGTATACTTCATCCATTTCTGTGTACTTAGCAAAAGTTGGCTTGATGATGAATATGTACCGGATCTCATGATGTATGCTAATGCTGAACTGTAAATTATCTAAGAATGCCTTTCCTGTGATACTGCCTTGTATTCCTGATAATTTTGAGCTATCCTTAGCCACAGTGGCTAGTTTCTTTTTGTAATCAGTAAGCATCATTAATTTGTCATTTATAACTCTCATACCAAGAAGGCCTTTCTTCTGCAGAGACTTGATCTTCCTGAAAAATCTTTGTACTCCTACGTCCATGGTTTGGACCTTTTCCTCCAATTGTAGCATCGGTCCTCTCTTGGTCAGGACCCTATTGACCTTGAGGATGGTCTCTATCCTGTCTTCAATCTTCAACTCCTCTAGCTCCTCTCTGGTTTTGGAATTTAGAAATTTGATGATCTCAGTAGCTTCTGTGGGCATCTCTCCCAGTTCCACTCTTATCTTCTCGATGGTCTGTCGACTTCTTTACACCAGCTCATTTTTCTTGAACATGATTTGTATCATCGGCCATATTTCATTCATGGACTTGGTGATGTCCATCCAGACACTTTCTTTGACCTCAGCTAGTGTTTTGTCTGCCACTATTTGCTTCTGAAGCTGTTGCAATTCCTATTTGAGATGGTTTGAGGTTTGTTTTTCTTTGGAGAAGCTGGTTTTGTAAGAAGACTTGAGTTCCTAAAGGTTCCCAATCTCCTCTTTTAATCTGTTAATCTCTGTCTCTTGCAAATTCATTTCTTCCATGGATTTAGCTAGTTCAATAGTCTTCTCTAGGGCTATTAGTGGAGTTGTCGAGGGAATTTCTACAACAGATGCCGTGCTCGCTCCTGTGAGTGGAACTGCGTTCAGTGGAATGACCTCCATGGGCTTTGAATTCTCCTTCTCTTTTACTAGCTTTTCCAATTATGCTTCCATTTATTTCAATTGTGCATTCTGCTCCATGATGAGCTTGAGCATCTCATCCTTCTCCCCTTTTGTCTCCACTATTTCCTTTGCCTGTGAATCTTTTGTTAGAGGCAATTTCAATTGTTTCCTCATAGATGCTATATCGACATTTTTCTTTGTGAGGGTAATAAGATGCTTTCACGTTCGAGGGATCATATCTGGTCTTGAGGACCAGTTCCTCTAACGTCTTAATCCTGTTATCCTTGGCAAAGGATGATATTTTTTCTAACTTCAGTTGCGTCTGGACATTATTCAGAGATACTTGTAATTTGGAGGCAACAGTGGAAGCATGTGCCAATGTGGAGAAAACCATTTCTCCATTTTGCCTGTGCAGATCCACATGATCAGCTGGATGCACATCTTTAGTCTGAAATTCAAACATTTCCCTTTTGTAATCAGTGATTACCTTCGGGTTTGGCACCTGTGCTTGCAGAAATGCCATGTGCATTCTACCCTTCTCAGTGTCAAATGCAGACAACAGTTGGTGTTGTGCATTGGATGTTTGCTTCCAGAACTGAGCATATGTGTGTTTGGTCAACATCTGATTTTTCTTTTTGATCAGATCATACTTCTCAAAAATACTCAATTTTGGTCCTATTTTGCTCGGTTGGCTGGCTGGTGGAGTATTTGTAGGCTTTTTAGGCAACACTGTAGTCGTGATTTATTTTCTACTTATACTAAGGAGCGACCGATCAACCTCCAAAGTGGTAGTGGATTGCATTCCCTTTTCACCAACCGTGTCGAGTGCCTGATTGGTTTTTGGCCTCTTGGTATGTAGTTGAAATTATTTGGATGATACTTCAGTGACAGAAGGTGAAACATCTTGCCTAGTCCTTTTCTCCTTGGGAGCCTGTGGTGTAGTCGTCTATGAGATAGTGACCGAAAGGTCCTACTGTTCTATCTCAACTAGAGTGTTTGGCTCCCACTCTATTTGGTTGGCGAATATTTTTATCTTAGGCCTAGATGTGTGGACGTATGGGATGTTATTATTCTTAACTTGCATCTCTGACATTATTCTGTAGGGGTCATAGTGCCATATGAAGCTAGCAAAAAACTTCATTTCTTTAAGAAATCTGTCTGCTTCCTCCCTGACACCTCAGCTATTGTAGATGAAAGACCCAATATACCCTTTGATTCTGAGCTGCTGCTTCTTCTTCAGAGACACGAAATGTATGTCATCTGAATTGATCATTTGCCTTATGTATTCCAGGGAAAATATCCTTATGGGAAAATATTTTGGCAACTTGTATGGATCCAATTTGTGCCCATACACTCTGATATTTGTGTGGTCCTGGTACAGGTACCAGTCTCCCATCGTTGCAAGATCTAAGAGGTGTAGGATCCTCTGAATTTCCTCGTTTATTCTTGGCTTGGGTCTACCACTGAGCATGCTTACCACGGGATGGTAGAACTACTCGATAAATTGTTTGAAACTGAATTCAATAGAGTTGTGTCTGAGCAGCGACACCTATGCTATCACCACCTGTGGCCTCCCATACTTGTCCATCTTCTGCATCGAAAAAGAGAATTTTTCCTCTTGAAAGAATAGGAACATGTAAGCCAGTATTGAGGAATATCGAAACATACTTTCCGTGGAAAAATTTGAGAATTTCTCATGAATGTTGTCTACCAGGAAATAGCTATAGTCAAACTGCGTGGTGGGTTTCTCATCTGTTGAGAAGATGGACAGAAAACCCAATATGGGTTCATCCACCCACTGATCCAAAAAATACCCAAGGAGGGTGCAGAGCGACGAAATGACCTAATTTCCCTTCACTAAGAACAAGGATGAAGGATACGGGGGATTTGTAGTGGGGAGTTGAGCGGCTTGTGGGAGAAAAAGCTCGAAGATCTAAGCTCTTTGGGGGAAAAATAATTTTTGATACAATTTTGTGATAATTTCAAGATTGAACGGTGAAACGGATTCGGCCCTGGGTATCTACATCATCTGGTCAATGGTTTCAGGTGTAATGAGGAAAATAATTTCTCCTGATGAAGAAACTATGACTCTCTAGTTGGGGAGGTAGTGAGCCTGGCATTTGAGTGTGAATTCGGGGAAATGGTGAACCTGGGGGAAACGATATAGGGGAAGGTTTGACTCCCAGGGCTCAATATCATCGCTTTGGTCAAGGAAAACCTCTTTGAGCCATGACTGCAAGTCTGCGAAGTCGAATTCACATCTGGTGTCTACAATTAGATGGTCTTTGTCGTCAAGAGGGATCCTGTCGAGGTCGACAGGGGGCGGGAGGAAAGGATTTTCCTCATCTTTTGTTCTCTTTGATTTTGTCATCATCATTGTAAAAATACCTACAAATCAAACAGTTGTTAGTGGGGATGATGGTGGCTTTGGATAGTTGATTGTAACGGAAAGGAAAATGGGGAAAATATTCTCTAGTGCGGTGATAGGGTAAATGACGAAGGAATGGAGGGTGAAGGTGGTTTTTGAGCAAACGGATACCCATTGGGCACTAGATATAGGTCAGCAGGTTAACGGATAGGTTAGCCAATAATAAATGGACAACAGGCTATTTAGAGCGTGAGATGGCAGGTGACAATGACTGAAGAATATGGTTGGATGACGTGGTGGGAGTTGATTTGGGAGTAACCATGGTGAGAGGACTTGTAAAGGGTGAACAAGGGGAATGGACTGACAAAGTAATGAGAAATGACCTCTAGGGGAAAAACATGGATAATGACGTCATGGGGTGATGAGGTATGTCAAACGTTGGGAGGCGGTGGGAGTCTGGCCCAATAGATTCCTGCCACGTAGGGATAAGGGGCCCGCTAGAAAACAATCCATTCTAGACCCCCCCCTCTGTTAAAAACAGATCGATCGGGGGGTCTGAAAAACACCAAGAGTTGTTGATCTGTGCGCTTTCTTTTCAACCGTATATATGTGCATGATAGTTAACCAACATTTTGAACCGCCCCCCACCATTAAAGGCAGAATGGTCAGGGGGGTCCAGAATCCAATCTGAGTCATGGATCTGAGCGTGCACATCTGACTCATTTGTATATACACCTTTGTTATTTCTAATTCCGTAACCCCCCCCCATAGTTAAAGGTAGAATGGTAGGGGGGTCCAGAAAAACCTGTCAACCATAGATCTGGGCGCCCGCTCTCGGGTCGTTCATCTATTTTTTGTGCTTAACTATGAGCATGAAGGCATATGTGCTCCGAAAAACTTAGGATAAGTGCATATTGTGGGTTTCTCCCAAACTTTTCCATGTTTTTATCACAAAGGGGTTAGACATCAAACCTTTTAAACCTCAAAGACATGGTTCAACATTGATCATAGTGTTGGTTTTATTGAGACAAAGCAAACTATCCTATGTTCTAACCTAATTACCTATGACAATTAGTCGAGATTAAACTRTTGGACTAAGGAATTACTCTATCCTGGGGTTATCTGACCAAGATTAGGCAGTTTGGTCAGATTTATTCACTAACTAACTTAAATCACTTGGCTAAGCTTAAATAGTTTAGCCAAACTTATTCACTACTCCTACAAACATCAATTTAAAGAACTTGGCCATGCTTGAATGGTATGGACCAAATCATTGTTATTGCATGGGGCTCTATTGAATTTCTTTTATGCCCTCTTTTATTCTTTTTCTTCTTTTCTTTCCTTTTTATTTTTCTTTTCTTTCTTCTTATTTTCTTTTCTCAAATTATTTGCAGAATAGACAATCATTTGACAAACAAAAACACTTAAAGAGATAATATTTCAGTCACCAGTTGATCCTATAAATTATAACATTATAATAGTGGCTCCACCTGGGGATGGTACTCTCCTTGTGAAGTGCCAAGAATGATGATTTTTGATGTTCTGAAACTTTCTCCATATTTGCCTTTGTTGCTTGATTTGTTTTATTTTTGAAAATTGGAAGACATTGTTCAGTAGCTTAGGTCCTTCTCTGTGGGATTCAACCATATAATCAGATTTATTTCACTCAAAACTTGTAAAAAAAATAAAAATGGTTTTTACAATGGAAAAGTGTGATTGCAGGTCCCTAGTGCGGAGGTGAATAGTGCTTCAACATTCTGCCATTTACAGGTCCTCCTGGCAGATTTGTCCCATCATTGTTGTTCAGCAAGAAGGCATTATTTCCTCTGAATGCTTGAATCATGTAAGGGCCCTTCCATAGACTTTCGAATTTTCCATGCTTCCCTTTATCCTCATTTCGGGCATCCCATCTCAGTACTAAGCCACATAGCTCAAAGACATCTTATTTAGTTCTTTTGTCAAAGATCTTCTTAATGTTTTCTTGAACAACCTGAGTTTTGTTGTATACTTCTTCTTTAGACTGCTGCAATTGGATCATCTAGTTTATCCTTCTTTGGAAGTCATTTGGCTCGACTTGCATCTCTTGCAGCAATTTCATGATAGGAACTCCTAAGGAAGTGGGAAAAACTGCTTCATTGCCATAGACCGGCTGATATGGTGACATACCAATTGACCTCTTGGTGGTCAGTCTGTCGACCCATAGTGCGAAAAGCATCTTGTTATGCCATGATTTTTTGTGTTCTTGCAAAGTCTTCTTAATAATGTTCACCAGGGTCTTATTTGATGACTCTGCCAGCCCATTTCCTTGAGGGTAATAAGATGTGGAATGACCCAAACCAATATCATATTGGTTGCAAAAGTCTATGAGCTTCTTAGATCGGAAAGCAGCTGCATTTTCAGTTATAATCTTTCTAGGACATCCAAAATGAGACAAGATATTATTTTCAAGAAATTTAATAATGACATAATCATTAGCTTGCCTGCTTGGTACAACTTCGATCCATTTTGTGAAATAGTCTATGGTAGTAATAATCCACCTGTGCTGGCCCAAAGAGAGAGGATGTATTTCTCTAATAAAGTCTAATCCCTGTTGTTGGAAAGGAGCTTCAACAAAGATTGGTTTCGGGGGCAAAGGAAGAAGCTTTTGTTTTCTTTTGAAAACATGACACTTATGACATGAAGTCACTTTTCGATGGACATCAATGAATAGTGTAGGCCAATAAAACCCAACTGTGAGAATTTTATTAGCTATGGTCTTCCAGCTTAGATGACCACCATAGTCTCCTACATGAAAATCCTATAATACTCTGTCAACTTCATCTTTTAACAGACAATTCAACAAAATACCTCCAGGATCCTTTCAATATAGATTGCCTTCTAGAATGCAAAATTTTAATGCTTTCAATTTCAAAAACCTAGATTTAGTTTTGGTCAGACCAGGGGGAGCTTGTAAGTTATGAAAAACAAATATCAGGTCTATGTACCATGGAGAGTTCAGAAATACCTCTTTCATTCTTGGAGTCACTTGCTCTCCCTGGTCATCTACTACACCTAAGAAATTAATATCCAGAGCATGGAAATTGGATTCAACCATTAACTTTCCTAGACCTTGACCTTTAATCAGTTTAGTAGGATTATTCTCTATGTCATACTCCAGAATGATAGCAATCCATTTTCCTCTTCTGCCATCTGGATTGTTCTGAGTTAAAATGTCTTTTACTACTGTGTTTGGAACATATGCAATGATGTGGGAATGGAGAATATATACTCTAAAAGCCTTTATGGATTTTACTAGGGCAAAAGCTTGTTTCTCCATTATTTTATAATTCAAAGAAGCATCTCTTAATGCCTTACTGAAAAATTCTATGGGTTGTTCATATCCTTCATTGCTTTTCTGTAGTAATACTGTTGCAATGGTATGTTCAGAAGAGAAAGAAAAAAGGTAAAAATCCTTGGTGAAATCAGGACTGATCAAGACCAGAGCCTGTGTGAGTGAACATTTAACTTGTTTGAAAGACTACTTAGATTCAATGTCCCATTTTATTTTTTTGTCCTTTTTAACATGTTCGTGATGCTCCTAAGAAGCTTGGCCAGGTTAGGTATGAATCTTCTCAGAAAATTTGTTTTTCCAATGAAAGACTGTAACTCCTCGATATTCCTTGGGTGTTATAATTTCTGAATGGCTTCTATTCTGCTGGGATCTATCTTAATTCCATCCTTAGAGATTATGTTCCCCAACAATTTACCTTCCTCAAGTCCAAAAAGGCTTTTCTTAGGATTCATAGAAATCCCAAATTTCATGCATTTCTCAAAAAATCGTCTGAGATGTCTTAAGTGCTCGTCATTGGATTGGGAAAACACAATTAAGTTGTCCAAATAAACGATAATAATTTTTCCAAGTTATTCCACAAAAGTGATGTCCATCACTCTTTGGAAAGTGGCCCCATCGTTCATCAACCCGAAAGGCATTTTCACGTACATGAAGGTGCCCCAAGGTGTTGTGAAGGATGTTTTCTCTTGGTCATCTAGGTGAACGAGAACCTGGTTATATCTTGAGAAACCATCTAGTAAGGAGATTCAGATGGATCCAACTACCTTTTGTAATATATGGTCCATTTTTGGTAATGGGTAGTTTTCCTTTAGAGAAAATTTTTTCAAGTTTTAGAAATCAATGCAGAGCCTGATTTCCCCAGACTTCTTCCAGGTCGGGACCAGATTTGAAAGCCATTTTGAAAATCGCAAGGGAATTATGATTTTAGCATCGTACATATTTTTAATTTCCTTTTCTATCAGGGGAAGTAACTTGGGATTGATTATCCTAAGTTTATGTCTGAAAGGTTTTTGATCTTCTTTTATCGGGATCCTATGTTGTATGATGCTTGTGTCATAAGATTTTAAATCTTCGTAACCCCAAGCAAACACATCCACATATTCCTTGAAAAGTTCAATGTATTTGAGTTTCTGCTCAGGAGGTAAGGATTTATAAAGTTTTACTATCCTAGGCTTCTCTTCTGTTCCTATGTTAACGTCTTCAACCTCTTTACCACTAGCTTCAATTTTTGGTTTTTTAGCTACATCATTAAAATCAAAAAGATCTTCTAAAGGAAATAAACCCCTAGATAAAACATTCTCTTTTAAATGAAAAACATCAGATTCTAACTCATCTTCACCTAACTCTCCTGAATCTATCTTATTCACACTATCATTTCCAAAATCAGATCTATTTACATTTTCATCCCCGTTTTCTAGGTCTATGTTTGTACACTCGAAATCATTTTTACATTGTAGAAAATATTCAATTTGGTCATCGTTCCCAAATACCTGCCAGTATCTGATGTTGTTGGGGATAGTTGGTCTGCACTTCACCTCCACCGTGTATGGGCGAGTGGAATGAAAATGTATCGTGCACGTAGCTACTAACGTAGCTAACCCATCTGCTAAAATATTCTGTCCTCTGGGCATAACCTGTAAATCAACTTTAGTGAAACATTTAAGGGCATCCAAAACAACATTCCTGTAATCTCTGAGATGGGGATGTTTTTCCACATACTCACCTTTGATTTTATTGATAATTAATTTAGAATCCCCTCTTACCATAATTTCCTTGGCACCAACTTTCTTTAGAAGTTTCAGACCGAGCATCAGAGCTTCGTACTCAGAAATGTTGTTAGTGCATTGAAAATTTAATTTGTAAGAATGGTTTTCCAAATACCTGGATTTGTGATTGTGAAACAAAACTCCTACTCCAACTCCTTCTTTGCTTACAGCTCCATCGAATTCCATGCTCTAGAAATCTTCTAGCAATTCTTCACTTATCACGTTTCTCTTTCTTTCTGCCTCAATGATTTCTTGGCCTTTTTTCAGATCAAGTGTATCTTCTTCCAGCTAAGCGATTTTCTCTTCTGTATCACCATTGTTATATAGGATGAAAGAGTCTAAGTCAAAGTGTGTAGAGTAAAGAGGATAGTTATGTGGCTTTTCTTGGCTACTGACCATAAATTTCATCAACGTTTCTCTGTACAATCTTCTTTGTTGCCCAAATACTTGGATGGTGGCATAAGACATATCCAACTGCAAAGTACCTTTCAACTTGGCCCCCCAAGACCTGGACAACAACATACCATATTTTTGG
>ML797606.1:287152-299404 GCA_009831015.1 Picea engelmannii | reverse complement strand
TGTTTGGTAACATAATTCTTCTTTTCACTGCAAATGATCCATAAAAGGTAAGGGAAGTATGATAGTTGAATGAAAACATGTTTTGGAACACTGACAATACCCCCAAATGATGATAAGATGAATAATTTTACAGGCTCCAATGCTTTTGGAAAACTCAACTCCATATATAACCCCATAGGGTCATAAGATTTATAATAAGGCATGCTAAACTGGTAAAAAGTTACCTCCTTTATTTCATCATTGTTCACATGTTGTTTGATGTTCTCAGCATGTACAGGTGGATAAAGGATTGATACAAGATTGCTAATCCCGAGTGATATTTGCTCATTTATAAATGTTGGACATGAGATAAGTTGCACATTTAGCTCTTCCTTTTCTCCTTCATTATCATATATAGGAACCATACTACAAGGTTCCAAATAATCCATAAAAAAACTTTGCTCTTCAACATCTTCGTTGGGATATTCATCAAACATTGGTTGTTTTTTGTCAGTATTTGAAACAAATTCTTCATCATCAGCAAGGCTACCAAAAACATATGTTTCAAGAACAGAAATATCCTCTACATTTTCTTCATAAGAGAAGCAAACAAAATCTGCCTTCAATTTTGAAAATCTAGGAAAAAACATAGAGAAATCTTCCCTATTTTTTTTAGCTAGCTTATCATTTATCTCAGCTTCATAGTCAAGAGAAATATCTACTGCAGAATACACTTGCTCTTCGACATCAGAATATTCAAAAGAGACATGTTGATCTTCATAAACAACAGATACATCTGATATGATGCCAGATGTTTCTATGTTATTTCTATCATAGTGAATATCATTCAACACCTCTTGATCTTCATGACAAATGCTTTCTTCCACAATAAATGATTCATCACAAATCTGGTTTTCGTGACTGGCAGAATATTTATTAAGCAAAGAAAAATCATCACAAAATTTTTCATAAATATACTCAGCTAAAAAATAATCTTTACAAAACGAATTGAAAGCTGCATGAAAACCTGTCAAAGAGTTGATACTTGCAATGGGAAGAGATCGACACCAATCACGAGAAATCCCCTCTAATGAATACCTAAAAAGGTTAATCTGAACATCTTCTTGCACGATATGAAGTTGATGAATAAAATCATGAAAATCCATCAAATGGTCTGTTGGTTCCTCCCACTCTTCTCCTCAAAATTTAGGAAGGCTACTTTCCTATTCATCTCTACTAGGATCTAGATTAGGGAAACCAATTATCCTTGAAAAATCACAGAAAGCATACCTTTGAGATAAAATCTTCTCCATTTCAAATCAATGGAGTCTCCAATAGATTTCTGGAAAATGGAGTCACCATGGTGAAAGATGAGCAGTCAGAATAATCTGTTCAGCTTCAATTCACCATCTAAAACTGAATCTCTTCGTTGTCATTATCCCGGGGAAGATATCTTCACTTGCGTCCTCGGCAATGGGACCATGAAATGTTAGCACTAAGAGTCACCCTCAGACTGAAAAAGGATAAGCCCAGTACCCATCAAAATGTAATGTATTAAAATGGTTTGAGTAGGTGGATCAGCGAGACTTTAAAGAAAGGAAAAGACAACAGATATCACTATAGATCAATGATGGACCATTGGGCTAGGGAGTCATAAACAGTCTGCTCAATGAAGGAATTTAAGATTCCTATCAAACAAAATCTTTGTATAATGATGAAGAGAATAAATAAAAGAATAACATAAAGACGAATATTCGCTAAGCAGATATCCTCTCTGCGAAGAGAATTTAGATGTGTTTGAACAGTAAACAATGACAGATAGGCAAGCTTACAGTAGATCCTCTACCACAATAGGAATATATCAATCAAAGGCAATACATTCAAACAAGATGAAGAATAGAACTTAGATGTGTCTGAACAGTAAACAATGATAAATAGGCAAGATTACAGCAGATCCTCTACCGCATCAAGAATCTATTGATCAAAGGCAAATTTTAATCCTTAAAATCAGTAATTACATTCAGACAAGATGAATAAGAGAACAGAGAACATAGAAGAAAAATATGATGAAACATCTCATATGAGTCTTCAATAACAATACCATTTACAGCTACATGCCCCCCTGGCTTACAAACTGAAATATATAGTCATAAACATTTCTCAAAACTTCATTCGTTCTTGGGCCAACCACCCCCCCCCTAGACATATCATTCATCTAATGTATTTATAGTCAAAATAGTAGACATGTATTGTTGCTTGGGCACCTCTTTTCCAGTGTCGAATGTCTTCTCTTGTCTGTCTTGTTCCTTCTGTCAGAAGGAAACTCTCGTCAGCATGGCCCTGTAGGAAAAACTTCCCTCTGTGGTACTTCAGGATGATAGTTTTTTGTCTCCTCGGCCAGAACCCCCATGCTTCCATTTAAAGGGGTAGTTAATTGTTCAACCACCAGTCCTTATTTCATTTATTGATTTCTCCTTGGGATCAGAACGAGGCCTGACGCCTAGATCATTGCCACGCATTGCTCTCGGATTGGGCCCTATATACGAACGTGATTTTGTAGGTTTCCAAGGGCAGTTTATATCCACACTGCTTAGCTCCCCTCAATTCACCACCAACTTCCACGTACCTCTTTCGCTATACCATGGTTTTGATTGTGGGACCGCTCTAGAATTTTAGCATTCAAGCATGTTTCGTCCCCACAATAAAATGTGGTCGTCGATCTGTTGCAATCTGAGATTTGGGAAATCCATGATTTTGTTGCCACACGTTGCTCTTGGATGGACCCTACTTCCTACTTCAAAGATAAATGGTTCACAATTACTTAGGGAGTTCTGGCTTCAAGCCTTTTCAATGCATAAATCTTACAATCCTCTGAAGTGTCATATCTCTGAAGTGAGAGATCTGCCTCCACGTGTCCTCTTGTTTTGGACGGTCTATATTCACTTCGGAGTTCGGGCTTCAGGAGATTTCTTCTGCTTCCTCGCGCAATCCTCCGAAGTGGCGAATTTTTGAAGTGTGATATCTGTCGACGCGTTTCCTCAACCTTTAATGGCTCATATTTACTTCGGGATTTCGAAATGTCTCGATGGAAATCTCCCGAAGTAACTTTCTTCTGGTTGATGTGGTAGCCTCTCATCACTTCAGGAATTCGGGACTCTGGGGCTTCTGTCTAGTCGTTAATCCTTGCGCGACCTTTAAATTCCAACTGTCTGAGGGTCGCTAATCTAAACTGCACATGGGATCTCCAACGTTGAAAATCAAACCTTCTTGTTTTCTTTTATTTCAAGCCCAAAATGGACTACTCTGAATGTTGTGTTTTCTCATAGTTTTTCCCTGCATACAACATACTTGATTGGCCTGACTTTATCAACTAGAAGAGGAAACACTTATAGGAAGGCATGCAAAAAAAAGAGACTCGACAGAGGTGTAGACCTAGGTCTTAACAATAATTACATATGACCCATGAAAACTTTATGTGCTAACAGAACAAAATCAAACAAATTGGATGAATTATGTGTTTGGAAACAAAGACTTATATCATTTTTAGAATGTTGTTGTTATGTTGTCTTCAGCATTGGGAAAGACATACAAGGTGTCTATGTATGGGGCACTACAATTACCTAGAAAAGCATAACAAATGAGAATGATGGCATTGGCATGGGACACAATTTTCTTACAAAGAGAAAATGCATTAGTGATAAAGAAGGACATTGAAATTAAAATATTTTGGGGGAATAATGTCAGTGTGTTATACTTGTTCTAGTTATACATTGGGACACAAGATGTTGTTGGAATCACATTGCAATGGTCAAACCCTAGATTCAAGTAGTGGACATTGTTGTTAGTTTTTTTTCCTCTAATCCATTTTCAATGTTGCCTACAATGACAAAGAAACGTATGAAATTCAAAGATGATGGAAAAGTATAAATGAATTGCACAAAGCTTTTGCTTTGTGCAATAGGCAAAATAAATCTTGATGTTCTTTCTCTTTTATTTCTTTCTTAAAGGACAAGTGAGTTTAGTACTGTTAGAGGCCATTTTAGAGACCATACACTGGGAACAACATGTTCTGAGTTGGTGAAAATGTATTTGTTCTATAAAAAGCAATGAACTTTAAATGTTCTAAAAATATGTATAATAGATTGATGCATTTTCAAACATAGACTAGAGTGAAGTTGAAAATGCTACAACATTAGGGAAAGATCACATAATTATATTAAAAACGATGTTGAAGATTTGTTTTATGTTAAAGTGAAATGAAAGAGAAAGGAAAAATAACAATTTACATACGAAATAGGATGCAGAAATGTATAAAATAGAAGAAGGGCCTTGCAAACTAAATCAAGATCGAAGAAAGGAATCATGTTAATTGCATAGTTTACAATGAGTAAGTATTTCCATAGTGCATATTTGTTGCGGAGGCAATTTCTTGAAAGCAATTTTGATTGTTCTTGCTTCTTTAATATTTTTAACACTTAATTGGAACCAACATTGTAAAAATAAAATTCTTGGAGCTACAATGGACAATAATACATAATCAAAATTGAACATGCATTTGATGTTATCTATCAATCTTTGGGGAGGTTTAAAAAGGAATTGGAAAGCAAATGGCATGGTCATCAATCCAAATTAGTCTGATATTTTGGCAAGGTTGTCAAGAAGTGTTATATTAATGTTCCAGTGTTGGTTGATGGTTTGGTTTCATGAAATGTTAGATTATGGATTTTCATGAACAAGATGATTTTTTTGTGTAGCAATGTCTTGCAACATGTCAAAGTTGAAATCATTGGTTAGCAAAATATGCCCCTTTGTCGGTCGGTTCAATGTTATGGTAATCAAAACACAGGACAAAGATTATAGTGGAGCATGTGGTTTGGCGTAGATATTTGCAAGCCTAAGAATAGTATGTTCAACTAAAAAGTCAAGCACAACATAATCAAGATGGCACTCGGTGGCATAAATTTCAAAACATTTTGTTATTAAGTTATTTCTATAACATGTAAGAAGACAATGAAGGTTTATTTTAGAGTAATAAAAGTTTTCTACAGACATTTAGTTGTTTGGAATTTTATTTTTCCAACACCCTTGAAATACAAGATATTAATTGTCATGAGGTCATAGTCTTTTACAATATTTTCAAGATGCAATGGTAATCTTCTTGTGTTTAGTGAGCATATAAGAAAACAACATGATGTTGGTAGAGGCCATATTCAAATTTCCAATAGGCCTCTCTTTGAAGCCTTTTCATTTTAGAGATAAATTTCTCAAAAACGGTGAAATTATTTTGGCCCAATTTACTTATAAGGTAAAGGGAGATGTTGTCTTTAACATGAAAATGGGTTTTGTAAAAATGTCCATGTTGTCTAATGCCAATCGATTCAAATGTCGAAGTATGCATTGTAAGACCTTGCAATATATGTATCATTCATGAACATGCTAGTTGCACATGGAATCGTTGTCGAATTATAGAGATTTTATTTTTTGAAGTGATTTCCCTATACACTCTTATAGTGAGTGTCTAATGATCTAGATGTTAGGTGTGAACAAATGGCACATTAAGTATCATTGGGTTTGGACAATCAATGTATATGTGATTTATATCCAGACAACATCTATTTTATCTTATATGTATAAGATGAATACACCATCTGCTCCATTTACTAAGCTATCTTGGATGGCATAATTTCCTACCATTAACTCCACAAGAATATTATGTTTCAAAACATCTGTGGCAAGTAGAGCATTTTTTCTTCTCGATATTGTTAGTATCCATGGGTTATGCTTTCTTATCATACACTTTCAATGTGTAACATTATTATTTGCAAAGAAAAATGTGATCAAAGAGGCCCACGGGAAAAAGGTTGAAGAATAAGATCATAGGAAGGCCATAGAAGTATCCATAGTTTAAGAACAAAGGAAAAAATATTAGCCTAAGAAACATGATATGTAATTAGAAGAGGGGACTAAATTTTCCATGAGAATATTGACACATAAGTCATGAACCTTAGGGCATGTGTTTTACAACTCAATTCCTTATCCACAATTCATCCTTCACTCGATGCATTTGGAAGTATTTCCCAAGATCTCATGTTCGACAAGGTAGAGTGTCGCCATTGAAATATTGTGAATATAGTTTCTTCAAATCTAATGTTGATAGGCCAAAGAGGAAGGGAAAACAAACTCTACCCTTTATCCACAATTCATCATTGACTCAATCCACTTGGAAGTACACTTTCTCCTAAGAAATCTTAGAGATGACAAGCCAAATTATAGTCATCAAAATTTTGTGAAAACAATTTGTTTAAAAATGTCACTAGACCAAATGCAAAATAGAAAATGGGGAACCAAGTGAAAATGGAGCTATAGATATGCAACGGAATATGGTAATGCATTTTTTCATGCCACTTACATCATATAAAGTAAAGAATGGGAGTTTATGCACTTAAAGAAAAGAATTTTCACATAAATAGTGTTGAAGGCAAATTTGACCAGTTTTGACAAGTTTGTCTCTAAAGATTGTGGATAGTTGATTTTTCAAAAAAAAAACCTAACGATAATGTGATAATGTGCACTTACAAAAGATGAAACCATAAAATGGAATTATAATATTTGGCATGTTTGATTTTATTGAGAGAAGCAAGGTGCACTTTATAACCTGGTGTGAATGAGATGTGCCATGTAACATAATGCTAATAAACTAAATGAAATAAAAAAAGTTGAAGTGCATGATTTTTAAGTGAATAACACTTACCATAACAATTAAAAATAATATTAAAAAAATGCCAACACCAACAATAATAATAAATGAATATAATAGTAAAATAAACCACCATTGATCCATCTTAGTCCCAAAAAATTTAGAACCAAAGTTTGTGCTTAGATTTATTTTTTATCCCTCTTGGTACTTAATAGATTTGAGGGTAACATAAATTTATGCTAGTGAATTAAAACATTACTAGAAAATAACATGAGGAAATTGTGGTGTATATAGAGGAAGTCGCTAAGCTTTAGAAAGAGAATGTGTTGCTCAAGAAAGAATAAAAGTTTGACAAAAGTGATCTAAAGTAAAGTAACTATATGTAAAGATATCTAAGCTATAGGTACAACAAGCAGATGACCAAGGGATATCCTAGATGATTAGAGACTATCAAATCTAACAACAAAGTAATCAAGATGTTGCTACATTACAATACTTGCAAAAGTTGTAGAATAGCATAAGTCTAGAGAACGTGTGGATAGAAGCAAGGGATGAATTTTAGACATGACTTAGTGTGGCTAAAAGTGAATTGTTTTGGGTCCATAGAAGTGTAGAGAGATTGTCATCACTATCGTGTTTGCCAATATTGTGAAACCAACTTTTCAGCCCCTATATCTAAGTGAAGCAAAAATTGGAAGGTGGACAAAGAATACATTTGCATGTTGGGTATTTCTCACAAGTCCCTAGCATTATTCAAAGACCTAATCAATGAAATTTTGATGAGAGAAAATCCAAATGCCTAATGTTATGCATAAGAATTGACAGAACAATTTGAATAAAAGTGCAACCAAGTGGAAATAAGATTTGTTTGATAACTTTCTTACAATCCTTTTCCAAACTAAAATTGCTAAATATGAGAAATGTTGCAAAACAATTGGACAACGTGATTAGTGAAGTAGACAATAGAAGAGCTCCAAATTGTCAAGGATTGAGAGATAAATTTGAAAAGCTTGTAAAGATAGCAGAAGTGGCAACCCGTGAGACTCAAGATACACAATTACCAAACCATCATATTGTAAATATTTCAACGAGTCTTAATTTTTTGGTTGTAGAAAAACGGTGTTTTGTTCTTTTCCTTTTTATTGAGTCTTTATGGGACACTCATCCTAAAAACTTTCTTAGACAACATTGCATTGTTAGCTAAAACAGAATATTCATAACAAAATATACTAAAATACAGTTTCAAAAAGCAAATAAACAAAACTAAAATTGGAAAATAACAATAGTAAACAAACCTTTTATTAATATTCATAATTGAATGCAATGTTCACTTGTCTCTTTGAAGAGGAAACCTCCAACATGAGAAGAGATCGAAATACGATAGTATTCACTTGACAACCAATTACATAGCTTCTAATACTATATATAGTTTCTAATTGGCCATAACCTTTTCCACCTAGTGGATCTCCGTTAATGAAGCCTCAACCACTAACTAGTGGACCTTCTTTAATAAGTCCACTTACATTTATTGATTTCACACTCCAGTACCTCATTGGGACTTATTTAATAAATATGTCCCTTGATACATTAAGTAACAACCTATTTGGACACTAACCAAGGGAGTTAGGGTGGGACCCTAACGTTCCATCCCCCTTACAAATAGCCTTGTCCTAAAGGCTAGAGATGAGGAAATTAGTGGAGAATATTTACTGGTTTGCATGTAGCATCTTCAGGTTGTGTATCCTTCCATTGTATAAAAACTTCATAGATAATGCACTGACAAATACAATGCTCATGTTGCTCCAAAACAACCTTAGGCTACAACCAAATAGAACCCTCCTCATCCAATTATGGAAGGTTGGTTTGAACTCTACAATTGGACTCGAAACACTAGGTGGAGATTAGAATGCTTGGGCCGAGCTAATTTGTAAGCCATTGGACCTATACTTTGATTGTCATATTAAGGGTCCATAAAACTTAGGAGCTAACTTTAAATGGCTTTTGTCCTTGAGGGAGGCATACTTATAGGGTTGGATATGCAAGAACACCTAATCCCCTTTATCAAAATATCATTTGAAGCAATGTTGGTCTACATGTTTTTTCATGTGATTCTGAAATGAACAAAGTTCCTTTACTGAGGAATATCCAACATAAGAAGGAAAAATAGTTAAAATCCATATAAGATAAGTAAATATATAACTGAATAATTAATATGATATAGATGATAGAATTCAATACCATGTGACAATATACTTATATGCATTGACTATTCACTATGTTTGATGGGTCATGTCCCTTGTTTAGGTCATGTCTCTTAGTTAGGATGTTTCAATTCATTTATTATTATTTACTATTGTTATTGTTGTTGTTGTTATTTATTTGATGTTTATATATGTAATGTTTGTTACATTTCTTATCCCTCCCAGATGCTTTGTCCTCAAAGCATTTTATGAACAAGCTTGTGTCACTATTCTAGCTCATAATGTTTTCTCATGATTTTTTGTTCTTGAAGGTATGATGGTTGATGATACCAAATGATATAAGTTATGAAGCATTGAGAAGAATTGTTGTATTGCAAAAGGGTCAAACCACCCTAATTTATTTTTTTGCAAAACTATTTGGTGATTATTTTAGTGTCATGGGAAATAATAAGATTTCACACATGAACTTCTCTTCAATGTAATAGGATATTCCACTAGCTTCTCATATTGATTTCATCTTTGGTTAGTTCATTAAATAATACGATGACTTTTATAATTAGGATGATGGTAAGGAAACCTTGTATCTCATGTATTGTTTTCAAAACCTTCGTCTTTTTATACTTCTTGTGATTTATTTGTTGTTAAGATTTCAATATAAGCATCTTTTTTTTATTTTTGGTGTCTATGGGATCTATATTGGTTCATTTATCCAATGTCTTGATTTTAACATCTAGTGACTTCTCTATTTAAACGGAATCGTTCATTGTTTCTTCATCAATCATAGATTTTTTGTTTGTAAGTTTCTCTAGCATTTATTGTTGCATCATCTTTTCACTTTTTAATTTCTTAATCATTGGATCAAGTTTTGACTATGATTCTTAGGTGAGAAATTTCTTCATCTTTATCAGCAACAACCTTTTCAAATTCTTTCTGGTGATCTTGCAACTTTTGTATTGAATTTTGGCTATCTTGAATAATCACTTATGGGTGAAATCACGGAGGTGGGTTACACTTCCGTGACAATCAGGTCTCCAAAATTCCGAAAAACATTTTTTCGGCCGAACTAATAATCTTTTTCGACTGAAAACATAAACATCAAATCGAACGGTGCAATAACCGCCCCCATGATTTGCGTGTACAAATTTAGTCGGCCGGATATTTTCTTTTCGGCAATCCTCTTTCGGCCGAACAATTGTTCGGCCGAACTATTTTTCGGCCGAAAGATAGTTCAGTCGAACAACTTTTCAGACGAACAATCTTTCAGCTGAAAGATTGTTTATATATTAACCACACATCGATATTGAAACATTTCACAAAATTTGTTGTCGTGAGCTCGTCTGTGAGGAGGTTGCGCATCTGAGGTCATCGGGAGGTCATGAGCGCAGGGGTCGTCGTGAGGTCATGAGTGCAGGGGTCATCATTGCATTTGCGAGCGTGGACGTGCCAAACAACAGGTAAGTTTCTATACTGTAGTTTCTATAATTAGTAATAAGTTTTAAAATATATGGTTTAAATGTAATTATTTGTATTGTTGGACTGTGAGGGGGTCACAGGTGGCCAGCCCTGTGGCCAAGCCATGGGCGTGCCCACGCCTTGGTCACAGGGTTGGCCACCTGCAGCCAAAATTTTATCGCTACAAAATTTCAGAGTACAATCTCCAATTTTACCACTTACACGATTCTCTAGATCTGGCCAAATTCTCTAGAGTTGTAGTCACCCCAAAATAATGTCCAAAACCTTCTCAAAAACCGTTGCTCTGGATTTAATTCGACTAGACTAGTGTGGAAAAACCTTCTCCTGTCAATGTTGTAGTTTTCATGGACAGTCTCTACTATATTTTAATGTTTAAAGGTTGGGCCACGGGTGGCCAGCCCTATGGCCAAGCCATGGGCGTGCCCACGGCTTGGTCACACGGCTGGCCACCCGTGGCCAAAATTTTATCTCTACAAAATTTCAGAGTATAATCTCCAATTTTACCACTTACACAATTCTCTAGATCTGGCCAAAGTCTCCAGAGTCGTAGTCGCCCCAAAATAGTGTCCAAAATCGTCTTAAAAACCGCTACTTCGGCTTTAATTCGACTAGACTAGTGTGGAAAAACCTTCTCTTTTCAATGTTGTAGTTTTCATGGACAGTCTCTGCTATATTTTAATGTTTAAAGGCTGGTCCATGGGTGGCCAACCCTGTGGCCAAGCCATGGGCGTGCCCACGGCTTGGTCATAGGCCTTGCCACCCATGGCCAAAATTTTATCGCTACAAAATTTCAGAGTACAATCTCCAATTTTACCAATTACACAATTCTCTAGATCTGGCCAAAGTCTCCAAAGTCGTAGTCGCCCCAAAATACTATCTAAAACCGTCTCAAAAACTGTTGCTCTGGCTTTAATTCGACTAGACAAGTGTGGAAAAACCTTCTCCTGTCAATGTTGTAGTTTTCATGGACAGTCTCTGCTATATTTTAATGTTTAAAGGCATGCAGTTTTCATGAATACTCTCTGCTATATTTTAATGTTTAGTTAATATGTATATACATGTATAATTTTTTAAATATGATGTCTAAGATTAARATAAATACRGAGACARATCATTTCYATTTTCATATAGGTTGTGATAGTTTAKGTTATCTGAATTATTTTTTSTAAGATGTTGTGAAGCGTAGTMTTTTTAGTTTCCAACTTCACAATTGAATTTATCTACATTTATTTTTACATTGAATAGAGGGTCTTGATGCCTCTTATTACATGTTTTTTTAGATAAGTGTTCTATTTATAAATAGAAAACCCAAGAAGGAACCACCTCCAGTTTTTCACCATTCATAGTGATTGTAATATTCTTAGTGTAACCAGTTTTTGGATAGAAGGAACATTCTTGTTTCACGTCTATATTATTATTGATTTTTACTTTCTTGCTTCCATTTTTATCATTTATGGGTACCACCAATTCTATAATGACCTAAAATTGTTTCTTTGCACTCAACTTGAATTCTTAAATTCTCCATTCATTTTCAAAGTTTAATTCAAAGGACTATATCAAAATCTTTGGAAAAAGTGGGAAAGCAAATATAGCTACTATTATACTTCCCTCACCCTTTCTTAGAAACAACTTTAAGAGTTACCAAGTGGTCAATGGTTCAATTCTTAGATCAAGAACCAACTTGAGAAGGATCCCTAATTTTTTTTTTCTTATGCCCATTTACTTATTTTTGACTCTAGAATGATGCCAAATAACTTGAAAAAAGATGCTATAAACCATAATAGTTATGTAAATTCTTACCTTATTTATATCACCATCTAAATGTGAACATGTATCACTTTGCTACCTTACCATTATATAGGATACTTATGACATATGAATTGATTGAATATATATCCTTGA
>ML797606.1:254160-278545 GCA_009831015.1 Picea engelmannii | reverse complement strand
GCATTGGAGCCTGTAAAATTATTCATCTTATCATCATTTGGGGGTATTGTCAGTGTTCCAAAACATGTTTTCATTCAACTATCATACTTCCCTTACCTTTTATGGATCATTTGCAGTGAAAAGAAGAATTATGTTACCAAACAGTTTGGGTGGCTATGGTGGAAGTTTGTTTTCACCTGAGCATTGTAAAGGTCAGTTAGAGTAGGGTGTTGTATATAAATAAGCACATGTGCAAGTTTTTTATTTTTCAGTTTGCTCTTAGTATTTGAATAAGTGACCCCATAGCCCTAGGATAAGACACTGAAGCTGCTTGTTCTTGGTAGCTCACATGGAGCATGCCATCCCCTGTGGAGCCAATATTAGCACATAAATTTGTCATGGGTCATATGTAGTTATTGTTAAGACCTAGGTCTACACCTCTGTCGAGTCTCTCTTTTTTGCATGCCTTCCTATAAGTTTTTCCTCTTCTGATTGATAAAGTAAGGTCGGTCAAGTATGTTGTATGCGTAGGGAAAAATTATGAGAAAAACACAACATTCAGAGCAGTCCATTTTAGACTTGAAATACAAGCACACAAGCAGGTTCGATTTTCAACGATGGAGATCCCATGTGCAATTCATATTAGTGGCCCTTAGACAGTTGGAATTTAAAATTCACACAAGGATTAACGACTAGACAGAAGCCCCGGAGTCCTAAAGTCCTGAAGTGATGAGAGGCTGCCATGTCAACCGAAAGAAAGTTACTTCGGGAGATTTCCATCCAAACACCCTGAAGTACCGAAGTAAATCTGAGCCATTGAAGGCTGAGGAAACGCGTCGACAGATGTCACACTTCGAAAATTCACCACTTCAGAGGATTGCGTGAGCAAGTAGAAGAAATCTCTCAAAGCCCGAACTCCCGAAGTGAATCTCGACTGTCCAAAACAAGAGGACACGTGGAGGCAGATATCTCACTTCAGAGATACGACACTCCAGAGGGTTGTAAGAGTTATGCATTGAAAAGGCCCAAAGCTCGAACTCCTAAAGTAATTGTGAACCATTGATATTTGCAGCAGGAAGCAGGGTCCATCCAAGAGCGACGCGTGGTAGCAAAAGCAGGGATTTCCCAAATCGTAGATTGCAATAGATCGACGACCACATTTTATTGCGAGGACGGAACATGCTTGAACATTAAAATTATAGAGCGGTCCCATAATCAAAACCATGGCATAGCGGAAGAGGTACATCGCAGTTGGTGGTGAATTGCGGGGAGCTAAGAGGTGTGGATCCAAACCTCCCTTGGAAACCTCCGCAATCACGTATAGGGCCCAATTCAAGAGCAGCATGTGGCAACAATCTAGGCATCATGCCTCGTTTTGATCCCAAGGAGAAATCAATAAATGCAATAAGGATTGGTGGTTGAACAATCAACTACCCCCTTAAATGGAAGCATGGGGGTTCTGGCCGAGGAGACAAAAAACTGTCAGCCCAAAGTACCAAAGAGGGCAATTTTTCTTGCAGGCCCATGCTGACCAGAGTTTCTTTCTGATAGAAGGAACATACCAGACAAGAGAATACATACAACACTGGAAAAGAGGTTCCCAAGCAACAAGGCATGTCTACTATTTTGACTATAAATACATCAGATGAATGAATGTCCAGAGGGGGGGGGGGGGTTGGCCCAAGACCGGAGGAAGTTTTGAGAAACGTTTATGACTGTATATTCCAGTTTGTAAGCTAGAGGGGCATGTAGCTATAAATGGTATTGTTATTGAAGACTCATATGAGCTGTTTCATCAGATTTGTCTTCTATGTTCTCTGTTCTATTCTTCATCTTGTCTGAATGTAATTGCTGATTTTAAGGATTAAATTTGCCTTTGATCAATAGATTCCTGATGGGGTAGAGGATCTGCTGTGAGCTTGCCTATTTATCATTTTTTACTGTTCAGACACATCCAAGTTCTGTTCTTCATCTTGTTTGAATGTATTGCCTTTGATTGATAGATTCCTGATGCGGAAGACGATCTGCTGTAAGATTTCCTATCTATCATTGTTTATTGTTCAGACACATCTAAATTCTCTTCATAGAGAGGATCTTTTCTTAGCGAATATTCGTCTTTATGTTATTCTCTTATTTCTTATCTTCATCATTATACAAAGATTTTTTCTGATAGGGAGCTTAAATTTCTTCATTGAGAAGACTGTTTATGACTCCATAGCCCAATGGTACATCACTGATCTGCAGTGATATCTGTTGTCTTTTCCTTTCTTTAAAGTCTCGCCGGTCCACCTACTCAAACCATTTTAATACCTTACATTTTGATGGGTACTAGGCTTATCCTCTTGTTGTCTGAGGGTGACTCTCAGTGCTAACATGTTCTACTAAGAATAACAATATTCCTCCACATCCTTTAATACCATTTATAACAAATATTGATTTCACTTGTATATATCACTTTCATTCCATGGCACCTTCGACGAAGAAGTTCTCAATTTTTGCTTGAAAGAAACTGGTTCAACGCCTTCCTCCATCATTGAACTTTGTACACACAAATGAAAAAAATTGTTTAAGGGAAATGTGTTAGTCCTATACAACATTGGTTGCACTAAGAATGCAACTTTTCCTTCCAAAATAGAGCTAATGCATGCTAACCTTTTTTATAAGCATGGTAGGAAAACAATCCATGCGAATGTTGGAAATATTTTCATACCACACTTCATCCCATATTTGACCCCTAGCATGAGTGTTTAAATCTAAATTTTGGGCTTTGACCCAAGACCACATTTGAGAAAGGAGATACACAATATTGTATAGTGATGAATTTGAATAGCAATATTGAGTAGATTTCTTAGGATCTATAGGCTTGCACCTGACATCAACATCTCATAGTCACAAAATCAAACAACACATATCCCGTAAGATACATTCAAGCCCTTGTGATAATTTGTGGACTAAATGAAAGTCAATATGTAATGTGGCTTGAATATGACCAATTTGAACACAACAATGACAATAGGTCTCACTTTCTCATATTAATGACCCTTAGTTTTCTTGTATCCACACATGTTCTATGATCATCTTCTAAAGGACATTAGATATTTCACTTTTGTACTAACCTAAAAAAAAAGGGGTTCACATGTCTGTCAGCTACATCTCAACGACTCATATAAGGAATTTGAATTTTTAGTACGATAGAAATTAGCATGTGGTAGTGGCTACAACTTATTGCCTGCAATGGCCCAAAGGGAAGTTCCAATATGCACATGAGACTGCCAATTCCATATTGCAAAATATAACTTGCATTATTTTTCCAACACCATCGTTCATGTAATCATTTTCCCTTCATCCTCACTTTCATATCTATTGCACTCCCACAATATAGAAACACTACAATATCTGTCAATACATTTTATTATTATTTGTGTAATGAATTTATTGGGGAAACTTAGTTAGTATTTCCCCTCATTTGAGGATGGCATCCAAGGTAAACAAAATTTTTCAGGGCTCAAGGCCAGGTCAACAATTGGCTCACAAATAGAGCAAGCATGCCACACGTGGGATTTGAACTCAAATTGGAGAGGATAACAACTTTTCTCTCATCCAATCGAGTTTCACCCAATTGATATCCCCCAACACATTTGAAACCAACATAAATTATTTCCATATGCGGATTGAAGATATGATAAAAGTTTTTTGTTTGTTTGTTTCCCTCCTATGAACCATTTTGCAGTGGTTGCAAGCATCCAATCCTGACATCATTTCATCTATAGGATGACATCACCCATTGTGCACATTTCCAAGCAAGCAAACCATGATTTTACGATCACAACTTGGAATGCACAATCAAGAAGGGAAATACACAGATCACATACACATTGCACAAGCCATTGTTTCAAAAAATTCTTCCAAAGTTAACGTAAATCTCTTATGATTTATAATATGAAAAAGATCATTTTCTATGGCCTTATTCGAGGTCCAATAATTTCATGTGCAAGGCTCATTCATATTTTCAATCGACAATGTTGTTGTCACATTCTAAAAACTCTAACAATTTGACCTCTCTTTGATCTTGTAAATGAACCACTATAGTAAAAAAATGTTTCTATTCTTTTTTCAAGCTCACTATAATTCTAAAGGAATCTCGACTTGACAATATATATGATGAACTCAGAGAGGCAGAGAGACAAAAAAAAGGAACATAAATGCGGGAAGCAACTTTGGGGTTTCTTAGTACCCTTCTACATATTAATCAATGTTAAATAAATTACAAATGATACAATGGATCTCAACAGATCTTTGAGTAAATTGCATAAAACTAAAAAAGAACTGAAGTCTAGCTAATGTGAACTGGTTGTGATGGAAGACAGATGGACACATGGAAATTATTAATTCTAACATTCCCCCTTAATTTCAACTGCTACATTCATCATCACTTACAATGCTCGAGTGCTGTCTTTGAAATTCAAAAACATTTTTTCCAAGTGATTTAGTAAAAATGTATACTAGCCGATCTGTTGATCCACATAATTGAAGACAAATGTCACCATTATTGACAAGCTCTCAGATGAAGTGAAAGAGAGTATCAATGTGCTTGATTTTCTTGTGAAATACATGATTCTTTGGCAATGATATGGCTAAGTTATTATCACAAAAAATAGGAGTTTGGCTCCTTTTTCATATGTGCAATATCTTTCAATAGTTTTCTCAACCATATTGCTTAAAAAGATGCCGAAGTTGCAACAACATACTCTGCCTCTGTTGAAGATATTGCAACTATGGGACGTTTTTTAGATGCCCATGAAATCAAATTTGTTCCCAAATGAAAAGCATAACCAGATGTGCTTTTCCCACCATCAATACTTCCTGCAAAGTCACTGTCTGTGTACCATGCAAGTGAATAATCTTCAAAATTTGTGTACCGCAAACCATAGTTGATTGTCCTTGCAACGTACCTTAGTATTATTTTTCCAACTTTCTAGTGAGAATCCTTGGGGGATTCCATAAACCTAGAAACAAAACTTGTTGCAAACATTATATCAGGTCTAGTTGCAGTAAGATACATGAGACTACCTACCATCCTCTTATTTAAAGTTGAATCAAGTATTGATCCTTCATCTTGTTTGCTCAATTTTGTTCCTAGTGCTATAAGAGTTTCTGTTGGCTTGCATTTATCCATTCTAAACCTTTTCACAATGTCTGTAGCATAGTTTTTCTGACAAACAAAAATACCATGGGAAGATTGCTAAAATTTAATTCCCCAAAAATATTTCACGAGTCCAAGATCAATAATCTCAAACTCTTTTTTCATGGCAACTTCAATTTTTTCTAACATCAAATTACTTGTGTAAATCATATCATCAACATAAAAGAAAACAATAAATATTTTACCTTCTTGATATGATTTTGTATAGAGTGTTGGCTCATCATTGCTACTACTCAATCCATTGTTGATCAAGTAAGAGTCAATTCAATTGTACCAAGCTCTTGGAGCTTTCTTAAATCCATACAAGGTTTTCTTCAACTTATACACTTTGTCCTCTTGTCCTTTGACCTCAAAACCAGGTGGTTGATCCACATATACTTCTTCTTGCAAAATTCCATTTAGAAAGGCCGATTTTACATCTGATTGGAACACTTTCCATTTTTTTTGAGATGTAGTGGCTAAAATGGTCCTTACTGTATCTAACCTTTCTATAGGAGAAAATGTTTCACCATAGTCTATGCCAGGTTGTTGAGAGAAACATTTGACAACCAACATTGCCTTATGCTTCTCAATCTTTCCATTTTCATTAAGTTTTGTTTTGTACACCCACTTGATACTTATACTTGATTTGTTTGCTGGCAGATCAACAAGATCCCAAGTATTGTTTCTTTCTATGGCTTCGATTTCCTCATTCATTGTTTGTACCCAATGTTTCTCTTTTACTGTTTCTTCAAAGAAGGTTAGATCACAGGATAGTAAGGAAAAATGACTTGCTTCTCAATGCCATTGTTCTGCTCATAAATTTCCCTTATACTTCCTGTTCACTAATTTTCCACTAACTAGGATGATTCACTACTGGAAGGAGAACCATTTCCAGAGTGTTCTTGCTGTTTTTGTACCTGTAATCTTGGCAGTCTTGGTGGATGTGCTTGATGTTCTGAACTTTCAAATTGATCATCACTTTGCTGCATTGAATTTTGGCTGTCTAATGTCTCATTTTCTTGCTCACTCCATGATTTATTCTCAAGGAATTAGACATCCCTTCTCATTGAAAATTTCTCGGTGATTGGATTATATAGTCTGTAGTATTTTGATTGTTCACTATATCCTATGAAGATTCATTTTTCATTCATGTTATCAAGCTTCTTTCTCATCTCTTTAGCGGTATGTGAAAAAGTGATGCAACCAAAAATTCTGAAGTGAGAAACATTTATCTCTGTTCCACTCCATGCCTCTTGAGGTACTTTATTCTTGACACTTGTTGTTGGTGATATGTTCAAAATGTAAACTGTGTTGATATTATGGTAGCTGTAGGAGGTATTTACCTGCACGTGTAAACTTGACGAGGATAGAATACTCCGGGAAGCAAGAAGAAAACCTAATGAGTTGGCTAATAACCCTAGAAAACTTGTCGGCTCAAGAAGATAATTTATATTAGATTATTAGCCTCCAAGAGAAGAAGTCAGCTAGAAATAATAATATATATTGAACAGAAAGATACCCAGAATGAGAAGTCGGCCCAGGTAGTTAGCCAGAATTAGTATAAATACAGGAGGCTAGTTCTCATTCTGGTAGGCAATCTCAGAATTGCAGAGCAGCACTTGTGCGCATTGCGATTGCCCAGTTTCTGCGTAGGTTTGGAGGAGAGATGCCATTGCAGCTGCTGTAGGTAGAAATTATGCTTGGACTATCTATTGTCTAGGGTTTGGACTATCTGATCAACTCTTGTTGATGCACTATCCTTGGGGAAAGGTGCACTGCCCTTTGTTTAGCTATCTAGCCTAGGGTTTTCTTCCGGAGTGATTCTCTGTCAAGGTTAAGGTGATCGGAGGGTGGCTTTGACCTATGGTTGGGTGAAAAGGGTATTGTAAATGGTAAAACGAGAACATACATTCATATTATAATAGGTTATGGGCCCACACCTCCTTCATTCAGTCTAACCGCTGGAAGGAAACATAGCTGTGAGGATATTAAGCTCGTTGAAGAACTGCCGCTAGGGTTTCTAGCAGGAGCAGTCACCATAGCACTGCCGCTAGGGTTACTAGCTGGTGCAGTTGTAGACACCCTAATCCTCTTTTTGAGGCACCTTAAGTGAAGGGATTGAACTAATCTCCGGATAGGTCAATGCGCCCTAGCCTAGCACATCTCCTGGTACTCTTAGCAAGCCAAGACGTCAAGTTAGAGTTTGTGGTCAAATCTAGGGTTTGACCAAGTCAAAGTAGCCATGACTTATTCTATGAAGTCAAAGAACAAGTTAGATGGAGCTTCTAACTTTAGAGCATGGAAGACAAGGATTGATCTCATCCTTGCCAAGAATAAAGTGCTGGATATCGTGAAAGGAAAGATCATGAAACCAGAGTTTGAAGAAGGGAAAGAGAAGGAACCACAGAACGTTGCGGTTACGGAGAAATTCAAAGATGGTGACATCAATGCTATGAGTATCATAGTGGAATCTATAAAAGACCACTTGATATCCTACTTCTCCCATATTGACTCATCGAAGAAGATGTACGATGCCCTAACAAATCTCTTCTTGGTCAAAAACATTGGACAAGTTATGAGTCTGAAGAATGAGCTCTGTGACATGAAGATGAATGATGAGGATATCATAACATCATATTTTGTGAGAATATCTCAATTAAGAGATCAACTACAAGCTATTGAAGATATCATCTCAGAGAAGGAGTTGGTAAACATAGTACTCAATGGTCTTCCCAAGACATGGGATGCATTTACTGCAAGCATGAACACAAGGAAGGAGTATCTGACATTTGAAGAACTTTGGATTTGCTGTGCTCAAGAAGAATCAAGGATCAACACAAAAGAGAAACCCCAAAAGAAGTACCATGATCAAGCCTTCACAGTAAGATTCATGAATTTCAGGAACAAAAGGAAGTTTGGTTCAAGGAGGAAGCCAAATCAAGAGAAAGACATTTCAAAAGTACAATGCTTCAATTGTCTAAAGTATGGCCACTACAAGAATCATTGTCTCGAGATAAAAAAAAGGAAGGAGAAACATGAAGCATCAGTTGCCGAAGAAAAGGAACCTACAAAGAAGACTAAGCAGGATGAAAGAGACTTCTTCTTCTGAAGGTAACACTACTCTTCTTATTTCTTGTACATATCTTGTTTGCATCGTCTCTGTACATATCTTCTATATCTATCTCTTGGAAGATAATGTGTTCCAAGAAGAACTATACCGATGGAAGACCAACAAGATAAGGGTTAATATCATTGGATAATACATGAAAGAATGAAATACATCAAGAAAATCATGTGAAAAATATTGCAAGATAAGCCAAATAAATCATGAAGAGACTTAGGAGAAGCAAAGACAAAAAGAAGTCATAAATCAAGAGGAAATTTGAGAAAGAATTATGATGTTTTGTAGAAGAAAACAAGACAGAAGCGTGGACTCTGTTAGACAGAGAGAGACAATTATATATTGTAGAAGACAATAAGGATGCAGACAGAAACATGGACTCTGTTAGACGGAGGGAGACGATTATATGAACTCATACATGAAGCAAGGATTAGGAGGGAGCTAATCCTATGATCCATTGAAGATGATGAAGTATATATCCATGGTACTAACCATGAAAGACAATACGTGCTCAATTCAACCTCAAAAGAAGTCTTCTTTGAAGAGAAGCCTTAAAGTATCCCTGGTTGTCCATCCAGATCCGTGATCCTATGATAAAAGAAATAAGTGGAATCTTTAGGGCATGGAATCTATAAGAAACTCGATGGACCCAAAAGCTAAAGAAAAACATGAGGAAGAACATGAATATTCCAAGAAAGAAGAGAAGCCAAAACAACTAGTCATTGTATCGAGAATCACAAGATTACCAGCCTAATATGAAAGAAATCAAACATAATTGAAAGTTGTGATGAAGAACAGTGTATGGAAGACTTATAAATGAAAACATTGCAGGTTTCAGAACTAGAGGTTCTCCCAGACAGAGGGAGAAAACTACGATGATTGCTCGTTCTGGTAAAACATACATACCTCTAAATGAGTCATTATATCATCCATGGGTTGGAGTGCTACATCAAGATGAATGCAAAGACTATTCTCTAGAGCAATTGAACAAAGAGCATATGAAGAGAAACCTCAAGACTTTGAGGCATACCAGAAAGAGACTCTTGTATACATATGGAAGAAGATAACTTGGTGAATAACCTCCAATGCACAACATAAGTGTGGTGAAGATTCTCTATAACAAAGATATTGTATCAATATGATTACTTAGTAGATCGGATCTCATGATGACAAAAGAAGTGCCACATGGATATGTTCCAGTGTTCCAACAATGATATAATTTATTGATCAGAGCTACATGAAGCCTTCAAAGAAAAACCAGTGCTCTAGAACAAAGTACATTTGAAATCAAACATTACATTATCCGTGATGAAGTCCAGAAAGGAGAAAGTGGTTCTCCAATACATATCTCCACAGATGAGCAGACAAGCAAACATTTTAGCAAAGCTTCTATCCAAGATGAAAGAGTTTGCGTACTCATGCTGGAGCTCGTGGAGATGACTTCCTTATTAAAAAAGGAAGATATGACTCCCAAGTTGGGAGGGAGCACTGATATGTATTGATTTATGGACAATCATTTTTTAGTTCGAAAAATGGTTCAGGATGAGCAACTTCCTTTCCATTTCGGAAAGTGGATTGAGATTTCTGACGGAAAAAGATTTCCCATTGTGGTTAACATGGGAAATGGTCTAGATTGCTGATGTATCATAGACAACGACTTCCCATTGTGGTTAACATGGGGAGTGGTGTAGGGCAGTCTCTCTTCTTAAGGGTTACTCAAGAAGACTGGCCTGCCTCATCAGACATTGATTTATCATTGTGGTTAACATGAGGAATGGTCCGTTTTGGAGGTTGATACAGGACAATATTTTCCTCTTGTGGTTAACAGAGGAAATGGTCTAGACAATCATTCCTTAGGTTTTATACATTCTCTCCAGGGTGCACTTTGATTAGTGTAGGAGGAATGGCCCAGGGTGGGGAATGGTCTAGGCTCAACAATCAAGGATAGGCATTCCTTAGGGTTTATACATTCTCTCCAGGGTGCACTTTTATTAGTGTAGGAAGAATGCCCCAGGGTGGGGAATGGTCCAGGTTCAGAAGACATGACAATTATTATTCCTTGCTTGAGAGGAATAGTCCAAATATCTCATTGTTCTACTCTGAGGGCAAATATTCTTTCAGATCTCACAGATGTGAGTGAAAGACTGGCTCAAATGATTCAGTTTATATCATAACATTGTTTCTGTGTAGGTTGATATCATATGATTGTTATGAAGACTGTATGACAGTATATGTATACTATTGTGGTGGATGTGTTCCACAGTTCGTGACTATACGTTGCTGATCAAATACTTGTGTGTTACTTGGTGTGGTAATGTACGACTGGATTGTAGTTATGTACTACTATGGATAGACATAGTTGTGTTCTATTTTGTTTCGATTGCCTTGAAGACTATCAACAGTATTGGAAATGATTATCAGTTAGATGGATAATCAAAGGACAGAGATTTCCCAGACGAAAAATGGTTCAGAGCATTTACTCTTCTAGATTAGAAGAATGGATCTTGTATCACTCTGTGGAGTGAGCATCATGTTTAATTACTCAGATAGAGTATGGTTTCGAGAGATGATGCAACTGATGACACTGATGATGATGATGGTGCTCATGATCTAGTCATGATGTTGATGTTACTGGGTGAATGGTATGTTTTTGTGCTCAAGACCATTACCTGTAATACCTCCCTAGCTAGGAGGGAGTGTTGATATTATGGTAGCTGTGGGAGGTATTTAACTCTACGTGTAAACCTGACAAGGATAGAATACTCCGGGAAGCAAGAAGAAACGTTAATGAGTTGGCTAATAACCCTAGAAGACTTGTCGGCTCAAGAAGATAATTTATATTAGGTTATTAGCCTCCAAGAGAAGAAGTCAGCCAAAAATAATAATATATACTTAACAGACAGATACCCATAATGTGAAGTTGGCCCAAGCAGTTAGCCAGAATTAGCATAAATACAAGAGGCTAGTTCTCACCCTGGTAGGCAGTCTCAGAATTGTAGAGCAACACTTGTGCGCACTACAGTTGCCCAGTTTCTGCGTAGGTTTGGAGGAGAGTTGCCGTTGCAGCTGCTGCAGCTAGCAGTTACGCTTGGACTATCTCTTGGCTAGGGTTTGGACTATTTGATTAGCTCTTTTTGATTCTCTATCCTTGGGGAAAGGTGCGCTACCCTTTGCTTGGATATCTAGCCTAGGGTTTGCTTCCAGAGTGATTCTCTGTCAAGGTTAAGGTGCTCGGAGGGTGGCTTCGGCCTATGGTTGGGTGACAAGGGTATTGTCAATGGTAAAAAAAGAACATCCATTCATATTCTAACAAACTGAACATGCAACTGCTTCATCCCAATAGTCATTGGAAAAATTCTTGGCTCTGAGCATACTTCTGGGCCATGTTCATTGGAAAGCAGTCTCTCTTATGCTTTCCAAGAATACAACTTTCACAAGGACTTTCTTGTTCATTCAAAACAGGTAGACCTTTGACCATTGCATGTTTTTGAAGAAGACTAAGACTTCTAAAAATAAGATGGCCAAACCTAGCATGCCATAAGAGAGTCTCACTCATGTTTGAGACATTTTGGACATATGATAGGGACAAATTGAATTAAATTCAATGGAAACATTCTATTCTTGGTCATTTGTATTTTCACAATGAATTTCCTAATGGGTGGTTTGTCCAGAATTAAACATGTTGAGCCTTTGAATAAGACATCATAGCCATGCTCCATCAATTGTCCTACACTTATTAGATTGTGTTTAAGGTTTGGTACATAGTAGACATCATGTATTTCTTTATTATGATCTTGTTTAGTTAGAACAAACACTATGCCTTTTCCTATAGCTTTGACTTGAGAATAATCACCAAGAATAATCTCATATTTAATGGTAGTATCCATGCAGGAAATCAAATCTTTGTTACCTGTCATGTGATTTCTATAGCCGTTGTCCAACAACCAAAGGTCCCTGGAGTGACCTTCTTGAGATGTATGTCATAAAAGAAACATTGCTTCACAATTTTCTCCTTCATTGTTGGAGACATTTGCTCTGCCTTTGTTTTGATCTGGCTGCTTCTTTTTGCATTCACTCTCATAGTGACCATACTTTTTGTAATAGTAGCATTGAATTCTAGATTTGTCTGTCCATTTTCTCCCTCTTCCTCTTTGATTTTGTGAGTCTTTAGACTGCTGTGACTGTCCTGATTGTTCTTTTGTGTGTCTGTCTTCTGCATTATGATTTCCTCTTCCTCTTCCTCTTTGATTTTTGCCTTTGTTTCCTCTGCCCCTACTGAAAGTGCTTTGAGTTTTGAAAGCATGTTCCATAGACCCTTCTTCAAAGTTGAGTCTAGTTTCATCTGACATAAGTGATCCCTGTTAGAAAGTAATGGATGTGCTTGTTTAACCATAGAAAATATAGCAATATTGTCACCCAACCATAGGCTGAAGCCACCCTCGAGCACCTTAACCTTGACAGGGAATCATTCCGGACGCAAACCCCATACTTGATAGCCAAACAAGGGTGGTGCAACTCTCTCCAAGGATAGTGCACTAAGAAAGAATAACAAGAGTTGATAAGAGATTCCAAACCATAACTAAGAGAGAGTCCAAGCCAAAATCAAAATCTGCTAGTTGCAGTAGCTGCAACAACAACTCTCCTCCAAACTTGCGCACAAACTGGCCAACTGCAGTGCGCACAAGTGTTTCTTATGTAGTTTTTGAGAATACTAGCTAGAATGAAGACTGGCCTCCTGTATTTATACTATTTCTGGTAGACTACCTAGGCCAAATTCTCATTCTGGGTACTAATTCCTTAGTATATAACATTTCCTTTAGCCGACTTCTTCCTTAGAGGCTAATAACCTAATACAAATCATTCTCTTGAGAAGACTTGTCATCTAGGGTTATTAACCAATTAATTAGGGTTTCTTCTTGCTTCCCAAAATATTTTGTTCTTGTCAGGTTTACACGTGGAGGTAAATACCTCCCGCAACTACCATAATATCAACACTCCCTTCTAGCTAGGGAGGTATTGAAGTCAATGGTATTGAACACAAACATACCCTTCAACCGGTAGCATCATCATAGTCGTATAGACTATCTCATGATTGGATCACGAGCACCATCATCACTATCAGTGTCATCAAATGCATCATCTCTCGAAGCCATACTCCATCTGAGTAATCATACATGATGCTGAATAAGTCACTCACTCCACAGAGTGACACAAGAACCATTCTTCTAATCCAGACATATGTCCTAGAAGAATAAATGTCTAGGACCATTTTTCATCTAGGGAATCTTCTGTCCATTGATCATCCATCTAGCTGATAATCATTTCCAACACTATTGATAGTATTCAAGGCAATCAGAACAATGTCATTCAATAGAACACAACTATGTCTATCCATAGTAGTACACAACTACAATCCAGTGGTACACTACCACACCAAGTAACACATAGATACTTGATCAGTGAAAGATAGTCACTATAAGTGGAACACATCCACCACAGTAGTATACATCTAATGTCCGGAGACATACAGTCTCCATAACAATCATATCATCTGATATCAACCTGCACATAAAACATTGTTATGATATAAACTAAATCATTTGGGCCATTCTTCCACTCACATCTGTGAGATCTAGAAGAGCATCTACCCTAAAAAAGTAAAACATCAATGATGAGCTATCTAGGCTATTCCTCTCAAGCAAGGAAGAATATCTGTCCTGATTTCTAAGCCTGGATGACTCATCTATTCGGGCCATTCCTCCGGCACTAAACAAAGTGCAACCTTGAGAGAATGAGTCTACCCTAGGGAATGCTTGTCCCTGATTGATGAACCTGGACCATTCACCTATCTGGGCCATTCCTTCGACACTAAAAAAAGTGCAACTTGAAGATAATGAGTCTGCCCTAGGGAATGTTTGTTCGGACCATTTCCCAAGGAAATGACTGTCCTGCACCAACCTCCAAAATAGACCATTCTTCGAAACTGCTCACAACTGTGAGCTTCGAAAGAATGAACGTCCAGCGAGGTGGACCAGTCTTCTTGACCACTACTGAGAGTGACCATCAAGAAGAGATATTTTCCTACACCATTCCCCCATACTGGTCACAAGGGGAATCACTGTCTATGGTACATGAGCAATCCATCGAACCATTTTCATTACGAAAAATGACCGTTCGATTTGGACCATTTTCCAAACTGGAAAATGCCTGTCTGTCAGAAATCTCAAACGAGTTTCTGAACTGGAAAGAAACTGCTCATTCTAGACCATTTTTCGAACTTGAAAAATGACTGTCCATAAATCAATAACACATCAGTGTTCCCTCCCAACCTGGGAGTCATCTCTTTCTTTTTCAATAAGGAAGTCATCTCCACGAGCTCCAGCTTGAGTACACAAACTCTTTCATCTTGGACATGTTAGAATATGAAGGATGGTGTGCTTGTTTTACCATTGATGATACCCTTGTCACCCAACCATAGGCCGAAGCCACCCTCCGAGCACCTTAACCTTGACTGAGAATTTCTCCAGAAGAAAACCCTAGGATAGATAGCCAAACAAAGGGTAGCGCACCTTTCCCCAAGGATAACACATCACAAAAAGCTGATCAGATAGTCCAAACCCTAGCCAAGATATAGTCCAAGCCCTAGCCAAGAGATAGTCCAAGCCAATACTGAAACTGCTAGCTGCAGTAGCTGCACCTGCACTTGCAACTCTCCTCCACACGTGCGCACCAAACTGGGAACAACAGTGCGCACCACTTGTTGTCTGCAATTCTGAGATGCTGTCAAATGAGAACTAGCGCCCTGTATTTATACCGGTTCTGCCAGATTTTCTGGGGCTGAATTATCCTTCTGGATATGTGTTTGTTCAGTATATTATTATTATTTCTAGCCAACTTCTTCTCTTGGAGGCTAATAACCTAATATAAATTATCTTCTTGAGCTGATAAGACTTCTAGGGTTATTAGCCAACTCATTAGGTTTTTCTCTTGCTTTCCGGATTCTCCTATTCTCGTCAGGTTCACACGTGGAGGTAAATACCTCCCGCAGCTACCATAATATTAAGACTCCCTCCTAGCTAGGGAGGTATTACAGGTAGTGGACTTGAGCACAAAACATACCATTTACCTGGTAGCATCAATATAGTTATCTAGACTATTTCATGACTAGATCATGAGCATCACCATCACCATCAACTGCATCATCTCTCGAAACCATACTTCATATGAGTAATTAGACATGATGCTGTATAAGTCACTCACACCATAGAGTGATACAAGAGCTACTCTTATAATCTAGAGGAGTAAATGCTCTGAACCAATTTTCGTCTGGAAAATCTCTGTTCATCATTCATTTGGATGGTGATTATTTTCAATAAACTGTTGATAGTCTTCAAGGCAGTTAGAACAAAAATAGAACACAACTTTGTCTATCCATAGTAGTACATAACTACAATCTAGTGGTTTACTACCACACCAAGTAACACACAAGTACTTGATCAACAACGTATAGTCACGAATAGTGGAACATATCCACCACAATAGTCTTCATCTACTGTCATACAGTCTTCATAACAAACATCTGATAGCAACCTACATAGAAACAATGTTATAATATATACTGAATTATTTGGGCCAATCTTTCACTCACATCTGTGAGTTCTGAAAGAATATCTGCCTCATGAATAGTGGAACATATCCAACACAGTAGTCTATATCTACTGTCTTCATAACAAACATTTGATAACAACCTGCATAGAAACAATGTTATGATATAAACTAATTTGTCCAGGCCAATATTTCACTCACGTTTGTGAGATTTGAAAGAATATCTTCCCTCATCAGCAATGGGCTATCTGCCCTATTCTTCTCAAACAAGGAAGAAGGGTTGTTTCTGATTTCTGAGCATGGACCATTCCTCACCCTGGGCCATTCTTCCTACACTAATCAAAGTGCACCTTGGACATAATGTATAAACCCTAAGGAATGTCTGAGTCTGGACTATTCCTCACCCTGGGCCATTCCTTCCAGACTAATCAAAGTGCACCTTGGAGAGAATGTATACACCCTAAGGAATGTCTGTCCTGGACCATTCCTCCTACACTAATCAAAGTGTTCCCTGGAGAGAATGTATAACCCTAAGGAATGTCTATCCCTGATTGCTGAGCTTGGACCATTCCCCCTACACTAATCAAAGTGCACCCTGGAGAGAATGTATAAACCCTAAGGAATGACTATCCATACCATTTCCTCTGTTAACCACAAGAGAAAAAGACTGTCCTGCATCAACCTCCAAAACAGACCATTCCTCATGTTAACCACAATGATAAATCGCTGTCCGGCGAGGTAGGCCAGTCTTCTTGAGTAACCCTCAAGAAGAGAGACTTCCCTAGACCACTCCCCATGTTAACCACAATGGGAAGTCACTGTCTATGATACATCAACAATTAAACTACTTCCCATGTTAACCACAATGGAAAGTGACTGTCCGTCAGAAGTCTCAATCCACTTTCTGAACAGAAAAGCATCTGTCTAAAATGGACTATTTTTCAAATTTAAAGATGAATGTCTTCAATAATGTTTTCAGTGCTCCATCCTAACTTGGAGATTCATTTCTTGGGTCCATGGAGTTTATTATAGATTCCATGCCCTAGAGATTCCACTTCTTCCTTTCATCATAGGATCACGGATCTGGATGAGCAACCGAGAATACTTTAAGGCTTCTCTTCAAAGAAGTCTTCTTCTGCGGTTGAACTGAATACGTACTGTCTTTCATAGCTGCTACCATGGATATATGTACTTCATCATCTTCAATGGATCATAGGATTAGCTCCCTCCTAATCCTTGCTTCATGTATAAGTGCATATAATCAGCTCCCTTCGTCTAACAGAGTCCACGCTTTCATCTGCATCCTTATTTTCTTCTGCAATATATAATTTACTCTCTTGTCTAATAGAGTCCACGCTTTCGTCTTGTTGTTTTCTACAAAAAGTCATGAGTCTTTTTCCAATTTCTTCTCGATTGCCGACTTCTTTTTGTCTTTGCTTCTTCTAAGTTTCTTCATGAATGATTCGACTTATCTTGCAATAGCTTCTTCATGATTTGTATTTCATCCTTTCATGTGTATTATCTAATGATATCCATTTTCATCTTGTTTGTTCTTTCATAGGTATAGTTCTTCTTGGAACACATTATCTTCCAAGAGATAGATATACAAGATATGTACAGAGACTATGCAAACAAAATATGTACAAGAAATAAGAAGAGTGTTGTTACCTTTTTAGAAGAAGAAGTCTCTTCCATCCTACTTAGTCTTCTTTGTATGTTTCTTTTCTTCGGTAATTGATGCTTCGTGTTTCTCCTTCCTTTTCTTTAGCTCAGGACACTGATTCTTGTAGTGACCATTCTTTTGACAGTTGAAGCATTGTACTTTTGAAATGTCTTTCTCTTGATTTGGCTTCTTCCTTGAACCAAACTTCCTTTTGTTCCTGAAGTTCTTGAATCTTGCTGTGAAGGCTTGATCATCATACTTATTTTGGGGTTTCTTTTTTGCATTGATCCTTGATTCTTCTTGAGCACAGCAAGTCCAAAGTTCTTCAAATGTTGGGTACTGCTTCCTTGTGTTCATACTTGCGGCAAATGCATCCCATGTCTTGGGAAGACCATTGATTACTGTGTTCACCAATTCCTATTCTGAAGTGATCTCTTCAATAGCTTGTAGTTGATCTCTTAACTGAGAGATTCTTACAAAGTATGATGTTGTGCTATCATCATCATTCATCTTCATGTCACATAGCTCATTCTTCAGATTCATAACTTGTCCAATGTTTATGATTGAGAAGATATTTGTTAGGGCATCGTACATCTTCTTTGATGAGTCAAGATGGAAGATGTAGGGCATGAAGTGGTATTTTATGGAAGCCACTATGATACTCATGGCATTGATGTCAACATCTTTGAACTTCTCCATAGTTGCAACATTCCGCGGTTCCTTCTCTTTTCCTTCTTCAAACTCTGGCTTCATGATCTTTCCTTTCACGATATCCAACACTTTATTCTTAGCAAGGATGAGGTCAATCCTTGTCTTCCATGCTCTGAAGTTAGAGGCTCCATCTAACTTGTTCTCAGACTTCATAGAGTTCGTCATGGCTGCTTGACTTGGTCAAACCCTAGATTTGACCAGAAATCCAAACTTCACTTCTTGGCCTTCTGAGAGTGCCAGGAGATGCGCTAGGCCAGGGTGCACTGATCTGTCTGAAGATTAGTTCAATCCATTCACTTAAGGTGCCTCAACAAGAGGATTAGGGTTTCTGCAATTGCTCCTGCTAGTAACCCTAGCAGCAGTGTCTTGGAAGCTGCTTCTGCTAGTAACCCTAGCGATAGTGCCTTAGCGAGCTCAATATCCTAGCGGCTATGTTTCCTTCCAATGTTTAGACTGAATGAAGGAAGAGTGGGCCCATAACCTTTTAGAATATGAAGGAAGGTGTGCTCATTTTACCATTGACGATACCCTCGTCACCCAACCATAGGCCAAAGCCACCCTTCGAGCACCTTAACCTAGATTGAGAATTTCTCCGGAAGGAAACCCAAGGCTAGATAGCCAAACAAAGGGTAGCGCACCTTTCCCCAAGGATAGCGCATCACAAAAAGATGATCATATAGTCCAGGTCCTAGCCAAGAGATAGTCCAAGCCAATACTGAAATTGCTAGCTGCAACAACTGCACCTGCAACTCTCCTCCACATGTGCACACCAAACTGGGAACTGCAGTGCACACAACTTGCTGTCTGCAATTCTGAGATGCTGTCAAATGAGAACTGACGCCCTGTATTTATACTTGTTCTGCCAGATTTGTTGGGGCCGAATTCTCCTTCTGGATATTTGTCTGTTCAGTATATTATTATTATTTCTGTCCGACTTCTTCTCTTGGAGGCTAATAACCTAATATAAATTATCTTCTTGAGCCGATAAGACTTCTAGGGTTATTAGCTAACTCATTAGGTTTTTCTCTTGCTTTCCGGATTCTCCTATTCTCTTCAAGTTCACACGTGGAGGTAAATACCTCCCCCAACTACCATAATATTAATAGGACAGAGGCTTTACCAAAATGTCTACTTATCTGCTCATCTGTTGAGATATATATTGGAGAACCACTTTCTCTTTTCTGGACTTCATCAAAGAGAATGTAATGCTTGATCTTAATGTACTTCGGTTGTTCTAGAACACTAGTTTTCTCTAAAGGATTCATATAGCTCAGGTCATTATAGTATATCATAGTTGGATTCAACTCTTTTATTTCCTGCTAGCTCATAACATTGTGGCAAGGGTCAAACTGGAACATATCCAAGTGGTACTTCTTCTATCATCATGAGAGTTTGTCATGGATTAACAATCCATCATCCTTGACTTCTAAGTAACCATTCTGATACAATATCTCTGTTATAGAAAGTTTTCATCACGCTTCTGTTGTGCATTGGAGGCTCTCCACCAAGTTGTGTTCTTCCATTTGCATACAAGAGTCTCTTTCTGGTATACCTCAAAACCTTGAGGTTGATATACACTTCTTTTTTTGATTTCTCTATTGAGGAGAACATTCCTTACATTTGTCTGATGTAAACTCCAACCCATGGATATAAAAGGAGATATAATGTCTTAGGTAGAGGCATGTCTGGAACAAGCTATCATCATAGTCCTCTCCCTCCTTCTGAGAGAACCTTTAGTTTTGAATCTCACAATGCTTTCATTCATAAGTCTTACAGACACTGTTCTTCATCACACTTTCATTTCCTCTGCTTGATTGCTTTTAGTGAGTTTACATGGTTGGTAGTCTTGTGATTCTCGATACAATGATTGGTTGTTTTGGATTTTCCTTTTCTCTTGGAATCTTCATGTTCTTCCTCATGTTTTTCCTTTAGCTCTTAGGTCCATGGAGTTTTCTATAGATTCCATGCCCTGAAGATTCCATGCCCTTTCTTTCATCATAGGATCATGGATGTGGATAGACAACCAAGGACACTTTAAGACTTCTTTTCGAAGAATACTTATTCTGAAGTCACACTGAACACGTGCTGCTTTTCACGGCTGCTACCATGGATAGATACTTCATCATCTTCAATGGATCATATTATTTAGGATTAGCTCCCTCCTAATCCTTGCTTCATGCATGAATGCATGCTCTTCTTTTGGAAATATATAATCGACTCCCTCCATCTAGGAGAGTCCACGCTTCCGTCTGCATCCTTATTGCCTTCTGCAAGGTGTCACAAATCTTTTTCCAATTTCCTCTTGATTGCTGACTTCTCTTTGTCTTAACTTCCACATGTATTGTTACCAGGGTTGTTGATGTACTTCATCCTTTCATGTGTATTGCCTGACTTGTAGTCATTGTTATACCAAGTCCTCATTTTGATCTTCCATAGGTGTAGTTTCTCTTTGAACATCTTATCTTCTAAGAAATAGATATGCAAGATATGTAAAGAAACCATGTAAACATGGTATGTACAAGAACTATGTTACCTTGTCTTAGAAGAAAAAAAGGTTTGTTTGATCCTGTTTGGTCTTCTTTGAGGGCTCCCTTTCTTCGACAATTGATGCTTCGTGTGTTTCCTTCCTTTTCTTTAGCTCGAGACAATGATTCTTGTAGTGACCATATTTTCGATAGTTGAAGCATTGTATTTTTGTCATATCTTTCTTTTGATTTGATTTCTTCCTGGAGCCAAAATTCCTTTTATTCCTGAAATTCTTGAACCTTGTTGTGAAGGATTGATCATTGTATTTCTTTTGGGGTTTATCTTTTGCACTGATCATTGATTCTTCTTGTGCACAACAAGTCCAAAGTTCTTCAAATGTAGGATACTCCTTCCTTGTGTTCATGCTCACGGCAAATGCATCCCATGTCTTGGGAAGACCATTGAGTACTATATTTACCAGTTTCTTCTCTGAAATGATCTCTTCAATAGCTTGTAGTTGATCTCTCAACTGAGATATTCTCACAAAGTATGATGCTATGTTGTCATCATCATTCATTTTCATGTCGCGGAGCTCATTCTTCAGACTCATTACTTGTCCAATGTTTCTCACTGAGAAGAGGTTTGTTAGGGCATCGTACATCTTCTTAGATGAGTCAAGATGGGAGATGTAGGATATCAAGTGGTCTTTTATAGAATCGACTATGATACTCATGGCATTGATGTCATTGTCTTTGAACTTCTCCATAACTGCAACGTTCCACGGTTCCTTCTCTTTTCCTTCTTCAAACTCTGGTTCCACAATCTTTCCTTTCACGATATCCAACACTTTATTCTTGGCAAGGATGAGATCAATTCTTGTCTTCGATGCTATGAAGTTAGAAGCCCCTTCTAACTTGTTTTTGACTTCATAGAGTAAGTCATGGGTGCTTTGACTTGGTCAACCCTAGATTTGACCAAAAAAATCAATCTTGATGTCTTAGCTTGCTAAGAGTACCAGGAGATGCATTAAGCTAGGGCGCACTAGTCTATCCAGAAATTAGGTCAATCCCTTCACTTAAGGTGCCTCAACAAGAGGGCTAGAGTTTCGTTGCTGCAACAAAAACTTGCTGCAACTGCAACTGCAACTGAGAAAATCCTCCTAATCTATCTTCCAATGGTTAGACTGTCCGAAGATAGTGTGGGCCCATAACCTATTAGAAAGTAATGGATGTGCTCATTTAATCATAGACAATATAACAATATTGTCACCCAACCATAGGCCGAAGCCACCCCCGAGCACCTTAACCTTGACAGAGAATCATTCCGGAATAAAACCCTAGACTTGATAGCCAAACAAAGGTGGCGCACCTCTCTCCAAGGATAGTGCACCAAGCAAGAATAACAAGAGTTGATCAGAGAGTCCAAACCATAACCAAGAGAGAGTCCAAGCCAAAATCAAAATCTGCTAGTTGAAGCAGTTGCAACAACAACTCTCCTCCAAACTTGCGCACAAACTGGCCAATTGCAGTGCGCACAAGTGCTGCTTCTGCAGTTTTTGAAAATATTGGCCAGAATGAAGACTGGCCTCCTGTATTTATACTATTTTAAACAATTGAAAACTGTGGTGAATCTCAGTGCTTTCTTCGCTAGAACCCTTCAATGGAAGCAACCAAAAGTTACAAAAGCTATTCAAAACTCCTCGCCAAATCGAGCCACTAAATTTGATTCACATAGCCAATGCAAATCTTTGCATAAATTAAAAAAATATCAAAACCCCTTAACATTGAAATCAAGACTTTTGAAATCAAGCTATACTTTCCTTATTTCAAAACGAATTTGTGGCAGGGGAAACTCTGGAAGGCGAGGTTCGAGTGGCACAAGACTCAACTTCTGCAGAGTCTGCGCAAAAACCCCTTCAATACGTCTCTGTGGTGATGAATTCGATGTGCTTTTAAATCTTCCCTTCGTCTCTCAGCCGGGGGTTATCCAGATTCGCGCAGCACTTGAGTTGACAGTGCACGCTGGAAACTTCAAATTACGCTGAAAATTACTATCGCCCCACATCAACCGCTACCTTCTCACTAAAAAGACCAGCTGGATCCAAGTGAGCGTGAGGTCTGGATCGGAGAACGATGGGATTCTTCTTGGCACCTCTGCGAACTCCTGGCAGAAAAGTGGGATGCGTGGCGCAATGGTAGCGCGCGTGAGTCCAGATCAGAAGATTGTGTGTTCAATAGTCAAATTTCGGGTCCCTCTCTGGCAAACCCTCCACCAGGATTTAGAGAGTAGCTTTGGAGAAATGGCGCACGGATTTCAAATTCTGGGGTGTTTCTATGTTGGCCGCCACGTATTTCGGAGGTCAGCTACCAAATTAAAACCACTATGAGGTGCAGAAACAGCCAGTTTAAGCCACGTAGGCACTTTGTCTTACCATTGTTTTCTTTTTCGGGGGCTCCATCCATTTATTAAAACCGGTGAGGGGGCCCGAAATGCACAGAACGTCGACATGTACTGTCGATCTTCACAAAATCGAAATCACACTAGGGAGTTCTCACCGCATTTCAACACTAAACACTTTATGGATTTGGGCGATCTGATTAACCACCCTACCTTGGATAACCCCAAACTCTTATGGAAGGAGCTCCAACCGAAAAAGGTGCAAACTGAAAACAACATTAAAGCTTCTAAATGGTTCGACTATGCAAGACAACTTTATGAGCAGGATCTCAAAGTTGACCCTCCTCCATTGGTCAACATAGATACAAAACTCTTCACCGTGCAAGAGGTAGAGATGGGTATCAAGAGGTTGGATGCTTGAAAAGAAAAAGACTTAAATGAACTCCAAGCAGAATATCTAAAGTGGGGCTTAAAAATTCTTTCACCTCACATCACAAAAAATTTCAACAACATCATACAGCAGGGGTTCCCCACAGATTGGACAACTAGTATGGCAATACCTCTTTTCAAGAGTGGTGACGTCAATAATCCCTCCAATTATAGAACCATAATGATAAACCCCTTGTTTGCAAAGTTATTTGGAAGCATGTTAGAAAAGAAAATTAGCAAGTGGGCAGAAGAAAGAGATAAACGTGCTAAAGGGCAAACAGGTTTTAGACCTAAACATTCCACAGTTGATCATTGCATAATTTTAAGGCACATCATTGAAAAAGCTTGGGAAAAAAATGAAGAAGTTTTTTGTTGCTTTGTTGATTTCAAAAAAGCCTTTGACACGGTTCCTAGGGATAAGCTTTGGAGTAGGATGGAAGAACTCGGGGTTCCCAGACATTTGAGAGCAGCTGTGCATAGGATGTATGAAGAGGTGAAAGTCAAAATCAGAACTTCAGCAGGCATTTCTGAAAGTTTTAGAAGCGATATCGGGGTCAAGCAAGGTTGCCCACTGTCCCCTACCATTTTTGGGTTATATATTGACAAGCTTGAAGAGTGGCTAAATTCGCAAGGGGGTGACGGTATCCATTTGGGTAAGTTCGTTATAAGGCTTCTTTTGTATGCATATGACCTTATATTGATTGCTAAATCAACTCTTGGTTTGCAAGAGCACTTATGTTCCCTTGAGCATTTTTGTAGAAGGGTGGGGATGCAAGTCAATATTAGCAAAACGAAAGTAGTGGTTTTTTCTAACAAAAGAAAGCATAAC
>ML797606.1:191127-251832 GCA_009831015.1 Picea engelmannii | reverse complement strand
AAAACCAACAAACAAATTTATAAGAAAAAAAAAATATAGCTTAGCACACATAAAAAAAAAACAAAACTATTGGGCTTATATCATATCGAGTCCAATCTCCACATATACATCCGATACCAAGTGTCAAACCTACCAAGTACCAAGTCACAATAGAGCACCCACATAAGACACAAGGAGAAAGCCCATGAAACCAAAGTATTGCACTATGAAGCATATTTAAAAAAAAAATAAGAAATATATTAACAATGTAAAAAAAATAAAAATGTTGGGCCTATCCATCGAGCCCTATCTCTAATTATGAGACCGAGGGCCATACTTCCATCACTAAGAAGTACCAAACACAAGACAACACACACCAAACAGAGGTCAAGGAGGAGAGCTCACACAGATCTCACACCAATATAATAAAAAAAAAAGAAAACTTTGCGCTGGTTGCCATCAAGCCTTAAATTTCAACCATAGAACCAAGTACGAGTGCCGAGTTGCAACCACCATGCCCTAGACCAAGCGCCATGGCCGAATGAAGGAGCCATGAGGGAAGAGTACATGGTGCTCATAATGAAGGATGATAGAGCTGTGACCAAAGATTCCATCCTCATGAGCGAGTGACAAAATTCCATCAATTCGCGAGAATCCATGGGAATGGAGTCGAACACCATGTAAACTGAACAGAAGGAGATTCAAAATCCACAAAGGGCCTCAATGGGGAGTGAAGACACATAAACCAGAACCCCAGAGTGAAAATTGGAGAAACCCAGTCTACCAGGAGAGAAAGCCCAAGGGAAAGTAGACCCCTGAGACAAACAATCGAGCTGCCAGCCAGAACTCAGAATATTCGTGAGCAAGGGAGAGGACAAAATATCACACCACTTCGCCGTAGACTACCCTCAAAGCATTCATAAGCCATCCGTATCCTTAATGTCCTTGTTGTAATGAAGGTCGAGAGCCTGGGGTGTGTCTCCATTTTTCGTAATGATGGGGGTGATGTGTTGAAGGGCGCTTAGGGTTGCCAAGACCCTGGTGTGTGTCTCCATTTGCTGCAATGTTATGCAATGCTCTATAGAGAGAGCCCACAAAGAGCCAAAGCTCATGCACTATGCCAAACATCGAACCCCGACCTTTTGGTATGCAATGAACTCACAAACTCTGCGCTAGCCATCATGCCAAGCACCAAACCAGTCCCGACCCAAGTCCAATCCAAGCGCCAAGTTGAAAGAAAGAGCTAATGGGGGATCTAAAGAGAGAAACCACGGCCTGCAGTTGCAGAGTGGAAGAGGTAGTGGAGGAAGGAACATTATGTGATGTGCGAGTGAGAGCGGGGGGTAGGGTTTTAGGTACTGAGAGCGGTGGGGGGCACGTGAGCCTCATGCGAAGACCCACGATGCCCGACCTTAATTATTTTATTATTTTAATTTTTAATTTTATTATTTGAAAATATTATTAAGAGGCCTTAAATATGGCATATGCCTTACATATTATATTTGAAAATATTAATATTATTTTGAAAATATTTTAATAAATTTTGAAGATAATATATATATATATATATATATATATATATATATANGTGATTCAGAACTTAATAATATTAATTCAAATTATTGTTATAAAACACTAAAATCAATTATAAAACATTATTAAATAAAAGAGGGTTTAATTATTTATAAGGCATATAAAGATATAAGGGTTAGACGACAGGTTATAACACATGTTAAGGAAATATCTAAGGGTAAGTGGTGAAGTACCCTACAATGCTATTCTAGTTAGCGAGGCGAGAGAGTTACTAGTATACTTAGATGATGATACCAAGCATAGATGCTTTAACCCTGACCTAAGCCACTTACCCTAAAGAGAGTAATGTCTGTTTATAGACAAGTAAAAAAAAACTTACGCTTAACCCTATGTTTACAAATATAAGTTGAGCGAATGTGGACTGCCTTAAACTCTTCCCTGATAAGCTTTTGGTTTGATGTAGATTCAGTTATTTAAGATAGTTAGGACTCGGGGAAATCGAGGTAGAGGGACATCGTCACAAGGATAGCCAATGCCGGCTCTGCCACCACCATCGCCTGAATTAGCTCTCATTTTGCGCTCTTTGGAGGCTATTAATGAGACATTAAAGGGGCGTCAGTCAACAAATGTCAAAGTAGAACACCCACCATCTGGGGTGGGTAACCCTGAAGCGTCGAGGGACTCAGAGGGAGGGCCTCCACCCGAGGACACCACTAGAGAACTACATAAGATCAAACTCTCAGAGTTTTTCAGGGGTCGTGGAAGTTAACATGCGGAGGCATGGTTGTAAGGAATGAAATGATGTTTTGCCTTAAGAGACTATGCTTCCACTTCAAAGGAAAAAATATCGATCTTTAAGTTGAGGGACAGTGCCTTGAACTGGTGGGGTAACTTGGAGAGGCAGTTGCACCTTACCCCAGACACCGTCTCATGGGAACTTTTTGAGGAAAGGTTCCGTAGGAAATATTTGCTGGCTTACTATGAGGAGCAATAGGTGGGAGCATTTCATGCTCTAGTTCAGGGAAACAAGACCGAGGAAGAGTACGAGATCAGGTTCATGGAGTTGGTAAAATATGTCTTGTACATGGATACCGATCAACGACATGCATAACGTTTTGTGTATGGGTTAAACCCTAAGGGCCATGGTACAGATGTGGAAACCGTTGTCAGTAGCTAAAATAGTTGAAAATGCACATTATGGAGAGGAGCATATGAGCTTAAATAGAGGTATGAGATCAACCTTTCCATAATATCCTAGATTCGTGGGGAAGGCCCCTAGGGCCTTCTCCAGGGGAGGGAGCTCTAGGCCGCCTGTTTATGGCAATAGAGTCGCACCTAGAGCAGTTGCTAAAGGTATTTCAATGGCATCGAGTGAAACATCCCACTCATCACCAACGACGCAGGCAGGTCCACGAACTTTTCAGGGACCAACAAGTAGGGGCAAGGGCTTCAGGGGAAGGAACTCATTTCAGAGACCATCACAGGGCAGTGCGCAGGTTCCATCTTGTGTTACGTGTTGGGGGTGTGGAGGACCCCATTACCAGTGTGACTACCTAGAGTCACAAGCAAGATTTGTGCATAGAGAAGGAAAGGCCCCGATGAGAAAAGCGAGTAGTAGCCACCAGATTTATGTAGCGGTTAATAATCGCTAGGTAGAAGATCAATCCACCGTGGTGGAGTCGTCAGGTACGTTAAATCATGTCAATGTTAAAATTTTATTTGATTCTGGTGCTACAGGTAGTTTCATTTCACCTTCTGCATTAGAAAATTGTGGGTTGGCAACCTACGAGCACGATGAATTTAAACAAGTCGAGATAACTTCAAGGGAAAAGCAAGCGGTAGGACCCAGTGCCGATAATTGGCTAGTAGACCTGGGAGTGTGTACTACTAGGTTGAAGGTGTACGCCACTGCCCTAGGGACGTATGACCTAATCATTGGAATGGATTGGTTGGAAGACCATCGAGCTATGGTATATTGTTTTGTGAAAAGGGTGCTTTGTGTAGACGATAAAGGAACGATGTGCAGAGGAAAGTGTCTCTATGCCTTATCTTGACCATGAAGGTTAAACGTTGCATGAGGCAAGGTTGTAGATTATATGTAGTGGAAACAATCAATGAAGGGAAATGAACCTCCTTGGATCAGTACCTAGTATTGTCCGAGTTTAATGATGTTTTTCCGAAAGAGTTGCCAGGGTTACCTACTGAGAGGGAGCTTGATTTTACCATTGAGCTAAAACCTGGTGCATAGCCAATTTCCAAGACTCTGTATAGGATGACAACGCCAAAACTTTGTGAGTTGCAGATGTAGTTGAAAGAAATACTCGACTTAGGGCTAATAAGGCCTAGTGTCTTACCTTGGGGTGCACAAGTAATTTTTGTGAAGAAGAAGGATGGTTCCTAATGACTGTGTATATATTACAGGGACTTGAACCGTGCTACAGTGAAAAATAGGTACCCAATGCCATAGATAGATGATCTCTTTGATCAGATGAAATGAACAACGATGTTCTCAAAAATTGATTTGCGATAAGTGTATCACCAGTTAAGGATTAAGGAAGGCGATATTCCTAACGTTGCATTCCGAACTCGGTTTGGGTATTACAAGTTCGTTGTAGTACCTTTTGATTTGACCAATGCGCTGGCAATATTCACGAGCCTCATGAATGGTGTATTCCGAAAGTACTTAGACCGCTTTGTACAGGTCTTTCTAGATGATATCCTCATCTATTCCAAGAACGAAAGAGAACATGAACACTTGCGAGTGGTGTTGTCTTGCCTTAGAGAGAACAAATTGTATGGAAATTTGTCGAAGTGTTCTTTCTTACAGAAAAAAATTCACTATTTAGGTCGTATTATTTCCAGTGAAGGAATCTCTGTGGACCTAGAAAAGGTAAAGGCCATTATGGAATGGCCAGTGCCGAAAAATGATCATGAGGTAAAAATCTTCATGGGGATAGCGAGTTATTATTAGATATTTGTGGAAGGGTTCTCTAAAATAGAGAAACCCATCACCACTTTGCAGCGCAAGGGGGTCATGTATGAATGGACAGAAGAGTGTGATAGTGCATTCATTGAGCTTAAGAGGTTACTAACTAGTGCACCAATTCTACGAGTGTCGGATATGGAAAAATACTTCAGAGTATGCACATATGCCTCGAATCAAGGGTTGGGGGCCGTGCTAATGCAGGATGGAGGAGTGATAGCGTATGCATCAAGGAAGTTTAAGAAACATGAGGAGCCTTACACTACTCATGATTTAGAGTTGGCAACTGTAATGCTATCTCTGAAACTTTGGAGGAACTATCTAGTGGGGCGAAAATTTGAGCTCAAAATGGACCATGAAAGTTTAAAACATCTCTTCACTCAAACAGATCTCAATGCTAGGCAAAGGCGATGGAGTGTATTTATGAGTGAGTACAATTTTTGAATTTCATACATCAAGGGAAAGGAAAATGTGGTCGCAGATGCCTTGAGTAGGAGACCACGTGTCTTCTCCTTGGTACCGTTAAAACTCAATCTTAGGGAGCATGTGTTGGGGAAAATTCTTGGAGATAGTTGGTATTTAAAGGTTACTTCAACCCTCCAGAGTGGAAGGCAATTAGATCCAAAGTATGAAGGATATAGCCTGGAAGCAGATGGACTATTAAGATATCAAGGAAGGATGTACATCCCCGAAGGTGGGGATATTTGAAGCATCATACTCAAGGAATCCCATAGATCATTTTATTGTGTGCATCCGGGTGTGAAGAAAATGTACGCAGGCATGAATAAGCTTTTCTTCTGGGTAGGCATGAAGCGTGATGTAGTCCATTTCGTCGCCATGTGCCTAGAGTGTCAACAAGTAAAAGCTGACCACCACCACCCGACATGTCTCCTACAACCGCATGATGTCCCTATGTCCAAATGGGAAGTCATTTCTATGGATTTTATTGTGGGATTTCTGTTCACATCGCATAGACACAATGCCATTCTTGTGATAGTTAATAAGTTGACCAAGAGTGCTCATTTTATTCTGGTTAGAGACACTTATGATGTCACTAATGTGGCACGCATGTTTGTAAGTTAGGTCATCCGTTTGCACAGGTTACCTAAGAAGATCATTTCAGATAGGGACTCCAGATTCACTTCGAGGTTTTGGACAAGTTTGCAATCAACGTTGGGGACTCAGTTGAACTTAAGCACAATGTATTATCCTAAAACAGATGGGAAAACCGAGAGATTAATCAGTTTATGGAAGACATTCTTAGGATGTATGTTATGGATAATCAAACCCATTGGGAGAAGTACCTACCTTTGATAGAGTTCACCTACAATAACAATTTTCATAGCTTCATTGGAATTCCACCCTATGAAGTTCTGTATGGAAGGGCATGCATAACACTGTTGAGTTGGGAAAGGTTAGAAGACTGAGTGATAGTTGGGCCATAATTGATTCAAGAGATGGAGGAACAGGTGATTCAGATTAGGCAGAGACTAAAGGAAGCACATGATAGACAAAAAAATTATGTTGATGCACATATGACTGATCAAAGTTATAAAGTGGGAGATCAAGTTTTCATTCGTATCATGCCTAATAAGAGTACCATCCGGTTCAGGAAGGGGACAAAGTTGTCGCCTCGCTTTATAGGACCGTTCAAAATCCAAGAGAGAATTGGACCTGTTTCCTATCATCTTGTACTGCCACCCCACTTGCATAAAGTTCATAATGTTTTTCATGTATCTATTCTACGTCATTATGTTGTTGACGAATCTCATAAACTGGATTGGAAGGAATTGCAGGTATTGGACGTGGGAACCCTCACGATAGAACCATTACGCATATTGGACCGTAGGGCCCGAAAACTCAGGAACCGTTTGGTAGACCAAGTTAAGGTCCAGTGGGACAAGTATAGCCCAGGATATGCTACTTAGGATGATGTTGAGACCTTACGACGAGATCATCCCTCACTTTTTTGACCACCTCGAGAATATGTTTCTCGAAGGTTGGGTGTATGTAATGCCACCTTTTGACTTAGACAACTAGAATTACCTAAGGCCTAATCACCTTTATTTTCTATTCACTGTGGAACTATTAATGATACACTTGAACTTTTAAGACGTATGAACCTATGCGAATGTCAATTCTATGAATGTTAACGTTATTTGAATGATGATGGATATTATGCAATCTATTATGTGAATGCCAATTCTATGAATGTTTAACGTTATTTGAATGATGATGAATATTATGCAATCTATTATGTGAATGACAATTCTATGAATTTTTAACGTTATTTGAATGATGATGGATATTATGCAATCTATTATGAGAATGCCAATTCTATGAATGTTTAACGTTATTTGAATTATGGGGATATTATGCGATCTATTTCTAACTTGAAAATTTTGACATTTAAAGTTGTTGGTACGTGGATACTGAATTGAGATTATGGTTGAATGCATTTACATGATGATAATGCATAGATATGTATGATTCTGTGTTATAGACTAATCTGCAGGTCAATGGGCTATGAAATAGCTAAAGGATAATGATAATACAAATTTTATGTCGTGAACACCGATCGAGAAATAATATGGTACGAATATTTTTATGTGAAATTATGTTGGGTCAAATGCTTTGCTATGATATATGGACCAATGCATGTTTTCAGGTGGTGAGATTGCCTAAAACTAAATATATGATGACAAAATTCCTAGCAACACAGTCCCACTGTATGTTCCATGGTAGGGTGTGGACCCTAGTCTTATTAGGAGGGGTGGAGGAATTTCCCACCGTGTATCCTCTGAAACCTGGAGTCATGGGAGGACGGTGTTAGCTCATGCTCCCCTAGACGTGTTATGATGACTATCAGTTGCCTGTTGGGGAAGCTTGGTCAAGAGAGTTGACACTTCCGCTTATGGGTTCTATTTGGAGTTAGGTCAATATAGTTGATGCTCCAAGATAGTCCAACAGAGGGAGGATAGGGATGGAAGACGAAAGTAAGTTAGGGAGGAAGGATGAATAGAAATAGTTGAGAGTGTGTGGGAATTTCGTCTTATAGTAGAATTTATTGTCTTCCCCCTTTTTGAAAAGAAAATATGTATATATATATATAATTTCTTAACTGAACTACAATTATCTAAATGAACGTTGTTGTGCTAAATTATTATAATTGAGGGATTTTGTGAACATTTTAATTGGTTTACTATATTTTATGAAATGAATGGTATTGTTGATTGGATTATACACATACAAGAATTACTATAGGTGTAATAATTATTTTCATTAGTACATGCGCGAGTCTTGTATGTGCTAGCTACACATGCATTCCTTGCACATGTACACTAGTATGTATAAGTGTTTATTTTATTTTATTTACTGACGATGTTGATTATTTGATGTGGATGTATGAACCATGTGTCATTACCCTTGTATTGTAAATTACTCTAACTTCGAGACAAAGTTTCTTGAAGGGTGGGTGTATGTAACAACCCTAATTAACTATTTAATTATCATGGTTGATAAATATTAATTTAATTAATTATTAAAATAAATTTATTGAGTCTTTATTATAATATTATTAAAATTGGTAGTTGAAGTAATTAATGGGAGGGATAAGGTGGTTGAGGAATTAATGGGGGAGAAGGTGGTTATAGAATGGAAGGAGGATAAGGGAGAGGGGAGATAACTTGGGGAAGGATCTTTGGTTTTTGGAAGGTAAAATTTGGGAAGGAGGAGGAAGAAAGGCTGAAAGAAGGAGTTTTAGTGAACAATTTGGCTTGAGGACTCTCAGAGGAGCACACTTGTTGCTGAGAATTTTGGGTTTGGGGGCCAGGAAACCACAAGGATTTCTGGAGCTAGGGAGTCGGAGAGGCCGTTCTTAGTTGGCTGAGAGGTTAATACTCAATTTGGGCAGGATCAACATCGACAACTAGGAAAGGGCTAAATCAACTAAGCTTCAGGTTGAGCTTCAGGTTGAGGTAAATACCTTATGCATTTTTTGCTATCATTATATTGCTGTTAATTATTATGCTGTTAGTATGTTATTGTTGCTATGTTGTTAATTATTATGATGTTAGTATGCTGTTAATTATTATGTTGTTAGTACGCTGTTGTTATTAGCTTGTTGTTTATTATCATGTTGCTATCAATTATTATGTTGGTAGAAGAATATCAAGAAAGGAAATTCTAAACTAAGTAGCAATAATTAAAGAAGTAGATTAATTTTTTTTTATTTATTTTTATGAGGTTCTGTAATTTAGGTCTTACAAGACCGTGGGAGAATGAGAAGCCTGAAGTAGTGGAGAAAAATGGAAACTGCAGCAGACACATGGCAAGCAACATGAAGTACATGTGGTATCCATGCAGAAAATGACATGTGGCACTGTGCGACATGCCAACCATAAGACGCCAGGCTGATACATGACTCCCAGAGAGTGTTACTCCGAGAGTTTTCCTTCCAGAACAAACACAATTCCCCGAAGCCTGGAGCCCTGAAGAGCGAGAGTCCCGAATTCCCGAATTAGTTAATCATAATATTATATTAATATGGGGTTAAGAAGTAATTAGTGAGAAAGTCACTTTGTGAGAAATTTGTTCCATCACTAAATATGGCCAAGGGAGTTCTAAAATTTGCAGGTGGGTAAAACTTTAGCAGGGACGCTAAAGTGCCAGGGTCGCCCAGATGGCAGAGTGGAAAATGATCGATGGCTCACATTCATTTCGAAACATAAGACATCCAAACGTTAATATCCTAGAGCAATTCTAGCATTGAAACCATTTAGTTTTTGAAATTATTTTAATTCTAATTATACTGTGTTTTGCATAATCCATCTTGCTTTTATTTTCTTAATAAGATTATGTAATTTTTCCTATTACCAGTAGTACAATAGACAACTACGAAAGAGCACATATATCCCCATCATGTGTAACTTGATATATTTTTGGAGTCTGACTTGCCATGCTCAAAATTTCCGTTCCTACGTTTTATGTTTTATCTCTTTAATGTATTTACGAAATTCATTCATAATGATCTCTGTATACTTCCAACTAGCTTTCATCCCAATATTTAGAGTTAAGTACAATTTTCATAGTCACTTCTTTAATTTTTTCCCATGGACAAAGTAAGCAACATCCATTTCATTCTATTAAATAGATCATCTGGATTGTGTGTCTCTATATGTGTTAGGATAAATAAAGTTATATGCGGTGGAAAAGAAACAAATATATATATTTTTGAAAATGTGTGCAGTGTCAAAGATTCTTTGATCTTCTTGTGTGACCTCCGTGTTTGCTAGTTTTTTCTATACATTTGCAGAGGTTGATCTGCAATTTCTCTCCAGAAAGAGGGCATCTTTGTATAGTACCAATTGGGCATCTTAGTATAGTACCAACTGGTATATTTGCAACATGTCTATCCAATTGATTGTTATTTTGGCAATGATAAAAATTTCGAAGGTTTCTATTTATGCGGATATTCTTGCAGATGTATTTACAAGTCTATTAACCCTTGAATCTGTTAGGATCGAAACGAAAACCTAATGAGGATGTAAATCATGCTGCGTTTTTATAGATGTGGTACTCCTCTTTAATTTTTTCCTGGGGCGAGTATAGTTCAAATGTGGGACTTAGAGAATTTCCTAGTCGTAATGACCAATAATCACACACATTAAACATTCAAATTAAGTAAACAAATTTTCCTGGCATCCAACATAGTTGAAGAAAAAAATTTATGAGCACATAAAAATAAAATAAGATGATTGATATGCATAAAGAGAACTGATTTTGCATTCCGAAAAAAGTGTTACAAGGCACCGTCGAGATTGGTCCCGAAGCAGTTTTCTTTGAAATTTATCAAAAAATAATAATGTATGTTATATATTCCTCAAAATTTAAATGAGTTTGTCATATAGACTGGGATTGGGGCTCCCATGGAACATAAAAGAAATAAGTACAAGAAATAGGACTGTAGAAAGAAGAAGTGGGCGATGGTAGAGAGAAAGACCTGAAAAGAAAAAATTGGAAGTTATTAGTATTTGGTTAGACATTTCTATTTAAAGAGGTGGAATAACTGGATTTATAAAGAAAAAAAGATGTGATCAATATAGACTTACTATGATGGTATCTATCTCTCCCTTTGATATTTTCTTGCTGATGCTTTTTTATTGCTCTCGTGGACGACTACTGGAATCGTGCCAACCGCTTGTTTCCCTTCATCGGTGAGCTCGTCGATTGCCCTTTGGAGCCATTATTCAATGTAGCTTCTCATGTGGGCCACGTTGATCTCATCTTGGATTTTTATGTTGAAAATCACATTTTCTAATTCTCTTAGATCGATAGAAAGATTACGCAGAGCCTGATCAATTTCTTCATTTTGTACCGAATAGTTCACTAGCCAGTTGTCCATGTCATCTTCACCACATTCAAGGATGTTGCAAAACTTTTCTAGATACAACCCCTTAAAAATATCAACTTGTTCATCAAAGGCTTGCTTGGTTAAGGACAAGGAGCTGAGGATTAAGTTGGGGTCTTGGACCTCATTGGTACTTCCGACTAAGTCTATTTCGGTCAAATTATGAAATATTCTTCTTTCTTTGATATGGATTGTTCACATGATTGGACAATGAGATGTAGGTTCTTAACTTTCTCTTTCCAACATGCATTTAATTGTTTGATCCAGTTTAGGGAGGGGAGATATTCTTGTCTTCTTCTCATATATGTCATGTTGGTGACATGGATGCCAAAAGGGAGGACCGTCTCTAGATAGAAATGTTCTTCATTTTTTAAATATGCCTGCAAATGTTTGTGCAAAGCATGTGCCCTCGTTCCAAGGGAAGCTATACTTTTTGATGTTTCCCAAACTTGAGTAATTAGCTCCATTCTTTTCTTGATATTATTCTCCACATAGCCTCTACACGATGTGAGGAGGCTGGAGGATCCTTTTAACTTGGCTGTAGGGGTGGCATGAATGATTATTACTAAAGGAATGGCAAGCAATGGGATATGAATCAAATCTTCCTCCAATTCCTTGATTTGGTCCTTCAGTCTGGCATTATCTGCCTCAATGCCTCCAATGGAATCATCAAGAACATTTCTTCTTGCTCAGTGAAGTTGGGAGATTTGGGATGGCTTCATGTTCCTAAGGTTAATCTCTGAACGAGATTTCCATTTCTTATTTCTTACATCTCTCTTTTCAATAATTAAATGTTTAAATTCGCTGTAAAAAACAACGCTCTGGAATACGAAGGATTCATCTTTGTAAAAAATCTCGGTCGCAATAATTTCCATTAGGGGATTATGGTGGATCATGTCCCCGAGATGATCAACATTGCAGAATACGTTATCCAGATCAGTCTCAAGTTCCATGTCTTCACTTTCAATTTCAGGCTCTTTCGCTTTCCATACACTTTTTTTTCTCTTCTTCCTCACAGGAAGCTTGTGAGAACTATCAATTTTACCGCGAGGAGGGTTCTTATCTCCTCTTTTGTTTGAAGAATTCTGGGTTGATTTCTTACTGGGGTGGGCCGTTGGAGTGATGCTCTGGGTACAATGGGATGTCGTACTTTTGGGAGTGGTTGCCGATGATTGGACACTCTTCTCACCGGGGCCTTTTCCCTGTTGTTTGTACAATTCAATGGTGATTTGCAATGTCTCTAGGTCACCAACGTCAGGAGAAAGAGTGTTGTCATCATTGTCTCTGTCTTTGTTTAGGAGTGCATGGATAAAAGAATTGCTGAAGCCAACTGCTAGTAAATGTTGTACAAGAATTCCATTAGGGTCGAACCCTCTTAGCCTTTTAGCATATCTTAGGTTCAAGTTGTTGAAATGGCCCGCGACTTCGTCAATCTGGTTGACGTTCCTGAACACGAAGTCCTTGAATTTCTAAGGCAGAGGAATGAACTACTTTTTTTTCTTCTCATGGAGAAAATGCAACCAACAATTGTATTGCCTTACTATTTCTGTAACAAACATTTTGTCCGTAATGTGACATGGAAGGAAAGCAGGATTTTCCTTGGAGCCAAAAATCATTATTACACTATAATTCTCTATTTGTTCAAGTGTCCCCTTCCTGTCCAAAAAATTGGTTGCCTGGTCAGACATCTGGGGAACATCCTTTCCTAACAATAAATCTTTGAAAACTGATACAAAGTCATTAAAAACCTCATAAAAACAATGGGAGGCATTGTGACTCCACAAGGCCTGGTACCGGAAGGTTACTGGGTCAAATTCACAATTTACCTTCTTGGACACAAACATTTTTTGAAACAGAGAACAATACGCTATCGCAAAAACCAAGTAGGATGGCATATACAATTTCTTCTCCTCTTTGAATCATGACAATTGGGAACATATTTCAATGGAAATTAGCTTCCCCCAATAAAAAATGGCTTGTTCCTTGACCGTGAAATACAAAATACAAAGAATCATGCGGGAAATTCTTACTATGGATTCCTGTACCGTTGTTCTTGTAAACAACCAGGCAATTTCTTGGAATGGATTTCTAAACGAACTAACCTGCAACCTTGTGATATCTTCAGGAGCTGCCGTCGGGTCTTCCAAGAACTCAGGTAAGAGGTCCAACCCGTTATCATTCTTTTTTAGGAACTGCTTGTAGTCTTCTCCTTTGAAGGTCAATGTTTGCTCTGACAATCTTAACATCTTGCGGAAGATCTGAAGTGACAAAGAAATAGGAGAGTGGTCCCGCAGTGGAATACTTATTTGGATTGAAATATATCGCTTGGCGCACCAACATACCACCTCCTTACAGTAAAAAACATCAGGGACACAACCTGCATGAGCAATTCCGGAGGTCCAAATTACGTCATTTTGGGCAGAAGGGGATGAATAGTAAGAGTATTCCCTGGACCATTGGAATTTCTGGTCCTCACGCACAAATATGTTCACTGTATCTCCACATAATTGCTGTCGAGTTGCTACCATAAGTTTATGAGAACATTCGTTTTCTCTAGATGATGTTTGAAATGCACAGTTGGAAGGGATAATATAAACCTCTGCAAATCTTGGTCCAATGCGTGTGAATGGGAGATCTCCTTGAGCCTTTCATTCATTAATGACAATCTCTACGGTTGTTGCATGATGAGATGTTAGCATTAAAGCTTAGTAAATGCATACTTAGAAGTGAGAAGGTGGTGAGTACAATGAAGAAAACTTAAGGATTGGAGATTTCGTGAACCCGCCAACTTGACGACCCGCGAAAGACATTCCATGATGTTTGAAATGAACACTCGGAAGGGATAATATAAGCCTCCACAAATCTTGGTTTAATGCGTATTAATGGGATATCTCCTCGATCCTTTCACTCATTAATGACAATCTTTACAGTTCCTACATGATGAGATGTTAGCATTAAAGCTTACTAATTGCATATTTAGAAAGAAGTGCGAAGGTGGTGGGGACATGGAAGAACAATTAAGGAATGACTAAGTATGGAAAGTGGTTGACTGGGCTTCAAAATAGGGTTACAAGGGATACTCAGGAGAGGTGAGGGCATGCCAATCAAATTGTATGTCTCAGAAGTTTGAGTGCAAAACGCGTAACACGGAAGAGGGCATGATGGGGAAGTCTAGTGGTCAATTTGTATATTGTGGAAATCTAGGTACTGTTTGCAGGTCACGAAACAATGGAAGCGAAATATTGAGCCCGCCTATCTGGGAACTCGCAATCGAAAAAGTGGCTAAGTATGGAATAGGGAAACGGTCGGTTAGATTCGTTTTCACTAATATATTGAAATTTTTAATAGATATCCCATTACCTTGCAAGATCTTTTCTGCATGTTTTTGGACAAGTTGTGTAGGGATAGTCATTGTGATTATCTCCTCGAGCCTTTTTCTCATTAATGAAAATATTCATGGTTGTTGCATGATGAGCTGTTAGAATTAAACCTTAGTTATTGCATACTTGGAATGAAGTGCGAATTTGGCGGGCACAGGAAACATCGACTAGGAATTGGAGATTTCGTGAACCTGCCAACCCGACGATCCGCGAAAGAGATTCCAAGAAATGGCCAATTATGGAAAGCGTCCGAACGAGCTTCAAAATAGGGTGACAAGTGTTCCCCAGGAGACGTGAGGCTCCAACGATAAATTTGTATGTCTAGAAACCTTTGAGTGAAAAATGTGTAACACATAAGAGGGGATGATGTGGGAGTCTGATAGTCAATTTGTATATCTCGGAAGTTTGAGTGTTGTTTGTAGGTCATAGAACAATGGAAGTTCAATATAGAGCCCGCCTGCCCGAGAATCCACGATAAAAAAGTGGCTAAGTATGGAATGGGGAAGCGATCAGTTGGAGTCGTGATATAAAAGGATGAGTGGAAATGTGAATCCGTGAGTCCGCCAATCCATGCAGTTAGAGATTTTCAGAAAAAACGACTAAGTAAACAGAAAGAGAAAGTAGAGCAAAAAAGGAAAGGGGAATTCAATTAAGTATAGAAGAGGCAAAAGAAGGGGATAAAAGAGTGGGAAAATAGAAAAGCGGAGGGAAATTTTTGTAAGTGGGAATTGGTCTCAAACAAGCCCCATTGTTGCAAAATCATCATTTTCTAGTCCAATATTTTATCCACATACTCGTTTTCTATTGTGCTTGTATCATTAAAAAGGGTGTGAGCAAATGCAAATATAAACTATAACTTGATTTTTGGCTATAACTATGTATAGTTGATTTACAAGCGCTATTGATGTTTGGCTTTTGTAGATAGCAGTGGGTTAGGATAAGTTTTCATTCTTACTGTGATAAGGCCTTAAAAAAAGTAGAATAAGTAACATTTTTTTGCAATTCAATTCTCACACAAAAAAAAATTCTCATTCATATTTGTTGATTTGATAACAGGAAGTTTGATTGTGTAGATTGTTCTATTGGTCATTTTAGGCGAATAGGGTGCGTCAGCCAATGATTTGTTGAAGATTTTTTTTTATTGCAACTTGTGAGAGTAATTGTATTTTTGATACATTGTTTAATGCCTTGAAATATTATTTTAAGTATTAAACTTCCTGCATGATGAGTTGTTAGCATTAAAGCTTAATGATTGCATATCTAGAAATAAACTTATTGTACTGTCAACTTGACCATAAGCATAACAACGACAAACTTGAATTTTAATATTGTGGTTGATTTCATAGCTCCATTTGACTTCAGCTAGCATATATCATTTTTTTTTCAAAATATTTGTGAAGAAGAAATTTGGTAATTTCATTAATAAAGCAAAAGTGCTCAAATAGAGGCCATGGGATGGACAAACAATAAAATGTTTCCCTTTGAAGTGAAGGAATCAAGGAAGCGAGAGGGAAATAAGAGATCATTCGCTCAACAAGGTTGAGATGAGAATGGAACTTCTTGGGTGGGGCCCCAAATCCCGCATCATGAATTAGTGTTGCTATGTTCTATCTACATCACAAATGGAATTGAATGTTGGTTTGAAACTGTGTGAAATTCATTTATGTTTCTATAGAAGCCTCATGTGATCGACACAATGCATTGTCATATAATTGTTCAATGGTCCATATTTGATCAAATTAATTGAGTGAATACAATATTTAATAATTATGAGACTATCGAACCATGCAAACAAGAAGAGGTGTTAAATCCAACAAACAAGCGCCAACCAAGATTCCAAGGAATTTTTTTAATAGTAAATCTATATAAAAAAAATGGGTAATATATATTTATCCATAGACATTGGACTGAGTTCTTTGCACCAAATCATTGAACATATTTGTCATAAATACAGGTAGAGGAGTTACAAAAAAAAATGCATACAATTCTGTGTTGTTCATCTACTGTGACAACATGGAGGAGGCATTGACAAGCTCTTGAACATGCATACAAAACTGATTATCATGCTTTTTTAGGAACTCCTTGCAATATTCTCCTCTGAAGGTCAATGTTGGCAGCGGCAATCTCAACATCTTGCGGAATACTTGAGGTGACAAAGAAACATGAGAGTGGTTCTGCAGTGGAATAATTATTTGGCTTGAAATAGGTCTCTCGACACACCAAGAGACCACCTCCTTACAGTCAAAGAATTCAGGGACACAAGCTGCATGAGCAATTCCAAAGGTCCAAATTACTTCGTTCTAGGTGGAAGGGGACCAAGAGACTACCTCCTCACAGGAAAATACTTCAGGGACACAGGCCGCACAAGCAATTCGAGAGGTCCAAATTACTTCGTTTTGGGCGAAAGGGGATGAGTAGTAGGAATACGCCTTGCACCACTGGGAGTTATGGTCCTCAACCCCTAAGAATAGGAGAGTGGTCCCACAATTGAATAATTATTTGGCTTGAAATATATCTCTTGGTGCACCAAGAGACCATATCCTTACAATCAAAGACTTCAGGGACACAACCTACACTGGGGACAAATCCGAACCCAATACAAAACCCTAAAAATGGAAGGAAAGGATCAGGGAGAGGTCTGCCATCCAAGTCGAGAGACTCAACCTCTCGATGTGGAAAGTGGATATTTCATTCAACATCTATTTATTGTTTGAAACCCCTTCCTTTGGTGTTGTTAGGGATGCCATCATTGAGCTAAGAAGTCCCCCCCATTATGGTGGATTTCAATTTGGGCACAAGAGTGGGAACAATGTCTACATTTCCATCATTCATCGCTATATCATCGTCATTATATCATATTCTTCTAGCTTGAAATTGACCGCATCAACCTCTGCACTGACCAACAACGTAGGGGGGGGGTTGCCTTGGAATTCTTTAGCTTGAAATATATCTCTTGGCACACCAAGGGACCATATCCTTACTTGCTTCTAGGAAGAAGGAGATGAGTAGTAAGAATATGCCCTGGACCACTGGAAGTTCTGTTCTGGACACAACTATTGCTGAGCTACTGCCATAAGTTGACGAGAAAGTCCATTTTATCCAGATGATGTTTGAAATGAACATTCAGAAGGGATAATATAACCCTCTGCAAATCTTTGTTTAATGTGTATCATTGGGACATCTCCTCGATCCTTTTACTGATTAATGACAATTTCTATGGTTCCTACATAATGAGCTGTTACCATTAAATATTACTAATTGCATACTTATAAAAAAGTGCGAAGGTGGTGGGGACAAAGAAGAGCGATTAAGGATTGGAGATTTCGTGAAGCCGCCAACCGGAAAACGCACAAAAGAGATTCCATGATGCTTGAAATGAACACTCAGAAGGGATAATATAATGCTACATAAATCTTGGTTTAATTCATATTAATGGCAGATCTCCTCCAACCTTTCAGACATGAATGAAAATCTTAATGGTTCCTGCATGATGAGCTATTAGCATTAAATATTAATAATTGCATATCTAGAAAGAAGTGCAAAGGTGGCGAGGATAGCGAAGAGCGATTAAGCATTAGACATTTCGTGAACTCGCCAACCCGACCACTTGCGAAAGAGATTCCAAGAAATGGCCAAGTATGGAAAGCGATCGGTCTGGTTTCAAAACAGGGTCACAAGTTATTCTCAGGAGACATGAGGGCCCGATGGTCAAATTGTATGTCTCCGAACTTTTGACTGCTAAATGTGTAACACGGAACAAGGCATGATGAAGAAATACGACGATCAATTTGTATATCACGGAACTTCGGGTGCTCTTTGTAGGTTGCAGAACAATGGAAGCACAATTTTGAGCAAGCCTTCCCGGGAACTGACGATGGAAAAAGTGGCCAAGTATGGAATGGGGAAGCGGTCGGTCGGATTCGTGATATAAAAACATGAGACATATTCGGAAAAACAACTAAGTAATCAGAAAGGGAAAGTAGAGGAGAAAAAGAAAGGGGAATTTGGTTTTCAATTTGTACATTAGGGAAGCCTGGGTGATGTTTGCAGGGGGCAGAACAATGGAAGCGCAATGTTGAGCCCGCCTAGCCGGGAACCCGTGATCAAAAAAGTTGCTGAGTATGGAACGAGGAAGTGGTTGGTCAGACTCATGATATAAAATCATCAATGGAAATCTGAACGCATGAATCCGCCAACCCGCACACTTAGACATTTTCCGAAAAATGACTAAGTAACCAGAAAGGGAAAGTAGAGGGGAAAAATAAAGGGGAGGGAAATTTCCAGAAGCGAGAATTGGTCTTAACAAAGCCCCATTGATGGTCTTAACAATAATTATGAAGTGCACTAGACAAGTGAATAGACTCTTCAATGAAGGAATAGAGAAATTGAGTCATGGTTATACTTTCCAGGATGTGTTTGCATAAGAGAAGCATAACAAAGATACATACAAGTCAATTTTGGGATGTTTAAGTAAAATTATGGTACTGTCAACTTCACTGTAAGTATAACAATGAAGAATTTGAATTTTCATTTTCTGTGGTTGATATCATAGTCCTATTGGACTTCACCTAGCATATATCCTTTTATTTCAAAATATTTTTGAAGAAGAATTTTGGTAATTTCATCGATCAAGTAAAAGTGCTAAAATGAACTACATATTACATTTTCTTCACAGAGCTTACATGAAAAGGAAAAGTAGGTCTTGCATATACTTTAAGATCATATAAAAATTGCTAAGATCCTGAATCTATCATCCAACCATAATTCAAAAACCGGGCCCATGAGAACCTTGAACTACAGTATGAAAGCACATGAACAAAAGTCTGCCAAACACAAGACAAGAAAACAAAAAACAGAGATTGGGCATTGTATCCCATCTATAACCAAATCCCCAAATGGGCACCAAGAAATTTTCCGATTACTATATTACTATGAACTAAGATCACTATGAACATTTTCTTCTAATAGTACCGTGAACCAAGATCACGTTGACCTAACAATGTTCTAACATCACTAGTTCTAGAAAAGAGTGTCAGGATTTAACTTAATGGAGTTCAAACAATGCCAAATTTGCAATATTATTGAAAATGCCTGATTGTTCCATTCAGAGGAGAAATCCATTTTGACGGCTCAAAGGATGGACCTGATTTATTCACAGTTGGATACTTTGTATGAAGTCTGTCCTCATGCTTCTCATTCCCGAACTGAACAATCTTATGTGCTTCCAGTTCAATTTGCCATGGCACTGCAAAACTCTATTCATATCCTCATTGGGTAGCATGGACATATACATATTGGATCGTTTCGTTTCTTGTCAACGCTTGATATGATTTGTTTTTTTTTTTGGTTCAACCGATATGCAGTATGGCATTGACCTCATTTAATGTAAACTTTCTATGGATGCGAAAGTCGCGTAACATGTAGACACTGTTTTCCTTATTCTGTAGGTATACTTCATATGGAAATTCTGCTAACCCAAGAAGCAAATCTTGTAACATAGGTTGTCTAATTATACAATGTACATTTGTGTTGTTGAGGGTACGGATGGAAGCATTGAGGCAATGTCTATATATGTAAGGGAGTTTTTTTACTGTATCGTAGGAAATCCATTGTGCCATCATTTATGAAAGTAGAGGCACAAGCAGGAGAGTTGCATTTGGCACATACATGCTCAAAGGGAGTCAAGTACGCATTCAATGCAACCAAAACACCCTCAAATTATGCACGTGAGCATAGTAGTTAATATATCGAACAATATAATATACAACTGTACAACAAAAAAGATGTAGAAAATTGTTAAAGGCAATTTCTATGAGCAAAGTGTGAATGGAATTTTAGATGTATACACACAACAATTGTCGAGCTAGTTAGTTTCTTGAGATCGTGTACTATTTCTGTTCGCAATTCTATTACAAATGTTGCTTGGGTTGTGCGAAAGATCCTTTCTTTAACATCTCTTTTATTTCTTATATTTTTGAAGAGCATAAGTGGAAATTGCCCTTTATTCAATTGTTGTTCTATTGAGGAAAATAAATTTGAATAGGTGTCGAACAATTGCAGCTGCAACATGGAACAGTGTATTAGTTGTGTAACATAACTGAGATATATGAGCATGTGAAAGTAAAGGAAAAAACTGGATATGGAGAATGATACCATTGCCTTGTTGTTGTCCGACTCTCCATATTTTATATGGAGAATGTGTTGTGAGCCAAATTTTCTCGCGAGTGTGACAACTGCACCAATGTGATGCAGGAGCATTGCCTTCAAAGTCAAAGACGCAAGCATGGAGGCAAAGATATGACATCTCAACATGACATAGTTTCAAATCGACATTTAACTCAGAAGTAAATCGAGTTGTTGAGATATTTTTGGAAACAACATTTTTAAATATGCCGTGTTTGTAAAGTCTTATATGACTGTAAGGAGTTGTATATATAGAGTGTTGGCTCTTATCTGGCAATAACTGCTAGTTATTGTAATAGGACAAAGTAGGTAACCTCTAAGAGTTTGATAGGATAGGTTGCAGATAGGACAAGAGAGCTCATGGAGCCAATCCTTATATAGTTTGTTGTTGTATTGTAAAAGTATTATGAGATAGGAAGATAGAGATGAGTAGAGCATAATAGAGTAGAAGAAAGACGCAGGGAAGAACTGAAATATATGTAATTTGTTTCATGAATGAATAGAACAGACAAAATTTTCCCAAATCTTGGACTGTGTTCATTTTAAAGTGTGATTGAATGAATGTTGCATTCTATTTATGTCGTTTATTTCATTTCGTTCATGTATGATTGTTCGAGAAGTTGATCGTATGATTTCGTGATGAAACTGGATAAGTTTCAATTGTTTCTCTTCTGAAACTCATATGCAAGGTGTGCATATCGAACGCAAGGAGTGCATCGAATGAGTCTTATATTGACTCAGAAGAGTTCAGAGAGAGAACAAAGGAAACTTAGACTAGGTGGAAGGTGTGCACAACGTCAAGTAGCGACCAAGCGACGAAGAACCAGAACAAAGGAACGCCAGGAGGGAGAGAAGAATTTCTTTTCAAGAAATCCTTCAAACTGAGTTATCGAAATCCCCGAAGGCAAGGAGTGCGTGGGAAGTCGAAATCCTTTAAGGATCAATCTCAGAAGGGATAGCACTTTTCATAAGTGTTGACGATATCCAAGAGTTGGACTCGTAGGAGAAACAAAGGTCGAGACCTTTGAGGACTGATAAATCTTATAAGTCGGAAGAAATCAGAAGCTCAGGAGGAGGAGCGATAGTGGCCGTTGGATCATAGTGCAAAGGATCAACAATCATATGATCATAGCAAGGTGCACGAGCCTTAGCGCTTCGCACACTCAGGAGAGAGAAATCACCAAGATTTGAGAATTGAGATTTCCAAGTCTGGAGAGTCGGAGAGCCGAAGTAGAATCTCAATCGTTCGATCATCCGAAGCAGATATGGATCGTCAGATTGTCCGAAGTAAACCTCAAGCATCAGATCTCCCAAGAGAATCTGAGCCGTCAGATACCGTGAGTTCAGGAGGAGGCAAGTTTTAGACTTGAAACTCCCGAAGAGCGAATAACCGAAGAGCGAGAGCCATCGATCTGTGAGAGGAAACTTGTCAATAGATCGCGAGCTCCGGGTAAATTGCATTGGGGTTTCTCAGTTTAGATTTGATATTTCCAAAGTCCGGAGAGCCAAAAAACTGAAGTAAATCTCAATCGTCTGATTAGACGAAGTGAATATGAATCATCAGATCATACGAAGCAAATTTCAGGCATCGGATCACTCGAAGTGAATTTGAGCCATCAGAGTTCAGAAGAGACGTGGCATAGATCTGTGAGCTCCAGGTAAAGTCCCAAAGTAATTCATAACCGTCAGATCCAAGGGAGATGTGGCATAGATCCATGCACACCGGGTAAATACCCGAAGTAATCCTCGATCGTCAGATCCATAGGAAAGGTGGCACAAATCCATGGACTTCGAGTAAAGACCTGAAGTAATTCTTGATCGTCAGATCAAGTGGACACACGTCAGTGGATTATAGACTTCGGATAAAAGTCATTGGGAAAATGGGTGTAGTTTGATATTTGAGATCCCAAAATTCCAGAGACCTGAAGGAGATCTAGACCATTGATCGAGAAGAGGGCCACAAGACTGTTGATCTAAGTTGAAAGGTCAAACACCCAAAGTGAAGGCAGTGTCGTTGATTGAGGAGGACAGGTGTCCGCAGATCGTCAACTCCGGAAGATTGATGTACGAAGGAAAACAGGTTTTGATATTTGAAAAGTCTAAAATCCAGAATCATGAAGGAGATCAGATCCGTTGATTCAGGAGGGGCAGATCTGATTTGTAGATTTGGAAAGGGAAGATCAGAACCGTCAGTTCACACATTATCCTCAAGATCGGGAGATTGACGGTCCCGTAGCATTGCAGGGACATGAGTTGTGTGAACTTTAAAATGTTGAGGGCGCCCAAAATCATGTGTTCACGTGAGGTCATCTCCCAAGGTCACGTCAAGAGGGGGCTTATCAGAAAAGGATCTAACGCCCAATACTCTGAGATTTCACAGGAGAGCGAAAGGGAAGGTTGTAGGTGCTATTAGACCTGCACCGAGAAGCCAAAAGGGCCTATGTTTAGATACAAAAGGAGACCACTAGGGTTTCAAAGGGTCATTTGAATGAAGAATTAGAGATCCTTGACTGGGAGGTCATGTAGCCTTATAGGAGAGTAGGGGGGATGCATCAGGTGGTATCGGAGCTGATATTTTGTTTGTTTGCAGATAGTAGACAAAGGAGAAAGGGGGTAAATTGATATCAATTGTGGTATCAAGAATTTGATTTCGATTTGTAGGCATCAGGAGGTGACACAGTGAAACCATTCCACCCATAAGGCATAGAGCAAATCCATAAATGGAAAAACAAATGAGGCGGCTCCGAATGAGACTGGATTCCATGGAAACAACACAGAGGAGAGAACCAGACACTGGAGATATCAATGAATATGAGAGAGAAGAGATAGAGGTCGAAGAAAATGTAGCAGAAGATGCTGCACAAGATCACTTATTGAAATCTGTTTCAAGAATAGGAGCCAGAGCAAGAATAGAGGTACCAATGTATGAAGGCAATTTAGAAGTTGAAGAATTGTTAGATTGGGTATGTGCTATGGAAAAATACTTCGATTACGAAGATATCGAAGAAGACAATATGGTGAAGCATGCAATGACAAGATTGAAAGGTCATGCAACACTATGGTGGGATGTACTGCAAGCCAAACGTAGGAGCAAAGGTAAGCAGAAAATTAAGAATTGGGATAAGATTGTAGCCAAGATGAAAGCCAAATTTATCCCAAAGGATTACCAAATCAATCTGTTAAGGAGATTGCAAAACCTGAGATAGAAAATCTTATCAGTGAAGGAGTACACTGAATAATTTTACAGACTGAACATTAGAGCTGGACAAAAAGAGAATGAAGATGGAAAAACAACCAGGTATATCAATGGGATGTGATATGAAATACAAGAGGAGATAAACATGATGTCTATAAGTAAATTCGAGGATGCTTATCAAGTATCCTTTTTCCAAAGAAAGAGGAAGAGCCAGAGGAGGTGAAGTCAGATGTTATACCTGTGAAAAATCAGGGCACAAGTCTTGGGAATGTCCTGAGAAGAAGAAAGAAGGAGGAGGTGAAGCACACATTTCTGAAGCACAAAAGCATGTGGAAGCAGAAGCAACTGAAGGAGGAAAGAACCTCATGATGAGGAAAATTCTTCTTAAACCAGAGAAGGAGGCAGAAGAACCAGTTCAACGAACAAGTCTATTCAGAACTTCTTGCAAGACAAAAGACGGAGTTTGCAAGGTGATCATAGATAGTGGAAGCACTGACAATATAGTATCCATAGAGATGGTGGCGAAGCTGAAGTTGAAGACAACTGCACATCCAAACCCATAGAAGGTATCATGGTTGCAGAAAGGACATCAAGTAATGGTAAGTAAACAATGCCAAGTTGAATTTAAAATAGGAGGTTATAGGGATGAAATATTATGTGATGTAATTCCTATGGATGTTTGTCATATTTTATTGGGGAGACCATGGTAATTTGACAGAAAATATATTCATGATTGGAGGAAGAATACTTATACCCTAGAAAATAATGGTAGGACACATATGTTGTTACCAATAGAAGACAAAGAGAAAAAGAGGGAAGCTAGTTCAAGTATACTTCTCATGAGTGGGAAGGAACTCTTGAATGAAGTCAAGAAGGAGAAAGAAATACAGTTTGTTGTAGTGAGGAAGCCTAGAGTAATCCTTACAAATACTTATGTGGAAGATTTACCTGAAGAAATCCAAGAACTATTAGAAAACTTTGCTGACATAGTAGTGGATGAGTTACCTCACTCATTCCCACCCATTAGGAGTATAAGCCATCATATTGACCTTATTCCAGGATCTAGTTTACCAAACAAAGAAGCTTATAGGTTGACACCTAAAGAGAACGAGGAAGTCAAAAATCAAGTCCAGGAGTTGTTGGATAAAGGTTTAGTTAGGGAAAGCCTAAGCCCATGCGCAATACCGACTGTGTTAAGTCAAAAGAAATATGGAGGATGGAGAATGTGTATAGATTCTAGAGCCATCAACAATATAACCATTAGTACATATTTCCTTTGCCAAGGATGGATGATTTGATGGATTGTTTGAGTGGAGAAAGCTATTTTTCCAAGATAGACTTGAAGAGTGGATATCATCAAATAAGGTTGAGAGAGGGAGATGATTGGAAAACAACATTCAAGAAAAATGAAGGCTTGTTTGAACGGATGGTCATGCCATTTGGGTTGACAAATGCACCAAGCAAATTTATGAGATTGATGAATGAAGTATTGAAATAATTCATAGGAAAATTTGTCATAGTATATCTGGATGACATACTAATCTTCAGTAAGACAGACAAAGAACACTTAAGACATTTGACATCAGTGATGGAAAAGTTACAGCAAGAAAAATTGCTGATAAATCTGAAGAAAAGCTCTTTTATGAAGAAGGAACTCATATATTTGAGTTTTCTGATCTATTCAAATGAATTGAAGATGGATCCAGAAGAGGTGAGAGAAATCAAAGAATGGACATCACCAATCAACATATTTGAGGTAATAAGTTTTCATGGGTTAGTGAGTTTTTATAGAAAGTTTATCAGAAATTTCAGTGGTATATGTACACCCATGATGGACACCGTGAAGAAGAAACACAAGTCTTTTAGTTGGAGAGAGGAAGCTGAATTTTTTTTCAAAGTGTTGAAGGAGAATACCACAGAACAATCAATTCTGGTTTTACCGAATTTTGGAAAAAACATTTCAAGTAAGATGTGATGCAACTGGATTAGCTATTGGAGCAGTCTTGAGTCAGGATAATAGGCCAGTTGCTTATTTCAGTGAGAAGCTGAATAACACCAAGAAGAGGTATTCCACATATGACAAATAATTTTATGTAGTGATTCAAGCTTTGAAAAGTGGATGCACTATCTAATTCCTAAAGAATTTGTCTTGTACAATGATAATCAAGATTTGCAGTTTATTACTAGGCAAGAAAAGTTGAATCAAAGACATGCTAAATGGGCATAATTTATGAAATTTTTTACTTTTTTTATTAAACATATTGCTGGAACTGCTAACAAAGTTGTAGATGCTTTGATCCGGATGAGTTTAATCGTACAAGAATTCCAAGTGGAGACCTTAGGGTTTGAACACCTCAAGGAGATGTATAGAGAAGATGCAGTTTTTAAGGAAACTTATGAGGCATGCAAGAATCCTTTGTTGGGATATAGAATCCCATGGATTGAATATTTGATCCAAGATGGATTATTGTTCAAAGGAATCCAACTATTCATACGTAAATTCTCAATGAGAGATAACCTGCTGAAAGAGAAACACAGTGGAGGTTTGGCTGGGCATTTTGGTCATGATAAGACATTTGCACAACTGAGTAATTCATATTATTGGCCGAGTACGATGGCAGAGGTGAAAATGTTTATAAACAAATGCATAATTTGTCAATATGCAAAAGGAAGACAACATAACATTGGTTTGTATTACCGATTACCAATTCCAGAAAGGCCGTGGGATGCAATCAGTATGGATTTTGTTTTGGGACTGCTTGGAACTAAAAAAGGGAGCGATTCCATATTTGTTATGGTGGAAATATTTTCAAAAATTGCACATTTCATACCATGCCAGAAAAAAAATGATGCTACACACATAGCCAATTTGTTTTTTAGAGAACTGGTGAGACTACGTGGATTGCCTAGGAGCATAGTCTCAGACAGGGACACCAAAATTGTAGGACAATTTTGGAGGACTCTATGGAAGAGGTTGGGGAAAAACTTGTCCTTTAGTTCAACATATCACCCTCAGACAGATGGATAGACTGAAGTAGTAAACACGAGTCTGGGAAACTTGTTAAGAAGTTTAGTCACTAAGCAAGGTCGTCAATGAGATCAGATTCTGGAACAAGCAGAATTTGCATTCAACAATTCAGTGAACATGAGCATAGGGAAAAGTCCATTTGAAATTGTGTATGGTATACATCTAAGAGGGATTAAAAAGTTGAGAGATATGAATGAAGATGAGTTTAGAAGCGCTGGAGAAGAATATTTTGCAACAGAACTACAAAAACTCCATGACAGAGTCAGAGAACAACTACATGACAACAGCTAGAAATACAAGAACAAAGTTGATCAAAAAAGGAGAGAAGTTCAATTCAAAGTTGGAGATGAAGTTTTATCTCATTTGAGAAAAGAAAGGTTTCCAAGAGGAACGTATAACAAGCTGAAGATGAAGAAGATAGGACCATGCAATATTCTCAGAAAATTCGCAGCCAATGCTTATGAAATTGAGTTGCTAGACAATGTTGGGATATCACTGATATTCAATGTTGCAGATCTGTATCCTTACAGGAGAGATGAGGTAGGAGAATCAAATGATAATAAGGAAGTTCATTGGGAAGAACAATTTCCCACAACAGAAAAACCTCAGATGGAGAAAATCATTGAACAAAGAGATGGAAAGAAGACCAGGATGGAGACATATCTTGAATACTTAGTGAAGTGGAAAGATCATCCAATGGAAGATGCACATTGGGTCACAAAACCTGATATTTTGAAGCATGGAAAAACAGTGCAGGAGCTCATGGACAGGAGTCCATGAAAATTTTAACCAGAGGAGTATGATGCAGGAGCATCACCTTCAAAGTCAAAGACGCAAGCGTGGAGGCAAAGATATGACATCTCAGCATGACAGAGTTTCAAATCGACATTTAACTCATAAGTAAATCGAGTTGTTGAGATATTTTTGCAAACAACATTTTTAAACATGTCGTGTTTGTAAAGTCGTATAGGACTGTAAAGAGTTGCAGATATAGAGTGTTGGCTCTTATCTAGAAATAACGGTTAGTTATTGTAATAGGACAAAGTAGGTAATCGCTAATATTTTGATAGGATAGGTTGCAGACAAGACGAGAGAGCTCGTGGAGCCAATCCTTAGATAGTTTGTTGTTGTATTGCAAAAGTATTATGAGATAGAAAGATAGAGATGAGTAGAGTATAATAGAGTAGAATAAAGACGCAAGGAAGAACTGCAATATATGTAATTTGTTTCATGAATGAATAGAACAGACAAAAATGTCCCAAATCTTGGACTGTGTTCAGTTTAATGTGTGATTGAATGAATGTTGCATTCTATGTATGTTGTTTATTTCATTTCGTTCATGCATGATTATTCGAGAAGTTGATCATATGAGTTCATGACAAAAATGGATAAGTTTCAATTGTTTCTCTTCTGAAAATCGTATGCAAGGTGTGCATATCGAACACAAGGAGTGCGTCGACTGAGTCTCAGATTGACTCAGAAGAGTTTAGAGAGAGAACAAAGGAAACTTAGACCAGGTGAAAGGTGTGCACAGCTTCAAGGAGTGACCAAGCGACGAAGAAACAGAACAAAGGAACTCCAGGAGGGCGAGAAGAATTTATTTTCAAGAAATCCTTCGAACTGAGTTATCAAAATCCCCGAACGCAAGGAGTGCATGGGAAGTTGAAATCCTTTAAGGATCAAGCTCATAAAGGATATCACTTTTCATAAGTGTTGATGAGATCAAAGAGTTGGAATCGTAGGAGGAACAAAGGTCGAGACCTTTGAGGACTGATAAATTTTCTAAGTCAGAAGAAATCAAAAGCTCAAGAGGAGGAGCAACAATGGCTGTTGGATCATGGTGCAAAGGATCAACAACCATATAATCATAGAAAGGTGCACCAGCCTTAGTGCTTCGCACACTCAGGAGAGAGAACTCACCAAGATTTGAGAATTGAGATTTTCGAAGTCTGGAGAGACGGAGAGCTGAAGTAGAATCTCAATCGTCTGATCATCAGAAGCAGATCTGGATCGTCAGATCGTCCAAAGTAAACCTCAAGCGTTAGATCACCCAAGAGAATCTGAGCCGTCAGATACCGTGAGTTCAGAAGGAGGCAAATTTGAGACTTAAAACTCCCGAAGCGCGAATAGCTGAAGAGTGAGAGCCATCAATATGTGAGAGGAAACTTGTCAAAAGATCGCGAGATTCGGGTAAATTTCATTGGGGTTTCTTAGTTGAGATTTTAGATTTCCGAAGTCCGGAGAGCCGAAAATCCGAAGTAAATCTCAATCATCCGATCAACCGAAGTAGAATTGAATCATCAGATCGTTCGAAGAAAATTTCAGGCATTGGATCACCCGAAATAATTTGAACCATCAAATTTGAGAAGAGACGTGGCATAGATCTGTGAGCTTCAGATAAAGTCCCTAAGTAATTCATAGCCGTCATATTGAGAGGAGACGTGGCATGAATCTGTCGACTTCGGGTAAAGTCCCAAAGTAATTTATAGCCATCAGATCCAAGGGAGACGTGACATAGATCCATGCACTCCGGGTAAATACCCAGAGTAATCCTTAATCGTCAGATCCAGAGGACAAGTGGCACAAATACGTGGACTCTGGGTAAAGACCCGAAGTAATTCTTGATCGTCAGATCAAGTTGACACGCGTTAGTGGATTATAGCCTTCGGATAAAATTCATTGGGAAAAAGGGTGACGTTTGAAATTTGAGATCCCATAAGTTTGGAGATTCAAAGGAGATCTTGACCATTGATCGAGAAGAGGGCCACACGCCCGTTGATCTAAGTTGAAAGGTAAAGCACCCAAAGTGAAGGGAGGGCCATTGATTGAGGAGGACAAGTGTCCGCAGATTGTCAACTCCGGAAGATTGTCGTATGGAGGAAAATAGGTTTTGAGATTTGAAAAGTTCGAAGTCCATAATCACGAAGGAGATCACATACGTTGATTATGGAGGGGCCGATCTGATCCATAGATTTGGAAAGGGAAGATCGGAACCGTTAGTTCAGACAGTACCGTCAATATCAGGAGATCGACGGTGCCATAACATTGTGGGGACAAGAGTTTCATGAACTTTAAAACATTGAGGGTGCCCACAATAGCGTGGTCACATGAGGTCATCACCCAAGGTCATGTCAAGAGGGGGCTTATAGGAAAAAGAGATAACGCCCAGTACTCTGAGATTTTGCAAGAGAGAGAAATGTAAGGTTGCGGGTGCTATTAGACCTACACAGAGAATTCGAAAGGGCACATGTTTAGATACAGAAGGAGACCACTAAGGTTTTAGAGGGTTATTTGACTCAAGAATCATAGATCCTTGACCGAGAGGTCGTGTAGCCTTATGAGGGAGTAGGGGGGATGCATCACAATGGTTCCAATTGGGTAAGTGTCTTTGCTCTGTGAAAGTTGGATGATTGTTGTGTCCGGTATGAAATGATATTATGGACAAACCGTGGGAACTTTTTCCACAATACTTGTTTCGTTGAGCGATATAATCCAATCACAATCACCACAGTCATATACTGTTTTCAGAAATATATTAAAATTTGTAATGGATATCCCATTACCTAGAAATATATTTTCTGCATCTCCTCCTGAGTGAAATCGTCCCACAGTCTGCTCCAATCTGGTAGATTCTCACGTCCCACCACACACTTCACGAAGAATTCCCATTATTTGGTGAAGCCATTTAAGGGTATCCTCACCAAATCAGAATCTGTAATGACCTCTCCAAAACAACCAACTCATATTTTACTTGAGCCACCTGGGTAACATAAGAAGAGACACTCTCCTCCTTACCCATCTTGGTATCATGCAACTTAGCCTTCAAGGCCATCTTGTAGTTCTCGTTCTTTGCCTCAAACAAGTTTTTAAGTGCATCCCACATCTGCTTGGCAGTCTTTTTCTCAGCCAAGTGTGGGATAAGGTGATCCTTTACCCCATCCAAAATAATCCTCTAAGCCTTGGCTTCCTTGACCTCATGCAAGTCCAAAGCAATAGGATCTGCTGTGGGAACTGCCACAACATAGTTGACATAGTTATAAATATTTTTCTCCTTGAGAATAACTAACAATCAGACCTTCCACTGCAAACAATTGGAAATGCCATTAAACTAATCCTCATATCTAATGCTTGCAACCATATTCCCTGTCACAAATCAAGGAAAACAATCACACCCTTTTGCCCAAAAATCACACTTCTCACTGTCACTTAGAGACAAAGCTCTGATACCATGTAGATTTTTAATGACAAAAATCAATAAATGAAATTTTGTCAAACACTTAGCAATCTAGAGATAACTGTCTTGCATGAACTTCATAAATGCTTTAAACCCACATTTGTAAATTACCATAATCAGAAATACACATTGTTAAGAAAATAACAGTGGAAATAAACATAGTGGACAACAACCCATAAAACTCAGAAATTTTGGCAAAAGCCAGGGAAAAACCCAATGTGGGGAAAAACAACGAGAGAGAGAAAAATATTCTTATTCAGCTTCAGGAAAGTACAAAACAATAGCAAATACACATTTCTAGCCAAGGAAAATACCTCATAGCACCAAAACAGTCCCGCTAAATTTTGCCTCGATTTTCGTGCCAAATCCGTACTGTTGTACGACCCTCCCAGAAATGGAGAAAATAGTTCCAACTTTCTGCTATACAGACTATTCTGTATGAACCAGAAACAAAAAACAATCCACCTAAAAAAACATGCCCAAAACTTCCTTGATTTCTGTGCCAAATCCATACTGTTGTATGGACTGTACAGATTCATACAATATGACCTCTCACAACAGAAAAATAAATCAGCCACAAAATATAAAATCTTTCCTTGGGATTTGTGCCCTGGATCCCTTGGAAAACGTGCCCTCTTTGCTGCTCACTTTCCTCTCTCAAGCTTACTCTGAAAATCTCTCTCAATCTTCTCTAAATGTTTCTTGAACACTACCCAATGCATTCTTTTATAATCTGAAAATGACATTTTCCCTCCAAAGTGTCTTTTCACCTTCCCCAACCCTAAATCCAAAGGCCAAGATTAGATCTTGCCTTTTTCAAGATCAAGGGTCATGATTCATTCCCTCCAAAATGACTCACTTGAAATATTAAAGTGATTTCACTTTATTACATAAATGCTTTATGAAAATAAAGTCACTTTAAAATTAGAAGATACACGTTATTAAAAAAGTCACTTTAATAAAAGAACCACTTAAAACAACTTTATAAAAACTCATTACAAAGTTAAGTGACTGGTAGTGTAAATATAAGGTAACATCCGCATACAAGACAAAATATGCGGAGTACCTCCCGAGTTAAAAAGCTAACAATAGTCAGTGTGAGTGTCATCATGGATTCATTGTCTGTCATGCCATCACACACACCACATCTAGTTTTGTTTTACTTGTCTAAGTAGGTGATATACGCGACCATTATGTCCCTGATGAACACTTGTCCAGTTCGACGGCTATTCAAGCCTTCTATAGATAGTATATTGGGTGTTATAAGTTTAGACCTGGTGACATTTTTGGAACATAAAAGTAATGTGAATGGAAGTCTGTATTGTTTTTTTTGTTTTCTCTTTTTTTGGCATAAATGTACAAGTAGACACACAACTTGGATGAAGTATGCAGGTTAGAGTTTTGTAGCCATACCTTTTAGTCTGCGGAGATTGCACTACGTTGGGCGTTTCACTTGCGCTCGTCGATACTTCTTGTGAACTTCAAAGCATGTGTTGCAGATGACATCAACATATTTATCATGGCATAGATGAATAAATAACTCAGGATATTTTTTTGGTAAACATAGCAAGATCTCAATGTATGAATCTTTACCTTTGGCCTTATCGTTCTGTTGATGTTTGCGATGATTGACTACTCATACCCATGTCAGTCGTCCAACTTTTTATGATGCAATCATGTGTAGATGAACATCAGAACGATTAAATAATCATATGAATTGTATATTGTTAATAATTGTTCTGGATGTCACATAAAGGCTCAAAGGATATGGAGTATTAAATAGGGTGTCAAGGGATACTCAAGAAACGTAAGGACCTAACAGTCAAATTGTATGTCTCAGAAATTTTGAGTGCAAAAATGTGTAACACGGAACATGGCATGATGGGGGAGTCCGACAACCAATTTGTATATCGCGGAACTCTAGAAGTTGTTTGTAGGTCACAAAAGAATAGAAACACAATCTTGAGCCCGCCAGCCTAGGAGTCCAGCTGTCAATTTGTATATCGCGAAACTCTGGGTGCTGTTTGCAGGACATAGAACAATATAAGTGTAATTTTGAGCCCGCTAGCCCAGGAACCCGCGATCGAAAAAGTGGCCAAGTATGGAATGAGGAAGCAATCGGTTGGACTCGTGATATAGAAGCATGCGTATAAATGTGAACTCATGAGTCCACCAACCCGCACACCTAGAATTTTTTGGAAAAAAAGACTAAGTAAAGTAACCAGAAAGGGAAAGTAGAGGGGAAAAAGAAAGGGGAATTTAGTTAAGTATAGAAGAGGGAAAAAAAGGGATAATAGAGAGTTGGAAAATAGAAAAGGGGAGGGCAATTTTCGGAAGTGATAAGTCTCAACAAAGACCCATTGTTGCCAAATCATCGTTTTCTAGTTCAATATTTTATCCACCTACTTGTTTTGTGTGTTTGATTTACTATCACAATTGGTATACCTTTTCGAAGATTGTACTTCAGATTCCTTTGTTGTGGCATATAACATTTCATCCTCTTGTTCAACTAATCCGTTTCTTTCAATGTAGCAAAGTAGAAAATACAATGGACATGAAGGTAAGTTGGTTTGTAGAAAGACATGTAAAACAATAAATATAGTTCTATTTATTTCAATATAGCAACACATAAAATATAGTTGACATGAAGATACGTTATTATGTAGGAATATATGTAGTATCTACATACAATAAATTAGGTGCAAAGCAGTGGAATAAATATGCAGACAATAAATGAAATACAAAACAATGGAATATGAAATAAGAGTAGAAGCATGCACCTTTGTATCTCCTCTTCTACATTTGTGGTTAAGAGTCCTTCGTCTTCTCCAGTTATTCTGTTTGTTTCAATGTGGGAACAAACAAAATACAATGAACATGAATGTAAGTTGGTATGTAAGGGAAAACATGTAATATGTACATATAGTAAATGAGAATCAAAGGAATAGAATAAACGATAGAGTTAGAAGCATGAACCTTTGTTTTTCTTGATCCATGGTTGTGGTTATATAGAATTTTTCTTGCCCAAAATATATTACAAGCCATAAAATATTAAGAAGTTGGATGATCCTAGTTGAACAATTTGGTTTTGTGGGGCAAAGTATCCATATATGCTTTAAGACATGGAAATATAATTTTGTAATATGTTTGATATATATATTTCATAATTCAAGTGCACAACAAATTGTATCATGGTCATACCAGTTTGTGTATAAGATAAAGAGGGTGTATTGTGATATGGGCACATTTGACCATATATGGTCAATACATGTGTTTTGTACATGTTTCATCTTAACCAAAAGAAACAAGAGGTTGTAATTGCACATGTAGTTTTCCAATTCTTTTGGTTTGGCACTATTTTGTAGCATGTCAACACTGAAGTCTCCTAGAATGATAATGGTTTTGTTTAGATGTAAATGGTGTAATGCATTTGAAAAAAACATTCATTATGTTAGCAATGTTGCACGCGGAGCGACATAGATATTAAATATTGCAATTTGCAATCCACGGAAAACTACTCCTGCTAGCACCATCTCAACATGTTTTTCTTCTACAAGAACATTTTGCAACGACATGTAGGTATGGTTCAGAGTTTGGAGAAAAAACTGGAGAAAAATTTAAGAGCAAGAGGGAAAGATATGCCAACCTCTATGGAAAGTCTGTAGCATAGGAGTGATGAATAAATACCTAAACATTATTATTTGCAAACTGTAAATAGTAAACAGTAAATAATGAATACAAATGAAACTATGGTACCGAAACTTACTCGTCAATGATGAACAACATAACTACCCAAGATTTCAAGCCTGCAAAGTGCAATAACAGGTCCTAAAACTACCCAAGATTTGCATTCCAGGTCCTAGAATGTTTTTCATTTATAACTTACTGAAATATGTTACCGACAAAGATGGATAATTCTTGGCAATGGTATTTTGTTACAACTTAGCTACCATTGTACCATACCTAGCCCTTCTACACCTACCTATAGTTTTCTTTTACAAGAACATCCTGCAAAGGAAACAAGCTTGAGATCATCTTTTTCATGTGAAAGACATGGGTTTGGTTCTTGTACAGGATAGGTAGGTACTCATTCCCGGGAAAGATGGGAATATCATCGAGGGAAAGGTGTGAAGGCTAAATAATTACTTATTCAATTAAGGCGTTAGATTTTCACTTCGTCACATACGACAAAGGAACGAGATTTGTAATGCTAGAAAAAATGACAACCAGAGTTGTGCAAATGAAATTGGCATGCACATGGTGCAGAGCCTGGGGAAAAAATCAGAGGAAAATTTAAAAGTAAGAGAAAAATATATGCAAACCTCTATGGAATGTCTGTAGGACAAGAATGATGAATAAATACTTAAACATTCTTACGTGAAAACTGCAAACAACAAACAATAAACAATGAATATGAATGAAACTATGGTATTGAAACTTACTCGCCAATGATGAATGACAGAATGGAATGCCCAATTGCGAGTGAAGGACTTGAACCCTGCAAAGTGCAAAAAACATCTCCAACTGCCGGTGCAGGACCCCAACCTTGCAAAGTCGAAGCAAAAAAAAGAAAGCAACACGCAACAAACCAGTGAAGAAGCACGAACAGGTCCAACTGTAGGTGCATGACCTCACCCTGCAAAATTGAACCAAACAACAAGAAGAACCAACCAATGAACCAGGGAACAGGCAATAACCAATGAACCAATAAAGAATATATGTATCTTCAATGATGACTAAATTGCATTCCAAGCATAGAAGAAATATGAAACATATGTTGACCATGCGAGTGGAAATACTTAAACATTCTTACTTGTAAACTACAAACAATAAACATCAAATAGTGAATACGAATGAAACTATGGTATTGAAACTTACTCGTCAATGATGAACGAAAAAAATCGCAGGTCCAATTGTGGGTGCAGGAATTGAACCTTGCAAAGTGAAAAAAAAAATGCCAATTGCGGGTGCAGGAATTGAACCATGCAAAGTGAAAAACCAGCTCCAATTGCGGGTGCAAGACTCCAACCTTGCAAAGTTGAAGCAAAAAAAAGAAAGAAGCAAGCACCAAAAGGTCCAACTGCAGGTGTAGGACCTCAACCTTGCAAAGTTGAACCAAACAACAACAAGCAACACCTAACGAACCAACGAACCAACGAACAAGCAACAACCAATGAACCAATAAACAATATATGTATCTTCAATGATGACTAAATTGCATTCCAAGCATAGAAGAAGTATGAAACATATGATGGCTATGCGACTGGCGGTGGACAAAAATATTGTCCAAATTAAATGCAACATTGTATATAAATATTGAGGAAAAATGTACTGTGACAGGTCTATTTAAGTAAACATTCAAGGCTGCTAGGTCTGTTTAAGGGCCTCGCGCTATGTAAACATTTAAGCTGTCAGGCCTATTTAAGTACCTCAAAAAGAGTGTCAATGCTCAAAACTTTCGGTATGTAAACATTTCAATAAAAATAGAAATAATAAAAAAATTAAAAAAGAGCGTCAATGCTCAAAACTTTGGATATATAAACATTTAAAACATTGGGAATAACAAAGCTGGCAATAAGTCTTCGAATCTATTCTCCAATAAGATGATGACATATAAGGTTTTTTTTATTATACAAAAAATATTGTTTTTAGTTCTCTAGTTCGAACAATAGAGATGATGCGAAAATGCAAAAATTTATAGTAAAATGACATATTAATATGAAGTCAATGAATTATCGATCGCTATATTCCCTCTACGCCTTCGACAAGGACTAATAAGGCCCATGATGTAATATATGTTGGATTCATTAAAGAAGGTTTATTAGTTAGTGGTTGAGGCCTCATTAATGAAGGTCTACTAGGTGGTTAGGGTTTAGTTTAGTTAGAAATTATATATAGTAGTAGAAGCTATGTAATTGGTTGACAAGTGATTATTATTGTATTTGGATATTTGCTAAGTTGGAGGTTCACCCTTGAAGAGGCAAATGAATGTTGATCTGGGTTCTAAATATCAATAAAGGTTTGCTTATTATTGTTATATCCATATTTTGGTTATGTTTATTAGTTTTCTACAATTATATTTTTGTCTATCTTTCTTTGAATATTCTGTGTTACCTATAAGAAACATTGCAAGTGGTATCAAAGCATTTTCTTGTGCCAACATACACTCAAATTTTAGATTTTTTTTGAAGGATATTTACACATGTTGTGGCATCTTTAAATAATAAAGAGATCTTTCGTTTGACAGGTAAACTTGTGGTTGAGGAAGAATACATGAAAAAAAACCAAGTGTGATAACCTAGTTTGACACCCTTGTAAACTTTGTTGGTACCCCTTCAAGTAGTACCACATCAAACATCACTTGTATATGGATATATCTTCCACATAACCTCAAGCATATTGGAAATCCCCTAGGTTCACCTAAAACCGACATTACAAAACCCTATTGGTTGTCCTATTGCTATAGTACACCAAGAACAACAGTCAGGGAGATTACTCTTTTGTACCAAGGAATTGGGTAGTACAACAAATGGTATGATCTATCCTTCTTAGTACCGTGAAATATTTGACTGAGTACTAGTGTTGGAAACCCTTGGATATATTAGAGAGGTATACCATTGGACACTCATTTATCCTTAGGACACTACAAACCCTAGCTTATATAGCACAATAAGAAAAATTCCTACATAATTTAAAATATTGAGAATTCAGATATTTTGTGAGCATAGTAATACTCAGGTGAGTAATAATCCCACCAGATTTGAGCTAGGTCTCCCATATTTTGAGTAAGGAGCCTTGGAATTATATATGAGTTTCCATAAGGATGAGAATTCCTACACTCTCAAAGATCTCAAATCAGGTTCTTAAGAGATAGTCCCTCCCATCATATGGAAAAGCTCCTAAAAAGGGCCATTCAAGATTTATTACACAATTCCATGCTATTCAAGCCTTTGAGGATGCTTCTCATCACATTCATTCATATTTGCAGTTAGCTTTGGACAAACACCAATAGGTAGTTAAACTTCCCCAAGGACTACCACCCTCTAGTGGTTAGAATGATTATAGCATCCCATTGCATCCTAGTAGCCTACCATCCAATGTGTGCCTATATCACCATCCTTTTTCGAAAAAGAATGAAATCGAAAATATCATCTAGGAACTGTTGATAGTAGGGTGTCATCCATCCTAGTACCAACCCCTCTTCCTCTCTGGTTATCACGATCTTCAAAATTGTAGAAACTTGGGGCATGCATCCCAAATTTCAATCTCTTCGCAACTTGATTGTCAAAGATAAATTTCCCATTATAGTCATTGATGATGTTTTAGATGAGATACACGACTCTAAGTTATTCACCAAACTCGATCTTCACTTTGGTTATCATCAAATTTGCATGAAGGAAGAAAATATTCGAAAAACTACTTTCCACACCCACGAATGTCATTATGGGTTTTTACTGATGCCTTTGGTCTTTGCAATGCACCTTCCACTTTTTAGAGCCTCATGAACAAAATCTTGCAATCCCTTCTACATGATTTTGTCTTGGTCTTCTTTGATGACATCTTTTTCTACCACAAAACTTGGGTAGCACATGTGGATCAGGTCTTACAACTTCTCCGTAATCACTAATTGTTTCTCAAATGTTCTAAATATGATTTTGGTGTCTCAAAAATAGAATATTTGGGACACATTGTTAGTGGGGAGGGTGTGCATGTTCATCTTAATAAAATTTAGGTGATGAAAAATTAGTATCATTGCAATACCCTCAAAAGTTTGTGGGGATTTCTTGGCCTCATACATTACTACATGAAGTTTTTGCATAACTATGGTAAAATTTCAGCTCCCCTCACCACCTTGCTAAAAAAGAATACCTTTAGTTGAAATGAGGAGGCCAAACAAGCTTTCCAGGGTTTAAAATATGCTATGTGTACTACCCTATTACTTTCCATGCCCGAATTCATTAAGACCTTTTTCTTGGAATGTGTCTCCTTTAGAAAAGGACTGGGGCAGTGTTAATGCAAGAGGGACACTCATCGTTCTTCACTAGTAAATAATTATGTGATAGAAACTTGGAAAAATCCACATATGAGAAGGAAATTATAGCTATTCTTCATGTAGTTGATATGTGGCGTTCTTACTTGATGGGGAATCATTTATAGATTAAAACATACCATTGCAACTGTAATTGTTTTTTGGGACATAGGTTTTCCTCACAAGAGAAACAAAAGTGGGTCACTGAGATGTTATGCAATGACTACGAAATTATCTACAACAAGGGAAAGCAGAATGTAGCGGTGGATGTTCCATCTAGGAAGTATAAGGAGGAAGGTTCCCTATTTTCCCTATCTTTCCTAGTGGTATATTTTTTGTAGGCAATATGTTAAGAATGGTTAGTGTATGCTAATATCAGGAACATGATCCACTAGCTAGAGGCTGAACCACATGCACATTTAAGCTACACTTGCTACAAAATTGTTGGGATTTTCTATAAAGGGATTATTTTTTGGGTTTGGGATTCAACACTTAAATCTAGAATGTTCTTTGAATTACTCACCTCTCCCACAATGGGTCATTTTGAGTTTCAAAAAACATATTAATAAGAATTCATTTTTTGGGGATGAAATTAAGAAGGACATCTAAACCTTTGTGGCCGAATGTGACAATTTCCAATGACACAAGGGGGAAATAATAAAGCCTATAGTAGTGTTACAACCTTTACCCATTCTAGCTACCATGTGGACTAACATTTCTATGGATTTAATTATGGGGTTATCAAAATCAAGCAAAAAATTAAACTCCATGGTGTTATCACATATAGTTGTCAAGGGAAACAGGTCATCCAAGTCCTTTGTTGCGCAGGAAACAACCATGAGCACAAAAATCAACAATTCAAAAGATGCCAATTTTCGACTCAGATTGTAGGAACATACAAATTTAAATTGCAATGAAGGATATCCAACATGCCACTCAGATTGATGGTTTTCGTGCATTCAGAGTGTTGAAATCGCGCAGGGTTTAACATCAAGAGAAAACCCACAAAGTACCAGAACCCTGAAGTCCCAAAGCATCGAAGTCCTGAAGAGACATGTCACTTCGGGCCCATACTACTTCGGGAGATTTACATGCTTTACATCCATAAATTCCTGAAGTCCAAAGTGTCGAAGACACATGACACTCATTTGCCGGAGACACGTGGCATTCATCTGGTGCTGACACATGGTGCTCATCTATTGAGACACGTGATCCTCATTTTAGGCCAACACAACACTCTGGGAGATTGTCACTTCAAGATTTTTCCATCCAGAGCAAGCACAGTTCTTTGAAGCCCGGAGCCCCGAAGTCCCAAAATATTTAAATGATAAAAACAACTTAATCCAGGTTTAATTAGTGATAAGAACACACTAATCACTTCACAAGTTCGACACTTCAGGAGTTCTATACAATTTTCATTCAAAATATCCTGAACTCCGAAGTGCCAAAGTGACGAGAGACTTCCATGTCACTTCGGGAGATAATCATGCTCTGTGTTCAAAATATCCCGAGCTCTAAGAAATTTGCGCCATCGCTAAATCATATAGAGGAGTTCTAATATGGCAGATGGATAGAACTCTAGTAGGGGTGGTTAAACTTTAACAAAGGAACCTAGAGCGCGGGCCGCCACCAGATCAACAACCACACTTTATTACTGGGACGAACTTGCTCGAGCGTTAAAATCCATGAGTGGTCCCGCAATCGAAACCATGGTACAATAAAGAGCTACGTGGAAAACGATGGTGAATTGTGGGCTCAAAATAAGTGTGGATCCAAAGCACCTTTGATGGCCCCACAATCACATGCTTATATAACGTCAAATCCAAGAGAAGCGCGTGGAGCCCCCCTAGGCGTTGAGCCTCGTTCCGATCCCGAGGAAAAAAGTAGTTAATGAAAAAGGAGTGGTGGTTGAAACCTTGACTCACTCCATAAATAGAAAGCATGGAGGTTCTAGCCGTGGAGACATAAAGGTCAGCCCGAGGTACAACAATGGACGACTTATCCTTGTAGGCCCATACTGAGCCAAGTTTGCGTCCTAGGAAACACACAAAGTTTGACAGAAGGAGGCGCAAACGAAAGGGTTTGAATGAAATGGTCAGATCACACTCCTTGTAGTGGTGAACTGATCCAATTATAAATAAACCAGTTCAAGATTTTTTGATGGTCGTTAACTGGTTGAGCAAAGATCCCTATTTTGTAATATTTTGATAACATAGATGTTCTCTGGTTTTGTATGAGACTTGAGACTTTCGCATTAATAGAAGTCAATTTATTTCATCATCTTGTTTAATCTATGCTGAAACAATTGTGCATGGAGGATCCAAACGAGGGTAGTAGTTGTATTGTAATGTAGGTTTGATTATAGTGTTGTTGTGACTAGTTTTAGTATTGTATTTGTTACCTTGTTTCTTCTTATGCTGAAAGGCTCATGCATGGAGGATCCAAACGAGTTGTTGTAGTCACATAGTAATGGAGGTTTTATTATTATGCTGCTGTGATATATTTCAGCGTTTGAAACTTGAGTTCAAGAGTGCTCTTGTGCCTGATTTTTTCTTCACCAAGCTACTTGAAGGCCAGATTCCCATGGAAGACTTGTCCACCTTTCTCACTAAGTATTCCTTCTTCTCACCTTTAACCTTAAACCACTGACTGAAGTTAATAAGGACCTCATTTCCCTATGCATTACATGTCTAGTTTCTGCGTTAAAACATTCTTGTACCAAGTTTTCTCCATTTGACCTCCACTCATAAACCTACCTCCAAAAATAATTTGATGGGTACTAGGCTTATCCTGTTGCAATATGAGGGTGACTCTCAGTGCTAACACATGGCATGCTCAAATTAATGACAATAATTTTAAACTCCATGGAATGCTTAAATAAATTGTGACTGATCATGACTCAACCTTCATTAGCAATTTATGGAAGGAGTTGTTTCAGCTTCAAGGTACCCAATTAGATGTTAACACAACATATCACCCCCAAATAGATGGTCAAATGAAAGAAATCAACAAGTGTTTGGTACATTTTTTTACCTCAGAATGACAATCCTACTAGGTCCAATGGTTACCCCTAGTCAAATGGTGGTATATACCACCTATCATGATGCTACTAAAATGACCCCCTTTGAGGTAATCTATGGAAACCAACTCTTTTTAGTGATATCATACTTACTATGCCTCTCTAAGATTCAAGAGGTGGAAAAAACCTAGACATTTTGTGTTGACATTCATTGTATCCTCAAGGATAATTTGGTGTTGGCCTAGAACTGGATGGAGCAACAAGTTGATGAACATTACTCTAAATGCCTCTTTGAAGAAGACGATTCTGTGTTCATGCATATCCATCCCTATAAGTTGATATTACTCATGGACAAAGCCACCAAAATTTACCCCTTAAGTTTTACAGGCCCTATGCTATACTCAAATGTATATGCTCGATGGATTACAAATTGGCTTTGCCTAGCCATTCTAAGATCCACTAGTCTTTCACGTGTCTTTCGTGAAGAAAGTGGTTAGGTCCAATTATAGATTTCAAATCAACCTTCTCAAATCATATGAGGAGGGTTCCATTTGGTTGCAACCCGATGTTTTTTTGGACAAACATGAGCACCATATTCACCAACACACTATCTAGGAATTTTTGATCCAATGGCAGGATACACAATCTGAATTTGCTGCATAGGAACATAGATTATCCACCAATTTCCTCATCTCCAACCTTGAGGACAATGTTGCTTTGTAAGGACGAGTGCATGTTAGAATCCCACCCCAACTCTCTAGTTAGGAGAATAGGTTGTTACTTAATGTATTTAGGGCATATTTATCAAATAAGGCCCAATGAGTAGTAGAATGTGAAATCAATAAATATTAGTTGTCGTCATTAAATAAGGTCCACTCGTTAGTGATTGAGACCTCATTAATGAAGGTCCACTAGGTCATTAGGGTTTTGGTTAGTTAGAAACTATATATATATAATAGTAGAAGCTATGTAATCAATTTCCAAGTGATTATCATTGTATTTGGATCTCTACTTAGTTGAAGGTACCTTTCGAAGAGGCAAATAAACATATCTCTTAGTTTTGGATATCAATAAATGCTTGTTTATTGTTAGTATATCCATAATTTGGTTTTGTTTATTTTCTTTTTCTCTCTATTTTCTTTGAATATTATGTTTCAACTATCACAGAATATAACACTATATCATTCTTTCTTACTTTTAAATAATAATATTTTAAAAATTCTATTAATTATTTAATAAATTTAAATTAAATAAAATTTTAATTTTTCAATTTTATTAATTTCAAATATTCAGATAAACCATTCTCGAGTAAGATTTTCAAAATTTTCTCTTGATTAAAAAATTAATTTTATTTTCAATTTTATAAATTAGTTAATAATTTTATTGGAAACTACCTAAATTACTTTCTCCCACTTTTGAAAAATAATTTTTTAAAATATTATCTCATATACTCAATTTTTTTTTATGATTAAACTCTTATTTATTTATTTATTTATTTTTATTTTTTCACTTATTTTGATTAATACTTATTTAGAGCTTGGTCTCCAAACATCACTCCAATTTTTGAATAATACAAATTTCAAAATCACTCCAAAATTTGAATAATAGAACATTCAAAATTATGTTATGAATTTAATTTAATAAAATAAAATGAAATTTTAATTTTTTCATTTATCTTAATTAATCAATATTTTGATTCAAACCTTACCCATATAAACCTTTCTCTAAATTTTGAATAATTTTTTTTTTAAAGTATCTTGTAATTTCAATTTGATTTAATAAATATAGTTTCATTTATTAACTTTATATAAGGGGAGGATGGCTATAAACTAAGCAATCATGTAAACCTATTATTCATAATTTTATCTCATTTAATTATCCTTGTTAAATTTCCTTTATTCTTTAGGGGTGGTAAGCACGTGGGATTATTTATAAGCCTAAATTTCCTTTATTCTTTAGGGGTGGTAAGCATGGGGGATTATTTATAAGCCTAAAGAACACATTGTTACTAACTATGCTTGGGGTCTTGGAACTATAACCAATAATGAATCAAAGGCCTTTGCACTCTATGCTAGCATCGAATTGGATATTTCCCATCAAATTATCAATCTCATTATATGTGGTGACTCAATGCTTGTTATAAGAGCCATAATTCATAAGAATATAACATGAGGTAATAGGTTCAAAGGAATCATGTTTCATATTCTTGAAATCCTTATACTCCTTAACAGTTCAAACTTCTTCCATATCAAACGACACCACAACGAGGAGGCAAATAAAAACACAAAGATGGGATCTCAATTAAACAAAGGGAAAATGTTAATCAAAGGGGAATTAAGGACCCATCTCGTCCCTTAATTGCAGTAATGATACATGTCAATGGCAAGGAAAATATGAGAGGTGTCAAAGTCTTGTCAACACTCTTTCCTTTAAGACCGAGTTATTTTAATAATATCCCAAGCGTGTGTGAAGTTTGGTTAATAGTGAAGGTGCACATGAGAAATCTCATAGGTTCAACGATAGGGCTTGGCAGATCAACCACGATCCCCATTCAGATTTAGAAGAATAAAGTCTCCCCACCCTAATCTCTCCTTTCAACATTCGCTCCTCGGTTTCGAGGTACCATCAGGTTCTTAACAAGCTTATTATTTTCTTAGCTTTTGTTTTAAATGAGAATCTCTCTAAACTCTACATTGACTGGCCTCTTATTGAAAGTTTTCACAGTCTTTGGGAGTATTATCCTTCTCAAATCGACTTTTACTTGGTTTCTAGAATAGCGTTCCCCCCACCTCCTGGTTTATCTTGCTTCCTCATTACCCATTTTCAATTCCTCTAGAATTTCATTTCAAGGTTTGGATTTCAGAGTGAAGTTTATGAAGCCCAAAATTTCATTTCTTTGTATTTTTCAGGTTCCCTCTGGCTTCTTTGGTTTTTCCCCAGAATCTTTCCATCTTCAATATTTGATCCCTCATCCTTTCATTTTTCTCTCTGTCTAGAGCCTTGGAATTTTCAAGCCCTATCTATTGGCCCAATGACTAGTCCTCACTTGGCCATCCCTCCTCTACCTGTGGATTTAACTTTGTTATCTTTTCTCACTACATCCCGCACTTCAAGATTTGTGGCAATAATATTGTTAATTGGGGAACATACAAAAATATGGATCTAAACTGGAATGAGATAAAAGGTAACATGAAGTGGTATGAAGACATACTTGAAGGTATACATGCCCAATATGGTGAATATACAGGCATAATCAACAAAATTTAAAATATTGTTTCTCTTCTCTTAAGTAGAAATGAGGGCCTAATCCAAGAAAAAAAAAATCTATTGCCTTGAAGCAAACGATGATCATGTTTATGCAGAAGACAAAGAAGATGGAGTAGGAAGTCAAACAATTCTGGGAAAGAGAGAACAAAAGGAAAATAATACATGAGATGGAAATGATAGTGACTACATTGCTACAAAGATTAAATATTCTTGAACATGGATGAGATTATTTCAGAGCTATAGCCACCCCACAAGCCTCCAATTCAAGATCAAATAATCATAACTCCAGGAACAATCAAGCAAGACAACAAGGCAAAGATGAAGAAGGGAAAGAGGTTGTATCAATGGAAAAGAGGACAATAACAAAAGATCAACAAAACTACACGATGAACCAAACATTGAAATAACACATTGAAGTTCTTCAATTGTATTTTGCTTTTAGGGAAATATGTTAGGATATATGGCAGTTATACTTCCCAAACATATACATTTAATTTTGTATTATATGATAGGAAACATATAGACTTGAACTCTGTTCTAAAAGCGTCAAAGTTTTGTAATAATTTTTTCTTGCTGCATTGCCTCTAGCGCAACCTTTTAATATAATATCATGTTCAATTACCGTTAAAAAAAAAATTCCTTTATTCTTTTTAATGGATTTTTCCTTGATTCTAAAAGTTTCTAAAAATTTTAATTTTAATTTCTTACAAATTAATTTAAAAGTTTTTTTAACTTTAAATTCTTCCAATTTCCTTATCGTAAGGTTTTATCCCCTTTTCACATTCTTTTCTGTTAACCCCGCCCAATTACTCTTTTGAAATCCTTTTCACCTTTTTTTATTCTCTTTTCAAGCATATGACTACTTTTTTTCATTTAATTACTTAATTCATTTAAATCTTTTTTAATTTTAAATTCTTCCAATTTTCTTAGTGTCGGGTTTTACCTTTTTCACATTCTTTTCTTTTAACACCATCCAATTACTCTTTTAAAATCTTTTCACTTTCTTTTATTCTTTTTTCAGGCATATGACTACTTTTTTTTTCATTTAATTCCTTAATTCATCCTTATGGATCATTTATTATAAAGACATGCTTTATTCTTTAGACATCTATTCTTTTTTTAATAATGGATTTTCTCTTTGTCATTATTATTCTAGTTCCAAATCCAATTTAATCTTAACTTAATGGTCAATGCATATAATTTTTTTTTTATTATTAATTATTATAATTAATTTTCATTTATCAAATTATCATTAATTATTATTTATTAAATTATTATAATTATTTATAGATATTATTATTCTAATTTATTTTTAATCTTTTTATAATCATTTTATTATTTATTTTCAAACAATGATGAGTGAAATATTCACTCAAAACATTAGAGATTTCATAAACTTTCACACAATTTATTTTATTTCTATAAAGTTTAAACAACATTAAATAAATGGTGTTGAAGTCTAAGGGTTATTTTAATAGGTTTTATGTCAACAGGTGCTTAGTTCATATCCACTTAAATGATGCATACTAGTTTTCATTAACGAGTTTATTAGAAATTCTACTCACAAATGTAGTAAAAACATTCTTTAAATTTTCCCATGAAGTTTTCCTTAAACAAAACTAAATATATAATGATATTGAAAATGTAAAATGATTTAAATGCTCTTGTTTTTTTTATCAAATTTGATTTGATAAATTCATAATAAAATGCATCCTACTATGAAAAAATGCATGGAAAATGGTCAAATACCCTTAAAATACTTTCTCATGAAAACACCTATAAACTTATTTAAACTAATAAAGTAAATGAAAAACACTTTTCTTCTAATACCCATCATACAAAATCATTATATCTAATTTTCAATTTTTTTTAATAACTTTTATTTAATTACAAAAATAAACATAAAATAATTAATATAATTTTAAAAATTTAATAAATCAAAATTGATATTTTTTTATAAGAAATGAAAGATATTGTATTAGTAAAATCTGCGACAAATGCACACAACATAATTATAAAAAGAGAGGAAATCTTCTAGTAAAATTTAGGCCAACAGAGGGTTTTGATAAACAACTAAACCATACTAAAAGTGTGTGTTTTAGATGTTCAGAGAGAAACTTCACATAGAATAGCCTTACAGAGTATATTCAGATAAAAATTATGAGAATAAAAGAGAAGCACTATATCCAGTTTAACTTATCTATATCTTCCGAGGCTGCCACTGGAGTTGGAGAGTTAAGGTATGGTAAATTGAAGTCTACCAAAGGTGAAGGAGCCATGTTGGACTAAGTTGATTGAGAGGGAGTCTTTGTAACCTGAAGGGATGGGCCTATAGAGCTTCAATTTGACTCTTGAGCTCTCTACACTTGTTCTGGGCATGCTGGATTTCTTTCCTATGTTGAACTAAAATTTCTAGAATAGATAACACTTGAGTTGACAAACTGCCCAATCAAATATGAAGGATATGGAATAAGTTCTGTAGATCCTCGACATCACTCTCAATATGGGAAAAAACTACCCTAGATTTGACACATTTGTGTTGTGCCATAAGAACATAAACTATAGGGAAAACTTGGACCAACAAGGGGGGCCCATTGAAAGCGACTACTAAACTACAATAACCAAAGGAGAGAAGGAGTGACGTCACCAGGTCGATTGAACATGAAACCAACCCGTATACTGAAGGTTGTGCATGAATTTCTGGAGCCATAATGACCCATCACATCCAACCTCAAACCCACTCAATACCTTAATTACTGTGCCAGACAACCAAATCCATCATGGGTTGAATAATCCCACCTAAGGCTGGAGGAGAGTGTGGGAGTAGTATAAACTAATGGGATGGACATGGAAATTTGAGTTGAAGCATCATGGAGCATGTTGACTGCATGATTTTGTGAGGTTATGGGCATTCCATGTGGATCGACAATATAATAAATAAAATTTGAGGGTGGAACATTGGCCATTAGTCAAAATGTCCCCCATTTTTCATTAATTGCTTGATTAGCCTGAAAATAAGCTAATGGATTATTCAATAAGAAGATATGAAAGAATTCCACCTATGGTATGACTTGAAGAACCAATCAAATGCATTGGAAAATGGATCCCAACCTTGCATCTCGTGGGAATGAACCCAATTGAAGATGATAGATGGTATTTTTTGAGTCTCCTAGAATGATTAGATTTTGAACATTTTGGGCTCTAGCTAAAAATACCCCTTGTAATAGGGCATATGCTTCTGCTTGGTTATTGGTTGCCCGACCAAGACTCTAATAAAAATTAAGCTTAGGGATTCCTCTGGGGCCCAAAATAACCCCACCTACTCCTACCGCTTGGAGGTTTATCTTGGAATCATAGTCAAAGCATACAATATGAGAAGAATGAGATTTATCCGAGAGATGGAATTCAAATGGTATGAACTGAAACTGCAAGTTTTCTCTGGAACAAATCTAAACTATGGTACAAAGTTACAAGGAGAACTGTTGAAACCATGATTCCTCCCAATAGTCAAGATCTTGAGGGCATGATAGTTAAAATTGACAAGAGTTGAAGTGTTTAGAAAATAATGCTACGACTTTAGATGCAATAATTCGAGGGAGAGATTTTTCCTCCTTGAATAAAGCTTGATTGTGAGATAACTAGATCTTCCAACAGACGAACTTAGGTAATGTTTTCCAGACCCTTTTAAATATAAGCGTGTTAAGAAAGGACCATAAATAATGTGACTGCCAAATACCAAAGAGATGTTCCTAGGAGGATGACCATCTTACTCTATGCCTGCTCCCTGATAGTGCATATTACCAGTTAGACCTAGAGAAATCACACTCCAAAAAAACATGAATAGAACATTCATTAGAGGAACAAAAAAGAAAACACATGGAAGGCCCTTGTATCCCTCTTTCTCTCAAAATCCCCCCCATAAGAATCTTTCCATGTGCTAAAGCATAGCATAAGATATTTACTTTAGGTAGACCATCTAGATGCCAAATGTTGTTCTAGCCACTTGATTTGGGGGAGATCACCAATTGGAAGCGCTGATGTTCATATCGTTTTTGAATTGTATAATATTATGCTCCCCAACTTGTAGTACATGATTATGCTAATTTTCTAGGAGCACATCCATGGAGACAAAGAGATAGAGAGTGGATGATACCTTGTAAATGCATTGGATCTACCCCGAAGTCTTAACCTTGCTAGCTACCCAAATACCTTGACTAGGAGGATATATCAAAGAGCGAGGAATTACATTGTCAATCCATCCAAAGCTTAAGAGAAAGGAGGTCCCACTCCTAATGAATCAGGGAGTTCCCCATGATACTATCATACCATATGTTGATTTTCTTACCATTTTCGGGGATTCATGTCAAATAGCTTTGGAGGAGAGGGAGGGAATCCCTGAGAAGTTTCCAAATTTGGGATCCACTTTGGACATGAGGGACCTGATCGAGACTGTGAGGTTGGTCGTCTGTTAATTATTTTTTTATAAATACCCTTTTCCACCAATCATTTTTTCCTATGATGACGTGCCACAATAGATTGGCCCCAAGAGCTACATTCATTAAGGTTGGAAACTTAACTCCTAATGCTGGTGTAAATTTGCAACAAAGGTGAGAAAATATGCAAACTTTGTGGTTGTAACAAAGCTATAGACAAACATGGTTAGAAAACTAAAAACCTAGTTTTCTATGAAACAAATCTATGCTATTTAGTAAGAATAAAATACATGCAAGATAAAATAGACATGAAAAACAATAGGTGCAAAGAATACATCAAATCTCATTACCCAATGAACAAGACATATACATATACACCTGTGGAGATGGATCTTGAAGACCTGGATATTTTAGTGGTCCCCCATTGGGAGAGTTATTTTCTTCCCAAAGTGTGTGGTTGTTTTTGCTACTCTTTTCCTCCTCTGGTTGTAGATGGCTACTATAGTGATGGAACTAGGGGAAATGCTACAATGAGAGAAAATAGAATAAAATGAGAGTAAGAGGGTGAAAAATAGATAGATGATAATCTATGTGTAATGTGTTATCTCAATGTGTCTAGACATGAAAATGGAGAAAACCTCTTGAATTTATAATCAAAATAGTGGTTATCTTTGATACGGTCAAAATAATAAAATATGATTATTTGACCAAATCAATTTTAACCATTACTTTATTGTTTTGATTTTTTTGATAATATCAAGTGGAAAAATTCATAAAAGTGATTTATAACTTTTAATAAGAGAAAATAACTTTAGGAAAAGTGGTTTCCTAAGTTATTTTAGTGGAAATGACAGAAAAGTGAGTGTAAACATGGGATACCCATACTATACATGGTATATTTTGGTAAGCCTAGCAATTTGGTCTAGGTGAGAAACTTTTGGGTGATAATAAATGCCCCATAATGTATTAGGTTAGGAGCACATCGTATCACCAAAAGACATTATAGTTTTCTTTTACCAATGGATGTGACAACCAAGGAGAAAGATAGATGAAATGAGAAAGATCACCTATCAATAGGATGGTCAAAAGGTGTGGAAGTACAATATATCAATAGGGACGAGGTAGGCATACCCATACTTGTCAAGGTAACTCATGATACAAATAGTTATAATGTGCCCGACATGAAAGCGATGAAATGGTGAGACACCATGAGGTCGCAAGTACAATATGATGTTGGAAAAAGTGGGTCAGCATACAATATAATAATTGGGGACACAACCTTGTAAAAAACATCTCCAACTATCAGTGCAGGACCCCAACCTTGCAAAGTTGAAGCAAACAAAAGTAAGCAGCAAGCAACAAACCAGTGAGAAAGCACGAATAGGTGAAACTCCAGGTTCATGACCTCACCCATGAAAAATTGAACCAAACAACAAGAAGAAACAACCAACGAACCAGTGAATAAGCAACAACCAGTGAACCAGTAAAGAAATATGAAATATGAAACATAGAAATATGAAACATATGATGACCATGAAAGTGGAAATACTTAAACATTCTTACTTGAAAATTCCAAATTGTAAACATCAAACAATGAATACGAATGAAACTATGGTATTGAAACTTACTCGTCAATGATGAACGACATAATCGCAGGTCCAATTGCATGTGCAGGAATTGAACCCTGCAAAGTGAAAAAATAGGTCCAATTGCGGGTGCAGGACTCGAACCTTGCAAAGTTGAAGCAAACAAAAGCAATAAGCAAGCACCAATAAGTCCAACTGTAGGTGCAACACCTCAACCTTACAAAGTTGAACCAAACAACAACAAGCAGAAACTAACGAACCAACGAACCAACGAACAAGAAACAACCAGTGAACCAGTAAACAATATATGTATCTTTAATGATGACTAAATTGCATTCCAAACATAGAATAAGTATGAAACATATGATGGCTATGCGACTGGCGGTGGACAAAAATATTGTCCAAATTAAGTACTGCAACATTGTATGGAAAAATTCGAGGAAAAATGTACCGTGACAGGCCTATTTAAGTAAACATTCAAGGCTATCAGATCTGTTTAAGGGCCTCACTCTATGTAAACATTTAAGATTTCATGCCTATTCAAGTACCTCAAAAAGAGTGTCAATGCTCAAAAATTTCGGTATGTAAACATTTCAATAAAAATATAAATAATAAAAAAATGAAAAAAGAGCGTCGATGCTCAAAACTTCCGTTATGTAAACATTTCAATAAAAACAAAAAAATTAAAAAAGAGTGTTGATGCTCAAAACTTTGGATATCTAAACATTTAAAACATTGGGAATAGCGAAGCTGGAAATAAGTGCTCGAATCTATTCTCCAATGAGATGATGACATATAAGGTTTTTTTTATTGTATAAAAAATAATGCTTTTAGTTCTCTAGTTCAAACAATAGAGATGATGTGAAAATTTATAGTCAAAGGACATATTAGTATGAAGTCAATGAATTGTCGATCGCTATAGTCCCTCTACGCCTTCCGAAGGGACTAATAAGGCCCATGATGTAGTAGAGTGTGAACTCAATAAATATAATTTGGCTTCATTAAAGAAGGTTTATTAGTTAGTGGTTGAGGCCTCATTAATGAAGGTCTACTAGGTGGTTAGGGTTTTGTTTAGTTATAAATTATATATAGTAGTAGAAGCTATGTAATTGGTTGCCAAGTGATTATTATTGTATTTGGAGCTTTGCTAAGTTGGAGGTTCCCCCCTTGAAGAGGCAAATGAATATTGATTTGGGTTTTGAATATCAATAAAGTTTTTCTTATTATTGTTATATCCATATTTTGGTTATGTTTATTAGTTTTCTACAATTATATTTTTGTTTATCTTTCTTTGAATATTCTGTGTTACCTATAAGAAACATTGCAAGTGGTATCAGAGCACTTTCTTGTGCCAACATACACTCAAATTTTAGTTTTTTTTGAAGGATATTTACACATGTTGTGACATCTTTAAATAACAAAGAGATCTGTCGTTTGACAGGTAAACTTGTGGTTGAGGAAGAATACATGCAAAAAAAACAAGCGTGATAACCTAGTTTGACACCCTTGTAAAATTTGTTGGTACCCCTTCAAGTAGTACCACATCAGACATCACTTGTATATGGATTTATCTTCCACATAACCTCGATCATATTGGAAATACCCTAGGTGCACCTAAAACCAACATTACATAAACCTATTGGTGGTCCTATTGCTATAGTACACCAAGAACAACACTCATGGAGATTACTATTTTGTACCAAGGAATTGGGTAGTACAACAAAGGGTATGATCTATCCTTCTTAGTACCATGAAATATTTGACTGACTACTATTTTTGGAAACCCTTGGATATATTAGAGAGGTATACCATTGGACACTCATTTATCCTTAGGACACTACAAACCCTAGCTTCTATAGCACAGTAAGCAAAATTCCTACATAGTTTGCAATATTGAGAATTCAAATATTTTGTCAGCATAGTAATACTTAGGTGAGTAATAATCCCACTGGATTTGAGATAGGTCTCCCATATTTTGAGTAAGGAGCCTTGGAATTATATACGAGTTTCCATAAGGACGAGAATTCCTACACTCTCAAAGATCTCACATCAGGCTCTTAAGAAATAGTCCCTCCCATCATATGGAAAAGCTCCTAAAAAAGGGTCATTCAAGATTTATTACACAATTCCATGCTATTCAATCCTTTGAGGATGCTTCTCATCGCATTCATTCAGATTTGTAGTTAGCTTTGGACAAACACCGATAGGTATTTAAAATTCCCCAAGGACTACCACCCTCTAGTGGTGAGCATGATTATAGCATCCCATTGCATCCTAGTAGCCTACCATCCAATGTGTGCCTATGTCACCATCCTTTTTACCAAAATAATGAAATCGAAAAGATCATCTAGGAACTCTTGGTAGTAGGGTGTCATCCATCCTAGTACCAACCCCTCTTCCTCTTTGGTTATCACGATTCTTAAAAATTGTAGAAACTTGGGGCACACATCCCAAATTTGACTCTCTTTGCAACTTGATTGTCAAAGATAAATTTCCCATTCTATTCATTGACAATATTTTAGATGAGCTAGATGGCTCTAAGTTCTTCACCAAACTCAATCTTCACTTTGGTTATCATCAAATTCACATGAAGGAAGAAAATATTTGAAAAACTACTTTCCACACTCACGAATGTCGTTATAGGTTTTTGCTGATGCTTTTGGGCTTTGCAATGCACCTTCCACTTTTTAGAACCTCATGAACAAAATATTGCAACCCCTTCTACATGATTTTGTTTCAGTCTTCTTTTATGACATATTTTTCTATCACAAAACTTGGGTAGCACATGTGGATTAGGTCTTACAACTTCTTCGTAATCACCAATTGTTTCTCAAATGTTCTAAATATGATTTTGGTGTCTTAAAAATAGAATATTTGGGACACATTGTTAGTGGGGAGGGTGCGCATGTTCGTCTTAATAAAATCAAGGTGATGAAAAATTAGTATCATTGCAAGACCCTCAAAAGTTTGTGGGGATTTCTTGGCCTCATACATTACTACATGAAGCTTTTGCATAACTATGGTAAAATTTTAGCTCCCCTCACCACCTTGCTAAAAAAGAATACCTTTAGTTGAAATGAGGAGGCCAAACAAGCTTTCCAGGGTTTAAAATATTCTATGTGTACTACCCTATTACTTGCCATGCCCAACTTCATTAAGACCTTTTTCTTGGCATGTGTCTCCTTTAGAAAAGGATTGAGGCAGTGCTAATGCAAAAGGGGCACTCATCGTTCTTCACTAGTAAACAATTATTTGATAGAAACTTGGAAAAATCCACATATGAGAAGGAAGTTCTAGCTATTCTTCATGTAGTTGATATGTGGCATCCTTACTTGATGGGGCATCATTTCTAGATTAAAACATACCATTGCAATTGTAATTTATTTTTGGAACATAGGTTGTCCTCCCAAGAGAAACACAAGTGGGTCACTGAGATGTTAGGCAATGACTACGATATTATCTACAACAAGGGAAAGGAGAATGTAGCGGTGGATGTTCCATCTAGGAAGTATAAGGAGGAAGGTTCCCTATTTTCCCTATCTTTCCTAGTGGTATATTTTTTGTAGGCAATATGTTAAGAATGGTTAGTGTATGCTAATATTAGGAACATGATCCACTAGCTAGAGGCTGAACCACATGCACATTTAAGCTACACTTGCTACCAAATTGTTGGGATTTGCTATAAAGGGATTATTTTTTGGGTTTGGGATTCAACAGTTAAATATAGAATGTTCTTTAAATTACTCACCTCTCCCACAATGGGTCATTTTGAGTTTCAAAAATTCATATTAATAAGCATTCATTTTTTGGGGATGAAATGAAGAAGTACATCTGCACCTTTGTGGTCGAATGTGACAATTTCCAATGACACAAGGGGGAAATAATAAAGCCTCTAGTAGCGTTACAACCTTTACCCATTCTAGCTACCATGTGGACTAACATTTCTATAGATTTAATTATGGGGTTATCAAAATCAAGCAAAAAATTAAACTCCATGGTGTTATCACATATAGTTGTCAAGGGCAACAGGTCATCCAAGTCCTTTGTTGCACAAGAAACAACCATGAGCACAAAAAGAAACAATTCAAAATATGTCAATTTCGAGCTCAGATTGTAGGAACAAACAGATTAAAATTGCAACAGTGGAGATCCAACATGCCACTTAGATCGATGATTTCCATGCATTTGGAGTGTAGAAATCGCGCGGGGTTTAACATCAAGAGATAACCCACGAAGTACCAGAACCCCGAAGTGTCGAAGCGTCGAAGTCCTGAAGAGACATGTCACTTTGGGCCCATACCACTTCAGGATATTTCCATGCTTTACATCTAGAAACTCCCGAAGTCTGAAGTGCCGGAGACACATGACACTCATTCGTCGGAGACACATGGCATTCATCTGGCACTGACACATCAGACTCATCTGTTGAGACATGTGGCCCTCATTTCAGGCCAACACAACACTCTGAGAGAGTGTCACTTTGGGAGTTTTCCATCTAGAGCAAGCACATTTCTCCAAAGCCCGGAGCCCTGAAGTCCCAAAATATTTAAATGATAAAAAATACTTAATCAATGTTTAATTAGTGATAAGCACACACTAATCACTTCACAAGTTCGACACTCTGGGAGTTATATACACTTTTCATTCAAAATATCTCAAACTCTGAAGTGCCGAAGTGATGAGAGACTGCGACGTCACTTTGGGAGATAATCATGCTCCGTGTTCAAAAGCTCCCGAGCTCTAAGAAATTTGCACCATAGCTAAATCAGATAGGGGAGTTCTAATATGATAGACACATAGAACTTTAGCAGGGGAAATTAAAATTTAGCAGAGGCTCCCAGATCACGGGCTGCGACTAGATCAATGACCACGCTTTATTACAGGGACTCAACTTGCTCGAGCATTAAAATCCATGAGCGGTCCCACAATCGAAACTGTGGTATAGTAAAAGAGCTACGTGGCGAAAAGTGGTGAATTGTGGGCTCAAAAGCGGTGTGGATCCAAACCACCTTTGACAACCCCACAATCACGTGCTTATATAACATCAAATCCAAGAGCAACACATGACGACCCCCTAGGCGTTGAGCCTTGTCCTAATCCCGAGGAAAAGAGCAATTAATGAAAAAGGAGTGGTGGTTGAAACCTCGACTCACTCTGTAAATATAAAGCATGGAGAGTCTGGCCGTGGAGATAGAACTGTCAGCACGAGGTACAATAATGGATGACTTCTCTTTGCAGGTCCATACTGAGCCAAGTTTATGTCTGACATGAGGAAACACGCATAGTATGATAGAAGGAGGAGTAGACGAAAGGCTTTGAATGAAATGGTCAGATCACACTCATGGAAGTGGTGAACTGATCCAATTATAAATAGACCAGTTCAAGATTTTGTGATGGTCGTCAACTGGTTGAGCAAAGCTCCTTATTTTGTAATATTTTGATAACAAATCTGTTCTCTAGTTTTGTATGAGACTTGAGACTTTCGCATTAATAGAAGTCAATTTCTTTCATCATCTATTTTAATTTATGCTGAAACACTTGTGCATGGAGGATCCAGACGAGGGTTGTAGTTGTATTGTAATGTAGGTTTGATTATAATGCTACTATAACCAGTTTTAGTATTGAATTTGTTACCTTGTTTCTTCTTATGTTGAAATGCACGTGCATGGAGGACCCAGATGAGTTGTTGTGGTCTCATAGTAATGGAGGTTTGATTATTATGCTGCTGTGATATATTTCAGTGTTTGAAACTCGAGTTCAAGAGTGCTCTTGTGCCTCAGTTTTTCTTCACCAAGCTGCTTGAAGGTCGGATGCCCATGGTAGGCTTGTACACCTTTCTCACTAAGTATTCCTTCTTCTCACCTTTAACCTTAAACCACTGACTGAAGTTAATGAGGACCTCATTTCCCTATGCATTGCTTGTCCAGTTTCTACGTTAAAACATTCTTGTACAAAGTTCTATCCATTTGAACTCCACTCATAAACCTACCTCCACAAATAATTTGATGGGTACTGGGCTTATCCTCCAACAATCTGAGGGTGACTCTTAGTGCTAACACATGGCATGCTAAAATTAATGACAATAATTTTAAACTCCATGGAATTCTTAAATCAATTGTGACTGATCATGACTCCACCTTCACTAGCAATTTATGGAAGGAGTTGTTTCAACTTCAAGGTACCCAATTAGATGTTAACACAACATATCACCCCCAAATACATGGCCCGATGAAAGAAATCAATAATTTTTTGGTACATTTTTTTACCTCAGAATTCAAATCCTACTAGGTCCAATGGTTACCCCTAGTCAAATGGTGGTATATACCACCTATCATGATGCTACTAAAATGACCCCCTTTGAGGTAATCTATGGAAACCGACTCTTTTTAGTGATATCATACTTACTATGCCTCTCTAAGGTTCAAGAGGTGGAAAAAACCTAGACATTTCGTGTTGAAATTCATTGTATCCTCAAGGATAATTTGGTGTTGGCCTAGAACTGCATGAAGCAACAAGTTGATGAACATCACTCTAAACACCTCTTTGAAGAAGGCGATTCGGTGTTCATGCATATCCATCCCTATAAGTTGACATTACTCAAGGAGAAAAGCCACCAAAAGTTACCACTTAAGTTTTACAGGCCCTATGCTATACCCAAATGTATATGCCCGATGTACTACAAATTGGCTTTGCCTAGCCATTCTAAGATTCACTAGTCTTTCATGTGTCTTTCTTGAAGAAAGTAGTTAGGTCCAATTGTATATTTCAAATCAACCTTCTCAAATCAGATGAGGAGGGTTCCATTTGGTTGCAACCCGAGGTTTTTTTGGACAAACATGGGCACCATATTCACCAACACACTGTCCCACTAGTTAGTAGTTAAGGCCTCATTATTGGAGGTCCACTAGGTCATTAGGGTTTTGGTTAGTTAGAAACTATATATATAGTAGTAGAAGCTATGCAATCAATTTCCAAGTGATTATCATTGTATTTGGATCTCTACTTAGTTGGACGTACCTCTTGAAGAGGCAAATGAACATTGCTCTTAGTTTTGGATATCAATAAATGTTCGTTTATTGTTAATATATCTATAATTTGGTTTTGTTTATTTTCTTTTTCTCTCTATTTTTCTTTGAATATTATGTTTCAACTATCAAAAGAATAGAGCACTGTATCATTCTTTCTTACTTTTAAATAATAATGTTTTAAAATTCTGTTTATTGTTTAATAAATTTAAATTAAATTAAATTTTTATTTTTCAATTTTATTAATTTCAATTAATATTCAGATAAACCATCCTCGAGTAAGATTTTCAAAATTTTCTCTTAATTAAAAAATTGATTTTATTTTCAACTTTATAAATTAGTTAATAATTTTATTGAAAACTACCTAAATTACTTTCTCTGACTTTTCAATTTTTTTTTTTTTTTATAAATATTATCTCATAAACTCAAAAAATATGATTAAACTCTTCTTCTTCTTTTAAATTTTTAATTTTTTTCACTTATTTTGATTAATACTTATTTAGAGCTTAGTCTCCAAACATCACTCGAATTTTTTAATAATAAAATTTTCAAAATCACTCCAATTTTTTAATAATAAAAATTTCAAATTATGTTACGAATTTAATAAAATAAAATAAATATTAATTTTTTCATATTTCTTAATTAATCAATATTTTGATTCAAACCATATCCATATAAACCTTTTTCCAAATTTTGAACAATGAAATTTTAAAAATTATCTTGTAATTTCAATTTGATTTAATAAATATAGTTTCATTTATTAACTTTATAGAAGGGGAGGATGGCTATAAACTAAGTAACCATGGAAACCTATTATTCATAATTTTATCTCATTTAATTATCCTTGTTAAATTTCCTTTATTCTTTAGGGTCAATAGGTGCGAGGGGATTATTTATAAGCTCGGAGAACACATTGTTACTAACTATGCTTGGGGTCTTGGAACTATAACCAATAATGAATCATAGGCCTTTGCGCTCTATGCTAGCATCCAGTTGGATCTTTCCCATCAAATTATCAATCTCATTATATGTGGCGACTCAATGCTTGTTATAAGAGCCATAATTCATAAGAATATAACATGAGGCAATAGGTTCAAAGGAATCATGTTTCGTATTCTTGAAATCCTTAGACTCCTTAACAATTCAAGCTTCTTCCATATCAAACGACACCACAACGAGGAGGCAAATAAAAAGACAAAGATGGGATTTGAGTTAAACAAAGGGAAAATGTTAATCAAAGGGGAATTAAGAACCCATCTCGTCCCTTGATTGCAGTAATGATACATGTCAGTTGCAAGGAAAATAGGAGAGGTGTCGAAGTCTTGTCAACACCTTGTCCTTTAAGACCGAGTTATTTTAATAATAGCCCAAGCACATGTGCAGTTTTGTTAATAGTGAAGGTGCACATGAGAAATCTCATAGGTTTAGCGATAGGGCTTGGCAGATCAACCACAACCCCCATTCAGATATAGAAGAATAAAGTCTCCCCACACTAATCTCTCCTTTCAACATCCGCTCCTCGATTTCCAGGTACCATCAGGTTCTTAACGAGCTTGTTATTTTCTTAGCTTTTGTTTTAAACGAGAATCTCTCTAAACTCTACATTGAGTGGCCTTTTATTAAAAGTTTTCACAGTCTTTGGGAGTATTATCCTTCTCAAATCGACATTTACTTGGTTTCTAGAATAGCGGTCCCCCCACCTGCTGGTTTATCTTGCTTCCTTATTACCCATTTTCAATTCCTCTAGAATTTCATTTCAAGGTTTGGATTTCAGGGTGAATTTTATGAAGCCCAAAATTTCCATTCTTTATATTTTTCAGGTTCCCTATGGCTTCTTTGTTTTTTCCTCAGAACCTTTTCATCTTCAGTCTTCGATCCCTCATCCTTTCATTTTTCTCTCTGTTCTGCAACTTGGAATTTTCAAGCCCTATCTATTGGCCCAATGACTATTCCTCACTTGGCCATCCCTCCTCTACTTGTGGATTTTAACTTTGTTATCTTTTCTCACTGCGTCCCGCACTTCAAGATTTGTGGCAATAATATTGTTAATTAGGGAACATACACAAATGTGGATCTAAACTGGAATGAGATAAAAGGTAACATGAAGTGGTATGAAGACATACTTGAAGGTATAAATTCCCAATATGGTCAATATACACGCATAATCAATAAAATGTAAAATATTGTTTCTCTTCTCTTAAGCAGAACTGCAAGCCTAATCCAAGAAAAAAAAATTCTATTGCCTTGAAGCAAACCATGATCATGCTTATGCAGAAGAAAAAGAAACTGGAGTAGGAAGTCAGACAATTATGGGAAAGAGAGAACGAAAGGAAAATAATACATGAGATGGAAATGACAATGACTACATTTGTACAAAGATTAAATATTCTTGAACATGGATGAGATTATTTCAGAGCTAGA
>ML797606.1:106969-183542 GCA_009831015.1 Picea engelmannii | reverse complement strand
TATTATTATTATTATTATTATTATTATTATTATTATTATTATTATTATTATTATTATTATTATTATTATTATTATTATTATTATTATTATTATTATTATTATTATTATTATTATTATTATTATTATTATTATTATTATATCCTGTTCACTTACCATTAAAAACAATTTCCTTTATTCTTTTTAATGAATTTTTCCTTGATTTTAAAAATTTCTAAAGATTTTAATTTTCATTTCTTCCAAATTAATTTAAAAGTTCTTTTAACTTTAAATTCTTCCAATTTCCTTATCGTCAAGTTTTATCCTTTTTCACATTCTTTTTTGTTAACCCCACCCAATTACTCTTTTAAAATCCTTTTCACCTTATTTTATTCTCTTTTCAAGCATATGACTACTTTTTTTTTTTCATTTAATTCTTTAATTCATTTAAAGGCTTTTTTAACTTTAAATTCTTCATATTTCCTTATTGTCGGATTTTATCCTTCTTCACATTCTTTTCTTTTAACACCACCCAATTACTCTTTTGAAATCTTTTCACTTTCTTTTATTCTCTTTTCAAGCATATGACTATTTTTTTTCATTTAATTCCTTAATTCATTCTTATGGATAATTTATTATAAAGAAATGTGTTATTCTTTAGAAATTTATTATTTTTTAATGATGGATTTTCTCTTTGTCATTATTATTCTAGTTCCAATTCCAATTTAATCTTAACTTAATGGTCAATGCATATGATTTTTTTATTAATTATTATAATTAATTTTCATTTATCAAATTATCATTAATTACCATTTATTAAATTATCATTATTTATTTTAGATATTATTAATTTAATTTCTTTTTAATCCTTTTCATAATCATTTTATTATTTATTTTCAAACAATGAATGATGAGTGAAATATTCACTCAAAACATTAAAGGTTTTATAAACTCTTATACAATTTATTTTATTTATATAAAATTTAAGTAACATTGGTTTTATAAACTCTTACACAATTTATTTTATTTATATAAAGTTTAAGTAACATTAAATAAATGATATTGAAGTCTAAGAGTTATTTTAATAGGTTTCATGTCAACAGATGCTTAGTTCATATCCACTTAAGTGATGCATACTAGTTTACATTAACGAGTTTACTAGAAATTCTATTCACAAATGTAGTAAAAACATCTTTTAAATTTTCCCATGAAATTTTCCTTTAAAAAAACTAAATATATAATGATATTGAAAATGTAAAATGATTTAAATACTCTTAATTTTTATCAAATTTGATTTGATAAATTCATAATGAAATGCATCCTATGATGAAAAATGCATGGAAAAGGGTCAAATACTCTTAAAATACTTTCTCATGAAAACACCTATAAACTTTTTTAAACTAATAAAGTAAATGAAAAACACTTTTCTTCTACCCATCATACAAAATCATTACATTTAATTTTCAAAAAAATTATAATAACTTTTATTTAATTACAAAAATAAACATAAAATAGTTAATATAATTTTATAAATTTAATAAATCAAAATTAATATTTTTTTTACAAGAAATGAAAGATATTGTATTAGTAAAATCTGCGACAAATGTACACAACATAATTATAAAAAGAGAGGAAACCTTCTAGTAAAATTTAGGCTAACAAGGGGTTCTAATAAACAACTAAACCATACTAAAAGTGTGTGTTTTAGATGTTCAGAGAGAAACTTCATATAGAATAGCCTTACAGAGTAAATTCAGATAAAAACTCTGAGAATAAAAGAGGAGAAGCACTATATCCAATTTAACTTATCTATATCTTCCGAGGCTGCCACTGGAGTTGGAGAGTTAAGGTATGGTAAACTGAAGTCTACCAAAGGTGAAGAATCCATGTTGGACTAAGCTGATTGAGAGGGAGTCTTTGTAACTTGAAGCGATGGGCCTATAGAGCTTCAATTTGACTCTTGATCTCTATGCACTTGTCCTAGGCATGTTGGATTGCTTGTCTATGTTGAACTAAAATTTCTAGAATAGATAACACTTGAGTTGACAAACTTCCCAATCGAATATGAAGGACATGGAAGGAGTTCTGTAGATCCCCGACATCACTCTCAATATGGGAACAAACTACCCTAGATTTGACACATTTGAGTTGTGCCACGAGAACATAAACTATAGGGAAAACTTGGACCAACAAGGGGGGCCCATTGAAAGTGACTACTAAACTGCAATAACCAAAGGAGAGAAGGAGTGATGTCACCAGGTCGATTGAACATGAAACCAACCCATATATACAAGGTTGTGCATGAATTGCTGGAGCCATAATGACCCATCACATCCAGCCTTGAACCCAATCAATACCATAATTACTGTGCCAGACAACCAAATCCATCATGGGTTGAATAATCCCACCTAAGGCTGGAGGAAAGTATGGGAGCAATATAAACTAATGGGATGGACATGACAATTTGAGTCAAAGCGACAGGTAGCATGTCGACTGCATGATTTTGTGAGGTTATGGGTATTCCATGTGGATTGACAAAATAATAAATAAAATTTGAGGGTGGAACATTGGCCATTAATCAAAATGTCCCCCATTTTTCATTAATTGCTTGATTAGCCTAAAAATTGGCTAATGGATTATTCAATAAGAAGATATGAAATAATTCCACCTATGGTATGACTTGAAGAGCCAATCAAATGCATTGGAAAATGGATCCCAACCTTGCATCTTGTGGGAATGAACCCAATTGAAGATGATGGATGGTATTTTTTGAGTCTCCTAGAATGATTAGATTTTGAACATTTTGGGCTCTAGCTTAAAAAACACCTTGTAACAGGGCATATGCTTCTGCTTGGTTATTGGTTGCCCGACCAAGACTCCAATAAAAATTAAGCTTAGTGATTCCTCTGGGGCCAAAAATAACCCCACCTAATCCTGCCACCTCGAGGTTTATCTTGGAATCATAGTCAAAGCATACAATATGGGAAGAATGAGATTGCTCTGAGAGATGGAATTCAAAATGGTGTGAACTGAAACTCCAAGTTTTCTCTGGATCAAACCTAAACTATGGTACAAAGCTACAAGGAGAACTATTAAAACCATGATTCCTCCCAATAGTCAAGATCTCGAGGGGATGATAGTTAGAATCGACAAGAGTTGAAGTGTTTAGAAAATAATGCTACGAATTTAGCGGCAACAATTTGAGGGAGAGATATTTCCTTCTTGAATAAAGCTTGATTGTGAGATAACTAGATCTTCCAACATACGAACTTGGGTAATGTTTTCCAGACCCTTTTAAAGATATGCTTGTTAAGAAAGGACCCCAAATAATGCGACTTCCAAATACCAAAGAGATGTTCCCAGGAGGATGACCATATGACTCTATGACTAATCCTTTATAGTGTAGATTACCAGCTAGACCTACAAAAAGCACACTCCAAAAAAACATGAATAGAACATTCATTAGAGGAACAAAAAAGAAAACACCTGGAAGGCCCTTGTATCCCTCTTTCTCTCAAAATATCCCCCATAGGAATCTTTCCATGTGATAAAGTATAGCATAAGATATTTACTTTAGGTAGACCATCTGGATGCCAAATGTTGTTCTAGCCACTTGATTTGGGGGGATCACCAATTGGAAGAGCTGATGTTCATATCGTTTTTGAATTGTATAATCTTATGCTCCCCAACTTTTAGTACATGATTATGATAATTTTCTAGGAGCACATCCATGGAGACAAAGAGATAGAGAGTGGATGAGACCTTGTAAATGCATTGGAGCTACCCCGAATTCCTAACCTTGCTAGCTACCCGAAGACCTTGACTAGGAGGATATATCAAAGAGCGAGGAATTACACTGCCAATCCATATAGAGCTTAAGCGGAAGGAGGTCCCACTCCTAATGAATCAGGGAGTTCCCCATGATACTATCATACCATATGTTTATTTTCTTACCATTTTTAGGGATCCATGTCAACTAGCTTTGGAGGAGAGGGAGGGAAGCCTTGAGAAGTTTCCGAATTTGGGATCCACTTTGGACATGAGGGACCCGATCGAGACTATGAGGCTGGTTCCCAGTTAATTATTTTTTAAGAAATACCCTTTTCCAACAATCATTTCTTCCTATGATGAGGTGCCACAATAGCTTTGCCCCAAGAGCTACATTCATTAAGCCTGGAAACTTAACTCCTAATGTTGGTGCAAATTTGCAACAAAGGTGAGAAAATATGCAAATTTTGTGGTTGTAACAAAACTATAGACAAACAGGGTTAGAAAACTAAAAACCCTAGTTTTATATGAAACAAATCGACTCTAATATATATTCTATTCAGTAAGAATAAAATACATGCAAGAGAAAATAGACATGAAAAAAAATAGGTGAAAAGAATAAATCAAATCTCACTACCCAATGAACAAGACATATACATATACACATGTGGAGATGGATCTTGAAGACCTGGATATTCTAGTGGTCCCCCATTGGGAGAGTTCTTTTCTTCCCAAAGTGTGTGGTTGTTTTTTCTACTCTTTTCCTCCTCTAGTTGTAGATGGTTGTTGTAGTGATGGAACTAGGGGAAATGCTACAATGAGAGAAAATAGAATAAAATGAGAGTAAGAGGGCGAAAAATAGATGGATGATAACCTATGTGTAATGTGTACTCTCAATGTGTATAGCCATGAAAATGGAGAAAACCTCTTGAATTTATAATTAAAATAGTGGTTATCTTTGATAGGGTAAAAATAATAAAATATGATTATTTGACCAAATCAATTTTAACCATTACTTTATTGTTTATTTTTTGGATAATATCAAGTGGAAAAATTCATAAAAGTGATTTATAACTTTTAATAAGAGAAAATAACTTTAGGAAAAGTGGTTTCCTAAGTTATTTTAGTGGAAATGACAGAAAAGTGAGTGTAAACATGAGATACCCATACTATACATGGTATATTTTGGTAAGCCTAGCAATTTGGTCTATGTGAGAAGCTTTTGGGTGATAATAAATGCCCCATAATGTATGAGGTTAGGAGCACATCACATCACCGAAATACATTATAGTTTTCTTTTACCAATGGATGCAACAACCAAGGAGGAAGATAGATGAAATGGGAAGCCAAACTGACAGTAAGAGAGGTCGAGAAACATCACCTATCAATAGGATGTTCAAAAGGTGTGGAGGTACAATATATCAATAGGGACGAGGTAGGCATACCCATACTTGTCAAGGTAACTCATGATACAAATAATTATAATGTGCCCGACATGAAAGCGATGAAATGGTGAGACACCATGAGGTCTCAAGTACAATATGATGTTGGAAAAAGTGGGTCAGAATACAATATAATAACATAATCAGTCTCATATATAGGTGCTACTCAATTGGGTACATAAGAATTGAGGTCCCCCATGTTTTGTGAGGGGGATGGAAGCAACTTGAGAATCCCCGGTGAATAGGAATGGGGCTCCAAAGTTCTGAAATGAGCTAATTGAATGGAAGCTCAAACTGATGGATCTGAGAATGGTGGAATGAAGACAATTAAATTTGAGGAACTGCATTTGATGATCGATCATGGATGTATGTACGAATATCAATAATGCGATGATTAGATGGAGTCAAGTATGTGAGATCCTACCAATTCTGAGAATTTATGACTCTCTTGGCTTGGTCCAAGGTAACCCATCTAGGAGGTGGATAGGTACCAGGGTACATATGACTAACCCCTAAAATGAAGGTGCTGATGTCGATAGGGAATTCCACTTGTGTCCAAGAAGCAAAAGGTGTCCTTAAGCATACTATCCAAAGTACAATAGGTGGAGTCATATATCTAGAAGGAACTACTTATACCAGAACATGCAGGGGGAATACCTAAATGGAAACCCCCTCCCGAGGTCTGGTGCATCTCACACATGTCTGGGTAACTGATACAATCAACTAGATCACTAATTGACAAATGATGATACTAGGAATGAAAGAGAAGGAAATGAGATGTGGACTCAAGACTTCCATTGTATAGATCATAAATGCATGTCTAACTTGTCATCGATTGAAAACATTCCATGGGGAATGGTCAATTACTGGGCATAAGTATTTTCAAGGACATATTAGTGGGACCATGAGGAAAACTGTAGGTCAAATCTAGGCAACACAGGATAGTACGACTCGTGGAGGTGTTGGAAAATAGTAACATGTTACACTATTGAATTGAACAGAGTCCATGGGACACAAAAGTGACTCATCTTGGATGCTCTGAACAATGGAAACATAGGGATGGTATCCAAATCTTGATGATGACTCATTCTAGGAGTATGCTCTGAACAATGGAAAAATGATGATGACTCATTCTAGGAGAAGTTATAATAATTGTATAAGCTAGAGCAAATGAATAATCTTGAAGTTCCAGACTGTTCACTGTGTCAAATGTGATTGATGAGTAGGATTGTACGTGGCACGCAAGATTCCCTATTGAATATTAGGCCGCTGATGAACAAGTAATATTATTTAATTCAAAATTTGATCCGATAAACGCATCTCACACGTCTTTGATGTCATTCAACGTGGATAAAAAACCACCAATTGACGGTAGAAATATTTTTAAATTATGAACTGCAATAGTTGATGGTCTTCTCTCATCTTGGCCAGAATTGCGATTTGAATTGGAGTACCGTCTGACAAAATTTTTTGTTTTTTTCTTTTCGAAGATAGGGGAATGCGAACTTAAGTCTCAGTGGGCTACTTGGACGTCACTTAATTAGTCGATGCCTAATCATGGAGATGGGATTATATTTATTGATTAATTTTCTCTTCATTGCAACTAATTTTGGACTTTAATATGATGAGTGTGGTTGAATATATGTGCAATTGTGATCAAGTTTGGGGCAAGTGGGTGAATATATATGTAAGTGGGGAGAGAAAGATGAGTTTTATATCTCATATATAATCATAGTGGATCACAAGAAAACACTCTAATTGAACCCTTAGATTTTGAAGTTTGAGTGGATTAGGCTAATCAAGATTAAGAGAATAAATTTCCTATTAAAATATGATCACTTCATTTAAATAATTAAAAAATTGAATTAGTAGTAAGTGGAAAGGAATAAAATCAATTGATTGGAGGTGGCTGAAGTCCGACCCTACTTTCCGTGGTTTAGAGAATAGGTTGTTATTTGATATATTGGGGTCATGTCAATTAAATAAGGCCCATGAGGTAGTATAGTGTGAACTCAATAAATATAAGTTGGCTTCATTAAAGAAGGTCCATTAGTTAGTGGTTGAGGCCTCATTAATGAAGGTCCACTAGGTGGTTAGGGTTTTGTTTAGTTAGAAATTATATATAGTAGTAGAAGCTATGCAATTGGTTGCCAAGTGATTATTATTGTATTTGGAGCTTTGATAAGTTGGAGGTTCCCCATTGAAGAGGCAAATGAATATTGCTCTGGGTTGTAAATATTAATGAAGTTTTTCTTATTATTGTTATATCCATATTTTGGTTATGTTTATTAGTTTTCTACAATTATATTTTTGTCTATATTTCTTTGAATATTTTGTGTTACCTATCAAGAAACATTGCAAGTGGTATTAGAGCACTTTCTTGTGCAAACATACACTCAAATTTTAGATTTTTTTGAAGGATAAACACATGTTGTGGCATCTTTAAATAAAAAAGAGAACTTCTGTTCAACATGTAAACTTGTGGTTGAGGAAGAATACATGCAAAAAATACAAGTGAGATAACCTAGTTTGCCACCCTTGTAAACTTTGTTGGTACCCCTTCAAATAGTACCACATCAGACATCGCTTTTATATGGATTTGTCTTCCACATAACCTCAAGCATATTGGAAACCCCCTAGGTGCACCTGAAACCAACATTACAAAAACCTATCGATTGTCCTATTGCTATAGTACACCAAGAATACCACACTCATGAATATTACTCTTTTGTACCAAGGAATTGGGTAGTACAACAAAGGGTATGATCTATCCTTCTTAGTACTGTGAAATATTTGAATGAGTATTGTTGTTGGAAACCTCTTGGATATATTAGAGAGGTATACCATTGGACACTCATTTATCCTTAGGACCCTACAAATCCTAGCTTCTATAGAATAATAAGAAAAATTCCTACATAATTTGCAATATTGAGAATTAAGATATTTTTTCACCATAGTAATACTCATATTTTGAGCAAGGAGGCTTGGGGTTATATATGAGTTTCCAAAAGGATGAGAATTCCCACACTCTCAAAGATATCAAATCAGGTTCTTAAGAAATAGTCCCTCCCATCATATGGTAAAGCTCCTAAAAAAGGGTCCTTCAAGATTTATTACACAATTCCATGCTATCCAAGCCTTTGAGGATGATTCTCATTGCATTCATTTGGATTTGCAGTTAACTTTGGACAAACACCAATAGGTATTTAAACTTCCCCAAGGACTACCAACCTCTAGTGGTCAACATGATTATAGCATCCCATTGCATCCTAGTAGCCTACCACCTAATGTGTGCCTATATCACCATCCTTTTTCCTAAAAGAATGAAATTGAAAAGATCATCCATGAACTGTTGGTAGTAGGGTGCCATCCATCCTAGTACCAACCCCTACCCCTCTCTGATCATCACGATTCTTAAAACTTGTAAGAACTTGGGGTACATGTCCTGACTTTCAATCTCTTCACAACTTGATTGTCAAAGATAATTTTCTCATTCTAGTCATTGATAATTTTTTGAACATATACAGATTGCAGAAAGTAAATGTGGAGATCAAAAGAAAAAAAATAACCAAGTCACAGATTAACACAGATGAGATAGAATAACAATTGCTTTATTTCATTCCAAGAAATCAAAAGTATCATTCTCTTACAAAAATCCATGTGGGGGGCATGGAACAAGGTCAAACTTAGATATCCTCAATGAAAATCATACAAAAGGACTCCGACAAGAAGTAAAAACTGAACTTTAAAATCTGGATCAACTTGCCACAAACTGCTGGCCACTTGACTCTGCACAATATCCTTTATCAGTCATGAAACTCAATTCATAAACAAAAAAGTGTATAGACTATCAAAGATAGATCAACACCTTTGAAAAGAAGCATCTGAATGATATGGTTCAACTTTGAACCTTACTGTCTACAATAGGACCCTGCTGTCAAAAAGAGAATTAGGCCTTTAATAAATTGAAGAATGAATGAAAACTGAACTATCTCAATAAAACTCAAGAGAAAACCTAAGTATTCTTTCTCCTTCTATTCTCTCCTTGTTCTTCCTTCTCATTTGGATTTTATGCATTCCAAATTAGTTGAAGTAGTTCACCTACCTCATTTAGTTAAGCTAACTAAAACTTAACTAATTTTAGTTTAGGGGAAGTAATAATAATAATAATAATAAGTAAGGGTCTTTTATTAAATAATAACTAAGTAGGTGGGACCCCTTGTGAATCCCTTTTATTTCTTAACAAAATAAACATAACTAGACAACCAATTAAACACATGCCTGCTTGTGGCTCCCATATTTATTTCGAAAATTTGAAATTTAAATATTAGAAATATTTCAAATTATATCCAAAATATGTAAATATCCACAATATCCCAAAAAATAGTTTGTTGTCCAAAACTTTTTGCAGTCCACTGTCCTCAATAAATCAATTATAACCACATAATCAAAATCCATATTTTCCACTTTGAGAGGAAATTCTTCCTTTGTCACTGTTGTCCTCTTTGGACTTCCTAGAAATAGCCTTAGGTTGGGAGGAACCTTGAGGCTTGATCTCACTAATGACATGAGATCAGTCATCCCTCAAGTGCATACGGGAGGAAACTGACTTGGATGAGTCACTTGAAGGAGAGGAGGGAGCAAGACCAACTCTACCTTTTTCATGCACATGGTGAGCCTCGGTTTTTAGTCATTTTCTTGCATGGGAGAACTGTACAGGTGAGTTTGCAGGGGAAATTTGAGCATTTGGGTTTACATGTGGTGGTGGAGGAGGTAATGACAAGTTTGGCCAACCATGATGGTGGGAGACTGTAATGTACCTAAAAAATCACCATATATATATTTTTTTATTTGTACATTTATCCTTGAAAGGTTTTGAGATCTCAAGCAAGTAAGCTTTCTATTAGAAGGCTTGAGTTTGAAGGTTTGTTAGAGTCCTTACTGTCATCGACTGTCCTTACCATTCAACTTAAGTTTTCTATTCGACGATATAATGAGTATTTACTCATCACTTCAATGTTTAATTAAGATCCTGAAAATTATAATTACTCTCTTATCTGCTAGTACCTATAACACTACCACAGTCTTACAATACAAGCAACTTTGGGGTTTTATGACTAAAACACTACATAAAAATATCACCCTATGTTTGCAATACAATCGACTTGTAATACGGTCTGTTACTTCCATACCTCTATCTGGGATGAAGACTCTCCAATGTTCTTTTACCAGTCCATTCATTACATTATTAGAGTTGTTCCCATAACAATAAGTTTTCTTCTAGGTTCCTACAGTTTGTGAAACATAATAGAGGTCAATCAGGTTTCAGCGATTATAAATGCCGAACAAAAAGCAAAACAAAGGGGCCACGCCACTTGCCAAAAATGCGAAAATGCGGAAAGACTGTGGACCCGGTACTTCAGGGTTTCGGGGTTTGGGATTTCACGTTTGGAAGTGTCAAACATTAACACACCACAACCTCCAAAAGGTGAAAAAGAAAAGTGGGACCCTCCCATCGGGGTTTTGGGGTTTGGGACTTCGTGAGTTCAAGTACCCAAACAACAACATATACAAACTTCCGAAATTGTGAAAGGTGACCAGCGTATCGGGATTTCGGGGTTCGGGATTTCGCGAGTACAAATTCCAACATCCACACACCACAACTCCTGAAATCGCGAAAAAGGTAAGTGGGATAAACACTTCAGAGTTTCGGGGTTCGGGACTTCACGAGTTCAAGTGACCCAACATCTCATGTAACAAACCTTCGAAATGCGAAAAGAGAGAAGGTCGGACTAGCACTTTGGGGTTTCGGGGTTCGAAACTTTGTGAGTTCAAGTGCCCCAAACAACAACATAAACAAACTTCTGAAAAGCGAAAAGGAAAGGTGAGACCCGCATTTTGGGATTTTGGGGTTTGGGGTTTTGCGGTTTTCATAGCCAAACATCCAACATACAACAATTCCCGAAATTGTGAAAAGAAAGGAACGTGGAACTAACATTTCGGGATTTCTGGGTTCAGAATCCCGCGACTTCAAAAGCAAAAACATCAACCACAAACAATTCCCGAAATTGCGAAAAGAAAAGAACATGGAACCAAAATTTTGGGATTTCGGGGTTCGGAATCCTACGACTTCAAAATCCAAAACATCAACAATTCCCGAAATTGTGAAAAGAAAAGAATGTGGAACTAACATTTCAGGATTTCGGGATTCGTGGTTTCGGGATTTCAAATGCCAAACAACAACACACAACAATTCTCGAATTTCGAAAGGTGAAAGGGTTTGGGACCAACACTTTGGGATTTCGGGATTCGAGGTTTCAGGGTTTCAAATGTCAAACAACAACACACAACAATTCCCGAATTCCGAAAGGTGAAAGGGTGTGGAACCAACACTTCGGGATTTCAGGATTTGGGGTTTCAAATGTCAAACAACAACAAACAACAATTCCTGAATTCCGAAAGGTGAAAGGGTGTGAGACCAACACTTCGGGATTTCAGGAGTCGGGGTTTGGAAAGAAAACAAGGGAACTTTGCAAAAATGTAACCAGCAAGTCCCGAATGCCGAAATTCACATTATTTTCAAATTCTAAGATTTTTTTTGCCATGTACTGGTATTCTTATTTTCGTTCTGTGGAACAGTAGGTGTAGAAGGATTCAATATCCGTTTACCTCACAAAATTCCGAAAGCATAAAGACTTAAGAATTTTACACGCACAGAAGGGTACAAAAGGATAAAAGTTTTCTGTAAGGGAAATATCTAAATTCGTCATAGACCTCGACTAAGGAAAGGGGTAGCCCATTCTCAAACAAAAGGAAAGCAAAAATCCTCCGAAAGGCATCGATTCTCAAGATTGTTTTAGCATCCGAAAGAAAAGCAAAAAAGGGGTTTCCAAAATTCTTGAACTCCCGAATTTTGTCATTCTATACACATCTAGTATATTGTTTGCATATTGATAGAGCATATTGTTAGATACATAGCATTGGATAAAACATTCGAACAGAAAGTGGGAAAAAATCGTTACAGATCCGATTTAATCAGATACAATACACTAGATGAAAAAAAGGTCATACAGACAGAGAATGTAACTTATTCCAGTTCAGATTCAATAGATACATAACATCAAAAGACATAGCCATTCATAATAGAGAGGGGGAAATTAGCATATCTGAATCCAATCCGCGGGAAGACAAAGGGAACAACCACGTTCCTCCCAACCGTAGAACATGGCAGCCAAATCTACTTGCTCGATTCACTCCCTAGTCTGACCATGAATCCATGAGGGCGAACTTGGAGACTCCTCAGCAATATTCCAAATCTTTCAGCAGTTATCCCCTCGCCTCACACTTGCTCAACAGTGCTCATAACAATGAGAGGGCTCACAATCCTTTTCCAGCATACTTGGTAGCATCCTGCCTCCTCGCATATGCTATTTATCCATTTTTTTTGCCCAGGTCTTTTCCCTCCTTTGGGGATTTTTGCAGCTTTCTTAATCCCTGATTTTCAGGGGCTGCCAGTGGCCAAATCTCTATTTTTCCACTTGTAATCATCATCCCAGAGGCATTTCCAACTTGTTCCCCACTCATGGAGTCATGGTCGGCTAATTTTTAACATGGTTGTTCCATTTGTCCTCCTGAAGTTTATATAAATATTCTGTTGTGATACAAGTGTCATAGTCAAATAGTTAGTTGAGTCTAAACAAATCTCTGCCCAACATTCACAATAATTAAATACAATTATTAAATTCGAAAATCAGAATTTCCATAAATGACAAAAATTTTCCAGATTCAAATTTGCCAAAAACGGAAATAAATTTCCAACACACAAAAATAAAAATATTTATTTTTGGGGGATGTCACATCCTTTCCCCTTTCAGTAAAACACTGTCCTTAGTGTTCGTTCCTTTCCTGGAACAGGATTGGATGAGATTCCCACAAATCTCCCTCCAATTCCCAAGTGGCCTCCTCAGGACTAAAGTGCTTCCATTGCACCTTTACCTGAGTGACTGCTCTGTTCTGAAGTGTTATTTCTCTCCGGTCTAGAATGCGTAGGGGTTCCATTTGGAACTCGCTCTCGGGTTACACCTGCACCAAGTTCCAATCAATCATATGAGTAGGTTCATGAATATACTTTTTCAACAAAGAAACATGAAATACATTATGAATTCTTAGATTAGCTGGAAGTGCAAGCTGATATTCCATGGGTCCAATTTGAGCTAGTACCTCGAAGGGCCCACGAAACCTGGGTGCCAACTTGGCACAGTGCCCCAACTTCAGCGAGATTTTTCGGGCTTTGACCTTCAAATAAACATGGTCTCCCACTTGAAATTCCAAGTGTCTTCTTTTCTAATCCGCATAACTCTTCTGTCTGTCCTGTGCTTCTTTCAAGTTCTGTTGTACTTTCTTTACCATGTTCTCCATTTCTTGGAGCATCTCTGGTCCAACCATGAGTCTGTCAGCCAGGTTATCCTAGCTAATTGGAGTTGTACACTTTCTATCGTACAGTATTTTGAAAGGGCTCAACTTAGCCGAAGTTTGGTAACCATTGTTATATGCAAATTCTACCAAGTGTAGGTAGTCTTCCCACTTGTTCGGCTTTGTTCTTACATACATGCGGAGCATGTCCTCTATGATTTGATTTTTCCTTTCGGTTTGTCCATCCGTTTGTGGATGATAACTTGTACTGAAATTCAAATTAGTATTTATCCCTGCAAACAATTCCTTCCAAAAAGAGGATGTGAATTTTACGTCTCTATCTGAAATCACCATTTTAGGAATACCATGTAGTCTAAAAATTTCTTTCATGAATATTTCAACAATATTAATAGCTTTAAAAGTAGACTTTATAGGAATAAAGTGTGCATACTTACCGAGTTTATCGATTACAACCATGATTGAATCATTCTGTTTCTGAGTTTTTGGCAAACCTTTTATAAATTCCAGTGATATGGTCTCCCATTTCCATTTTGGTACTGGTAGTCGCTGTAATAGGCCGACTGGATGTTGGTGTTCGACCTTAACCTGCTGACAATCTTGGCACCTAGCTAAGTATTCTGATGTTTCACCCTTCATGTTAGTCCAGAAAAATAGTTTTCTGAGTGTTGTTATTGTTTTCTGGTAACCTGGATGGCCAGAGTATGGTTTCTTATGCACTTCGTCTAAAAAAGTTAATTTTAACTCTGCTGAATCCGGTATGTACAGTTTGTTTTTGAATCTTAAAAGTCCTTTCTTGTCGATACTTATATCTGGTTTATTTGGGTTTGCGATACTATTTTGAAATTATGCCATCATCTTAGTGTAATTACCATCGTTAACACCGACCGTTCTTATTCTTTGTTCCAGACCACTTTCTGCCCTGTTGATATTTATCTCAAATAACCCATGTACTCTTCTGCTTAAAGCATCTGCTACTTTATTTTTTTTACCCTTGATATGTTTGACCTCGAATTCGAATTCGCTCAAGAAGGCTAGCCACCTTGCTTGTCTTGCATTAAGGTTTGGTTGGTTAAACATTTATTTCACCCCGCTATTATCCGTCAATAGTAAGAATTTTCTGCCCATTATATAGTGTTGCCACATTTTTAAGGCATGTATTACTGCTGCCAATTCTAAGTCATGAGTGACGTAATTTCGCTCGTGTTCCTTTAATTTCCGGGACTCATAAAAAATCACGTGCCCTTCCTAAGTTAGAACACCACCTAGTCCCTCTTTACTTGCATCAATGCATACTATGAAGTCTTTATCTGGGTCCACTACCTTCAAGATGGGTGCCGATGTCAATAATTCTTTTAGCTTGTTAAAACTGTCTTGACACTTTTGCAACTAGTTAAACTTGGTCCCTTTCTTTTGTAATGACGTGATAGGGTAGGCTATCTTGGAGAACCCTTCTATAAATTTGTGATAATATCAGATGATTCCCATGAATGACCGGATATCTGCCACAACCTTAGGCATTGGCCATTCCATGATGGATTTTATCTTTTCCAGGTCTATGACAATTCCTTCTGAGGAAATAACATGTCCTAAGTATTGTATTTCTTTTTGATAAAAATCACATTTGTCGAATTTTGCGTATAGTTTGTGTTTCCTTAGTGTTTGCAGAACTATTCGTAAGTGTTCATCATGTTCCTCCTTCGTTTTTAGAATACACCAGAATATCGTTGATAAATACTACTACGAACTTGTCTAAGTACTGGCTGAAAATGCTGTTCATCAAGCACATAAATGTGGCTGGTGCATTAGTGAGTCCGAAAGGTATGACTACAAACTCATAGTGCCCGTATCTTGTTCAAAAAGATGTTTTGTTTATGTCCTGGTCCTTTATCCTAACTTGATGATAACCATATCATAAATCCAATTTTGAGAAGATCTTGCCCCCCCCAACTTGATCGAACAGGTCATTTATCCTAGGTAAGGGGTATTTGTTCTTAATGGTTACTTTGTTCAGTTGTCTATAATAGATACATAGTCTTAGAGTACCGTCTTTCTTTTTCACAAAGAGGACTAGTGCTCCCCATGGCGAGCCGCTTGGTTTGATATACTCTTTGTCCAACAATTCCTGTAATTGTATTTTTAATTTTGTCAGTTCTGGTAGACTCATTCGGTAGGGTGCTTTTGAGATAGGGGCTGATTCGAGTAGTAAGTCTATGGAGAAATCTATTTCTCTCATAGGAGGCAATTCTAGTATCTCATCAACAAACATGTCTCTGAACTCACGTAGGACAACAAAGTCTTCTAACTTGGGCTTAGATTCGTTACTTGGATGGCGTAAACTTGACATCCCTTTCTAATACATTTCTTGAGTTGCATCGATGAAACTTGTCTGATTGATACAAGTTTTGGTATGCTTTGGGCTATTCTAACAGTGCCAAAATTATCTTTATAGCTAAGTATCTTTGCATAACAATCTAGTACTACTTTGTGTTGTTCCAACCAATCCATCCCAATAATCATATCATAAGACCCTAGTGGTAGGATGTTCAGATTGGTCCTTATCTTTTGACCATCTACGCTGAACTTAAGGTCAAAAATAAAGTTAACTATCTTTCTTTTAGCACCTGCTGCTAGTTGTACAAGCCAAGATTTTTTGTGCTTTTGTTTCTTAAGTTTATTCGATTCTACTACATTGGGAGTAATATAACTTAATGTAGCTCCAGGGTCAATTAAAACAAAAATTCGGGTGTCATGGATTTTACCTTCGATTTATACCACCGAGGATTGGTGGTCAGCTTGTTGACCATCTATGGCTGCATTTATCCGATGCAGAGTTCTGCCCATGTCACCCACTGTCGAGGCTTCCTGCAAATTGTGAACAACAATTCTGTTTGTTGCAATTAAATGTGGACAGTTCCTACTTAGATGAGGCTCTCCACACTCCCAACACTTTAATGGCTCGCGGGAGTTGTTCCCAAACTTCTTTGTTCCTAGGTTTATCGGTTTACCACTACCTTGCGTATTCGAATGATTGGAGTGAAAAATCCTTCCTTGGGAAAATTTTTGCTGCATTCCGATAAGGAGCTGGCTGGTATCCCTTCTTCCGCTGGTGCATTCCATCTTTCTTCTTATCCTTCCAGGTCTTGGGAAACTCTACCTTCTATTTATACTGGTCATAGCACATTTGTGCCTTCCTGAATGCCTCACTCAAGTATTTGGGGTTGTCAAACTCCATTCTGTCCCTGTAGGACTGTGGTAAACAACTTAAGAATCACTGGATTTTTACCTTATCCTCCCGGATGTATGGTACAAATCTTAGTAGTTCCATAAATTTATTTATAAGGTCCTCCATCGTCATTTGTCTGAGTCGTAATTCATAAAATTCTTTCGTCTTCCTTTCATAATAGATTTCAGAAAGGTATTGTTTCTTAAAATACTTCTTGAAGTCAGACCATTCCAATTGTTTCTCCTTTAGTCCCTTGGCCAATTTCAAGTCCTGCCACCAAATGCTGGCCTTTCCCTTCAGATTGTAGATGGCCATTTTGACTTTCATGTTACTGGAATAGTTGTAGATTTGGAAGTATTTTTTGATGTCCAACAACCATGCCTCGACTTCTTCTCCTATCCTGGATTCCCCATCAAAAGTAGCTAGTTTAATCTTTTTAAATTCTCCTTCAAGGTGGTTGGTTTGTTTTGTTTTTTTGTCTGGTATGGTTTTGTCTTCAACTGAAGGTGTCCCTTCAGACGAACTGTCTCCTTTTTCTATTTTTGCACCAGAATTCTTGGAGGCCCTTTTGCTGACCTCTTCCTCATGGTTATCATCTTTTGGGATTTTCTCGGTTACTATACTACGCATCAGGACTTCATTTATCTCTTGCTGTTCCTGCTGTGCCTTCTTCAATTTTTCATTGTCGGCCTTGAAAACCTGTAGTTCAACAATAAGGTTCCTCATTGTTTCCAACATCTCCGTGGGTGAGCTTCCATCACTGTTCTGTCTTGGATCTCTAGGAGGTCCTTGTTGCATATTCTCTTCCACCCTGATTTCTGCACCTTCTTGAGCTACCATTATTCCACACAAAACAAAAAAGCTTTCTGTTTGTAATCCACAAGATTTATTAGTTTTTCACAAATCAGACTATATACTAAGCAATTAATGTGGCCCTGTTCAGGCCCAGTGTTGTAACTTTTGCTCTGATACCATATATAATGTACCTCAAAAATCACCATAAAAAATAAATTTTATTTGTACATTTATCCTTGAAAGGTTTCGAGATCTCAAGCAAGTAAGCTTTTTGTTAGAAGGCTTGAGTCTGAAGGTTTGTTAGAGTCCTTACTGTCGTCGACTATCCTTACCATTCAACTTAAGTTTTCTAATCGACAATATAATGAGTATTTACTCATCACTTCAATGTTTAATTAAGATCTTGAAAATTATAATTACTCTCTTATTTTCTAGTACCTATAACACTACCACACTCTTACAATACAAGCAACTTTGAGGTTTTATGACCAAAACCCTACATAAAAAAATTACCCTATGTTTGCAATACAATCGAATTGTAATACGGTCTGTTACTTCCATACCTCTATTCGGGATGAAGACTCTCCAATGTTCTTTTACCAGTCCATTCATTACATTATTAGAGTTGTTCCCATAACAATAAGTTTTCTTCTAGGTTCCTACAGTTTGTGAAACATAACAGAGGTCAATTGGGTTTCGACGATTATAAATGCCGAACACAAAACGAAACAAAGGGGCCACGCCGTTTTCCAAAAACGCGAAAATGATGAAAGACCATGGACCCAGTACTTCGAAGTTCAGGATTTCACGTTTGGAAGTGTCAAACATTAACACACCACAACCTCCGAAAGGCGAAAAAGAAAAGTGGGACCCGCCCATCGGGGTTTCGGGGTTCGGGACTTCGTGAGTTCAAGTACCCAAACAACAACATATACAAACTTCTGAAATTGCAAAAGGTGACCAGTGTATCGGGATTTCGCGAGTACAAAGTCCAACATCCACACACCACAACTCTTGAAATCGCGAAAAAGGTAAGTGGGACCAACACTTCAGAGTTTCGGGGTTCGAGACTTCACAAGTTCAAGTGCCCCAACATCTCATGTAACAAACCTCCGAAATGCGAAAAGAGAGAAGGTCAGACTAGCGCTTCGGGGTTTCGGGGTTCGGAACTTCGTGATTTCAAGTGCCCCAAACAACAACATAAAAAAACTTTCGAAAAGTGAAAAGGAAAGGTGAGACCCGCATTTTGGGATTTCGGGGTTTGGGGTTTCGCGGTTTTCATAGCCAAACATCCAACATACAACAATTCCCGAAATTGCGAAAAGAAAGGAACGTGGAACTAACATTTCGGGATTTCGGGGTTCGAAATCCCGCAACCTCAAAAGCTTAAACATCAACCATAAACAATTTCCGAAATTGTGAAAAGAAAAGAACGTGGAACCAACATTTCAGGATTTTAGGGTTCGGAATCCCACAACTTCAAAAGCTAAAACATCAACAATTCCCGAAATTGCGAAAAGAAAAGAACGTGGAACTAACATTTCAAGATTTCGCGATTCGGGGTTTTGGGATTTCAAATGCCAAAAAACAACACACAACAATTCCCGAATTCCAAAAGGTGAAAGGGTTTGGGACCGACACTTCGGGATTTCGGGGTTTCAAATGTCAAACAACAACACACAACAATTACCGAATTCTGAAAGGTGAAAGGGTGTGGAACCAACACTTCGGGATTTCAGGATTCGGGGTTTCAAATGTCAAACAACACACAACAATTCCCGAATTTCAAAAGGTGAAAGGGTATGAGACCAACACTTCGGGATTTCAGGAGTCGGGGTTTGGAAAGAAAACAAGGGAACTTCGCAAAAATGTAACCAACAAGTCCCGAATGCCGAAATTCACATTATTTTCAAATTCTAAGATTTTTTTTCCTTGTACTAGTATTCTTATTTTCGTTCTGTGGAACAATAGGTGTAGAAGGATTCAATATCCGTCTACCTCACAAAATTCCGAAAGCATAAAGACTTAAGAATTTTACACGCACAGAAGGGTACAAAAGGATAAAAGTTTTCTATAAGGGAAATCTCTAAATTCGTCATAGACCTAAACTAAGGAAAGGGGTAGCCCATTCTCAAACGAAAGGAAAGCAAAAATTCTCCGAAAGGCGTCGATTCTCAAGATTGTTTTAGCATCCGAAAGAAAAGCAAAAAAGGGATTTCCAAAATTCTTTAACTCCCGAATTTTATCATTCTATACACATCTAGTATATTGTTTGCATATTGATAGAGCATATTGTTAGATACATAGCATCGTATAAAACATTCGAATAGAAAGTGGGAAAAAAATTGTTACAGATCCGATTTAATCAGATACAATACACTAGATGAAAAAAAGGTCATATAGATAGAGAATGTAACTTATTCCAATTTAGATTCAATAGATACATAACATCAAAAGACATAGCCATTCAGAACAGAGAGGGGAAAATTAACATATTTGAATCCAATCCGCGGGAAGACAAAGGGAACAACCACGTTCCTCCCAACCGTAGAACAGGGCAACCAAATCTACTTGCCCGATTCAACCCCTAGCTTGACCATGAATCCATGGGGATGAACTTGGATACTCCTTAGCAATATTACAAATCTTTCAACAGTTATCCCCTCGCCTCACACTTGCTCAGCAGTGCTCATAACAATGAGAGGACTCACAATCCTTTTCCAGCATACTTGGCAGCGTCCTGCCTCCTCGCATATGCTATTTATCCATTTTTTTTGCCCAGGTCTTTTCCCTCCTTTGGGGATTTTCACAGCTTTCTTAATCCCTGATTTTCAGGGGCTGCCAATGGCCAAATATCTGTTTTTCCACTTGTAATCATCATCCCAGAGGCAGTTCCAACTTGTTCCCCACTCATGGAGTCATGGTCAGTTGATTTTTAACATGGCTGTTCCATTTGTCCTCCTACAGTTAATATAAATATTCTGTTGTGATACAAGTGTCATAGTCAAATAGTTATTTGAGTCTAAACATATCTCTTCCCAACAGTCACAATAATTAAATACAATTATTAGATTCAAAAATCGAAATTGCCATAAATGACAAAAATTTTCTAGATTCGAATTTGCCAAAAATGGAAATAAATTTCCAGCACACAAAAATAAAAAATATTTATTTTTGGGGGATGTCACAGAGACTGTTGGGTGAAAAATCTCCTGCCATCCATCATTATCGGGAACTTTAGGTTGCAAAGATACATGGGGAGGCTCATGGATATCAGGAACATTTTGGGGCTTGAAGGGAGGCCTCTCTACTCTGGGCTAAACTATCCCTTGCCCAATCCAATTGAAAAACCTAGCTTGAAAAAGATGGTTCAATTCTTGAGGATCGACATCGAAATGATTAAGAATCTGGGCCTTCTAGTCCCTCTGTTCCATTTACCTCTTCCCCTGTTGTTTTAGCCATGACTACCTCTGTTGAAGAAACTCATCCTGTATGCAAAAATTATTAGAAACTAGCTCTTAACAAACCATACATAAAATTCTCTTTATATGAAACAAAGTTTGGTTCATAAATTAACATAAGATCGATGCAATCCAATCCATAAAATTTATTTAATAATTTCCAAATGAGAAGGGGGTGAAATAGGGTTCATAGGATATCTGTGGGGATTGTAATAAGCAAAAAAGTGATATCATTACAGGGAGTAAGAACACGATTGCTACTTGAAAATTATTTAAATAACTGACTATGCAAACAACGCCAAAATATATCAGCTGCCATCTATATTTGTGTCATTTTTTTATCACTGTCATACCATTTTTTAATTTTATTTTAGTGAACAGGGCGTGTAAAAATAAATTTAGGATCGTGAGGGGATTATAGTGAGCGAAAAAGTGTTAAAATGAGAGGGAACAATACATATACTGTTCATAAAATAAATTTAATCATGCACAAGTCATTTTTAAATCTGGACAAAATCAAGAGCATATTCGATGAACCTATCATACACACATGTCTTCAACCATATAATCAACGATACCAATATTAATTTGACAACAATAATTAACCAAAAACATGTAGCTCTGAACTTGAGATTTGCATTCATCAAATATATACAGACTTCCTTCCAAAAGAAACTCTCGGTATAATACAGAGCCATATGATGCATGAAGAGAACATAACCATATCGACACATAAGTGCCTCATTTAAACTTGACAGAATCATGATCGTGCTAGGATTTAACACAATGATGAGTGGAAAGACCACAATTGACCAAACAAAAAGCTCTCGAGATGTAAGTAACCCATACAATTTAATCACAGAAAGGAAATACAAAGACTCAATCAAGAAAGGTCCTAAAGTTAGAGAGTCCATGCCCTTTTGTAATTACCACAATCATTAAACTGGTAAACCAAAATCTTGACAGAACACAAAAGGTGCCCGAGGAAAAATAGATGCAAGTCGGGCTCAATAGAACCAAGTTGGGTTCTTTAGAATTTGATTGCAGAGATGTAACAAAGTGTGTTTAACCTTCGAAAACACAAAGAGCTCGTCATCTTTTACCTCCTAAAAGACGTTACCATCGAGAAGAAACCACAAGTCAACAAGTATAATATTGGAAGAATAGAGAGCCATGCTCTTTTGAAAATACCACAGTCTTTTAACTTATAACCCTAAGATCTTGACAGATCCATAAAGAGAATGCCCGAGTAGTACAAAGTAATTTGAGTTCAACAACCCAGGAATACACAGATGCCTCTTAAAACTTTATTGTAGAGAGGAAACGAGGGTTGGTTTAAACAATGAAGAGTCCTCAAAGACACAGAGAGACTGTGTATCTTCCAAACACCCAGGAGGTCTATAAACTTCAAAATACAATTGATAGTGAGGCTCACAAACATAACAGTCAGCCACTATAATAGAGATGAGAGGAGCAATTGTTATAAAATCTTGTGAAAAGAATGCTAGAGCACAACTTGTGGCCATTTGATACATACACATGCCTCCATTTAAGAATTTGGGAAAAACAAAGATTAGAATGTGGAATTCTTTCGACGATAGTGACAATAGGAAAATCCATAACAAACAATAGCTTGGGGCTCAGCCAAATAGAGAAAGAACCATACTACTATTGATATTTGCATTGCAACCTAGGAAACAAATCATAACAACGATCGAGACGAAAAAGGGGTGACAACAACTGATACCCAAACTGGTGGTAAAACCCCATAACAATAAACCTCAGAGATCGTTGCACCATTGTTATCATTTGGCACAAAGAATCATCATAAAAACCCAAGCTAACGTAATTCATTTTTATCAATAACCAATGCGCAAAATTTACAAAGCAATAACACCCATTACTTTCCTTCAAAATGCCAACATTCCACAGTAATCACAGAGAACCCATAACACAGTATTGATACTCGGTCGAAAACTCAATGAAAACATAGAACCCATGCAATCTTGATCCACCATTTGATTCATAATATAGAGAGACCATCATGGATGGAAAGAAAAGAGCCATACCTGTGAAAAATTGCTTCAATGAAGAGTTGGTTTGAGTTTTCTCCTTCCAAAACTTGAAATCACGGAGCTTCCACAACCAATAGAGAAAAATGCAACTATGGCTTGGGTGACGGGCTCGAGGGTGGTTTGGAGTGACATGTAATAAATGCACGCCGCTTCCTCACCTAGAAATATTCAATTCTACGTACTAGCCATCCATTAACATAACATCAACCATTAAGTCCAATACAATAACCATTGCATAAATTCAATGCTGTATCCATTGTAAAGATTCAATGCCATATCCATTTCATAGTGCACCACCCAAAACATATCAAAATAATAACGATATGATAACATTACCATATGTGCTTCCCATATCATAACAAAAACAACATATAAGCGTACCACGTCTATCTTTGCGCCTCTAGTCTACAAGGGGGTCCCACCTACTAGTTAAATATTATTATCATAAATGCGTAATAGAGCTTAGCAATCCTTTGCAGGAAAAAATCATCGTTGTGATTTTAATGCTCAACAAACTGGTGAATCCACAGGGAAATCTGTTTCCAACAAATTAAGAACTCAAAATTTCTGGTTTCACAGACCATGTAAACATCAAATCAAGAAAATAAACATCAGAATAATTATGCAACAGGGGGAAGTGAGCGGTTTTAAGGGGAAAATGACTGAGATTTTGGGAATAACTCATGGAAAGTGTTAAGTATGAGGGGTTTTATCCCTATATGCATAATCATCCAATTAATCATAAGAAATCATTCTTAACTTCAAGGAGAAAAATTTTCTGGTGTGCTCTTTTGAATCTTGGAACGGATGGAAGAAAAGGAAAGCATAAAAGGGATAAAACCAACTATCTTATATAACATCAGTTGAAGCATATAACAATTTCAATGATGCTTTCAAGAGGAACATCATGATAGCTGTGCAAACAGATTGTTATTGACTAACAATACTTTGCAGAATAGCGTCGTTGTGGAAAAATTGATCCAAAATTTTATTTTGACAAGAAATGAAGTCAAATAAAAGAAACAAAATAGCGAGAAACAAAATAGCAGAAATGAAACAGCTAAAATGAAATAACATAAATGTAAAATCAAAACAAATAAAAGAAACTATAATACAGAAAACATTCCATACAACATCTAAACTTTCAAGTTGGTTCCACATAGTGTTTTAAGTGTGAACCGTTGGTATTATAGGAAAACAATCGCTCTTGCAAGTCCTTTAGGATATAGGAATTTGCGCCTAGGACAAAAGCGATCTTAAAAGGACCCAACCATAACTTTTGGAACTTTGAATGCCTTCCTCTATCAACATGAGATGAATCCCACAACAATACCTTCTCATTAACCTTAAATTTGACAAACTTGACACTTTTATTGAAATATCTTTTAACAATTTGTTGTCTTCTCTTTATATTATCTAAGGAAAACGTCCTTTTCTCCTCTAAAGCCAAAAGTGCACTCATTCTTTGAGAGACAACAAAAGAATTTAATTCTTCAACTTGTAGCATTAACCTTAGAGAGGAAAGTTCCATCTCGGTAGGTAGAATGGATTCTTGACCATAAACAAGTTGGAAAGGAGTGCAACCAATGCTCACCTTGGTGGTAGTGCGATCTGCCCAAAGGGCGTAAGTGAGGAGAGTGTGCCATTGACGAGGCTTATCTTCAATGAGCCTCTTGATAATTCTTACCAGATTCTTGTTCGTAGACTCGGCCTGCCCATTTCCTTGGGGATAATAAGTTGAGGAGGTAATATGTTTAACCCCCAATTTAGCTAAAAACTGGGTGAGCTTAGCAGAAATAAAAGCGGGACCATTGTCTGTAATAATTTCCAAAGGAAGACCAAATTTGGAAAAAATATTAGTCTCAAGGAAAGAAATCACTTTCTCATCCTGCGAATGCTTAAGTGGGACGACTTCAATCCATTTCGTAAAATAGTTTGTGGATGTCAAAATAAAAACTTTCCTTGCTGAAGATGGAGGATTAATAGGACCAATAAATTCCAAACCCCATTTTGAAAAAGGAAATTTAGAGAGGAGGTTGTAAAGGCATAGCAGAAAGACATTCTTTCCTAGCAAACTTCTTGCACTTTTCACAAGATCTTGAAAAAATATAAGAATCACGAAAGATTGAAGACCAATAGTGCCCTTTCCTGATAATCTTAAAAGCAATGGTTTTAGCATAAAAGTGACCTCCTACATGAATAACATAATTTGAGGATCCATGAGTCTCTTGTAACAATTTTTGTGCTTCCTCATTGTTCACAGAATGAAGTAATGTACCATCGACAGATCTCGTAAACAAGAACTCTCTTATAATGACGTATCTAGAAGATTCAATATGGAGCCTTATTCTTTGATGGGTATCTAAGTTATCTGGACATCTTTGATTTTGCAAGTAATAAACCAGATCTTTATACCAAGGATGTTCAGCCACCAGAAGGATTTAATTGTTAATGTAAAACAATGATGATATAGAGCTATCATGTTCATCAATTTCTTCACTTGTTTCAACATGCCGAGATAAGTGAAGGGATAAGTCATGTCCCTTGATAGTTTTAGAAGTCATGATGGTTAGATCATGCTCCTAGATCTTGGAAAACCAATGTGCAATCTTCCCTGAAAGATAAGTCCGTGAGAGTAAAAACTTGACAACAGGTAAAGGGACTTTTACCAGCGTGTGCTTACCTAAGATGAAGTGGAATTTTTTTTCAACAACTTTAACAAGAGTGAAAGCATGCTTTTCAATAAAAGAATATTTAAAATCATCATCTGGAAATCTTTGACTCATGTAAGCCACTGGTTTTTCGTTAACTTGGTCATCACATTGCATGAGGATAGCATAAACTGCTTCCTCTATGGAATTAGTATATATCATAAATTCCTTCTCAAAATCGGGCTTCACCAAAACCAGTGCAGAACTGATTGCCTTCTTGATCCCTACAAAATAATTTTCGACGTCATCCGTCCAAGAAAATGAGTGATCTTTCTTAAGAAGATTGTGAATTGGCTTGACCATTACAACAAAATCAGGAACAAACCTACATACAAAGTTGATAACACCCATAAAGGCTTGAACCTCCTTTTTGGAAGTAGGAGCAAGAAGATTTAGGATAGCAACAATCCTTTCGGGATTTATGCTTATTTCTGAATCAGAGACAATGTGCCCAAGGAGCTTTCCCTTGGTAATGCCGAGAATAGACTTAGAAGGATTTAAAGAAATGTCGAATTTCTTGGATCGCATGAGAATATTTCTAAGATGACCGAAATGATCTGATCGGTTTTTAGAATACACAGTTAAGTCATCAAGATAAATCTGAATAATTTTTCCAATCAAATCCTCAAAAACTATTTGCATAGCTCTTTGGAAAGTGGAACTTAAATTAGATAAGCCAAAAGGCATACGTTCATAAGAAAAAGTGCCCCAACGTGTAATAAAAGTAGTTTTATATTTATATGTCCTTTTTACCTTGATCTAATTGTAACCAGAAAAACTGTCAAGTAAGGACATCATCTGTGACCCTGCAACTTGTTGCAAAATCATTTCCATATTAGGGAGAGGAAAATGGTCTTTTATATTGGCTCTATTTAATGCGCGAAAATCAACGCATAATCTAATCTAGCCAATTTCTTTTCGAATGGGAACCAAATTAGAAACCCACTTAGAATACTTAACAGGGAAAATTATCCCAGCCTTCAAGAGTTTTTTCAACTCCTTTCGCATAGTTGCTTCCAATGCAGGGTTAATGTGTCTTTGTTTTTGCCTAACCGGTTTTATGCCCTCCTTGATAGGAATGGCATGTTGTATAAGAGTTGGATCAAAGCCATGAAGATTGTCATAAGACCAAGCCAAAACATCTTGAAATTCACCAAGCAACTCAGTGAACTTCAATTTTTCTTCATCAGAACATTGGGCACAAGTCTTAACATTCTTTGGACACTCGGGTGTCTCAATGTTCAAGGAAATGGTTTCACCCACTTTCCTTTTCGACTCCTCTTATTTATGTTTTTCTTTGTTTCCTACATCACTCGATGAAAACAAACTTTCTAGAGGAGTCAATCCCTTCTATCATTTTTTAACAGACTTTGCATAAATTCTGTTTTTGTACAGAAGTGTTCCATCAGTTTCCAATTTATAATTCTCCACTTTATATGGCATCTTACCTTGCTGTAGCTTTGCTACCAAATCCCTGTACTGCAACTCTGTATTTGCATCTTCCAAAATTATTCTTTTAATATCAGTTTGGTACATGTTGATGGCCGTAGCATGCAATTCATGTACTCTCTTGCTAAGCACATCAACCACTTTGTTCTCTTTTCCTTTGATATGCTTGATATCAAAGTCATATTCACAAAGAAATTCCAACCACCTACTTTTCCTAACATTCAAGGTTGGCTGATCAAACAAATACTTCAGACCGTTGTGGTCCATTCTCAGTCCAAACTTATTTCCCATGAGGTATTACCTCTATTTCTTCAGAGTGTGAACGATGGATGCCAACTCCAAATCATGAGTTGCATAGTTCTTTTCATGCTCCTTCAATTTCCTGGACTCATAACATATTACAAATCTATTTTGGCTGAGGAATCCTCCCAGTCCTTCTTTTCATGCATCTGTGCACACTACAAAATCTTCATTTGGATCTGCAATCCTTAAGATTGAAGCATTGGTTAACAACTGCTTCAATCGCTAGAAGCTTCTTTCACATTCTTCATTCCATTGAAACTTCTTCTCCTTCCTTTGCAAGGAAGTGATAGGGTGAGCTATCCTTGAGAACCCTACAATGAACCTTCTATAATAGCCAGCTAGACCCATAAAGGATATGAATTCAATCACATTCTTTGGCACTATCCATTCTCTGATGGATTTTATCTTCTCAGGATCCACGACTATCCCATCCTTTGAAATGATATGCCCCAAGTAATGGATCTGCTTTTGATAAAATGAGCACTTGCTCAACTTGGCATACAACTGGTTCTCCCTTATCACTTGCAACACCATCCACAGATGTTGTTCATTCTCTTCCTCTAACTTGCACTACAACATAATGTCATCCAAAAATACTATGACAAACTTGTCCAAATATTCCCTGAATACGCCATTCATTAGGCACATAAAGACAACGTGCGCATTCAACAACCCAAATGGCACCACTGTGCAATCTCTGTACCTATGGTTTCCTTTACAACCCCAACATTCCATAGGTGGATGTCTTGGCATTTTCCCACCCACTTCATCCTTCCCGGGCTCTCTAAAAGATGGCTATCCTTGAGGACTATTTCTGAAAAAGGGTAGCTTAGCTCCCTTCTTCCCCTGATCCATATTGAAATTCTTCTTTTTTTCCCAAGATTTCTGGAAAGTAGGATTTTCTCTTTGCTGCTCACATAAGCATTTTGATGTCCTTATATTTTCTTCCATACTCTTAGGGTCATCATATTGGATCTTGTAACCGATGGAAGGTGGCAGTCCACTCAGATACCTTTGAATCTTGACAGTATCATCTTTGATGAATGAAACATACTTCAGCAATTCCAAAAACCTTCGCTCATATTCATCAATGGTCATGCTGCCCAACTTGAGTTCAAAGAACTCTTTCATATTTCGGTCATAATATCTTTTAGTCAAGTATTTATTTTCGAAATACCTCTTGAATTCTTTCCAGGTAATATCCTTCTCTTTAATGTGCTGCACCTGCACCAGTTGATCCCACCACATGGATTCTTTTCCTTTCAGTTGATACATTGAGATTCTTCCTTCAGCATGAGAGGAATAATTCTACAGTTGGAAATATTTCTTCATGCCAAGAAACCATGTCTCGATGTCTTTCTCCTTCTTGTGATCTCCATAAAACGTAGGAGGCTTAATATTTTTCATTTCCCCCTTCAACTCATCCACTCCATATCTCCTATGATTTCTAGTAGGATATGGGATTCAACTACTATGTGCTCTCCTCTTGGAGTGGCCTTGGGAGTGATGATGGTGTCTACTAACACTCCTTGATCTTCCTTCCTTCTCAGGGATCTTGCGACTCCTTGTTTTGCTTGAGTCACTCTCCTTATCCAAATTCTTTTTGATTCTCTCCAGACTCTCCATCAATTTTAAGTTGAATTCTCCCTGTCGATCCTTGACTTTCATGAGATTTATGTTATCTTCTCGGTGAGCCTGGGCATCTTTCTGCAATTGTTCAATGATTTTCATCATATGTCATTCCTTATCTATCTATTCTCCATGCCTGATCCAGATAGATATCAGTGGCCACCCACTTTTTCTAACTGGCTCAAAACAATTTTCTGACAATTTTGGCAATTTACTATTTTTAGCAGTTTTAACTTTCGGGGCCATTTTGAGGGCCTAAATGAAGGTTTTTAGGGATCGAGCTCCTCAATGATAGCCAAAGGTATAATTGAGCCCCCAAAATGAATCTCCTCGACGATAAATTTCCAACGGGCTATCACACGCCTAAAACGGAGATTGTATGCAAAAGTTATGACCCCGAGAAGTTGATGTACTAACTTACCCAAACGGGGCCCACACAACTTTTGGTGCTTCATCTCCTAGGGTTAGGTTTTTGGATGTCTAGGGTTTTTGGCATTCTTGATTTTTGTAAAAAGGCCTTCAGAGCTTCATTGTAACCTTCTTCTTATGAATGGGCATTGCCGTCACATCTCTTCTCAGAGATAAGCCGACACCATTCTAGCAATCTTGTTTCCACTGCATTTTACAGTTTCAGCTTATTTTGTTATTGAATAGAAAACCAGTTTGATTGTATCTATTTTTTTTTTTTTAAGCACTTGTTATTAATCTGTATTCATTTCGTTCTGCTCATAAAATCCAGATCAGTGGTATCAGAGCGGTCTGCTCATTGCCGTCTTAATGCATGTCCCCAACGAGGTTGGAGTACAAAGAGTTGGGTCTCGAGCTTGTTTCTCTTGAGTAAAGAAGCTCTCGCACGCCCAAGCGACCTCCCATGGTAGGAGAAAAGAAATATGACGGGATAGGAGATCCTTTCAAACTGTTGATTGAGGAAGCCCTCACGCAACAGAGGAACGAGATGATGGATAGTTTCGCGCAAATCCTTCGACGGCTACCAACATGCAATGCATCTTCTTCGAATGGAGGCGCTGCCCTCTTCAAGGTACAAATAAACTTTGATATTCCTATATTTGAAGGTCAGATAGATGCAGATGTTATAGACAAGTGGTTGAATCTACTAGAAGGGTATTTTTCTATTCATAACTTTTCGAATAAATAAAAGATTAATTTTGCGCTCCTCAAAGCCGTTCCCCATGTCAAAGATTGGTGGGAAACTTTCTGTGAGCAAAAGGAAACAGAGGAAACCTCATTATTTTCAGTCATGGCCACCTGAGAGTCCTTTAGGGATGCTATTAAGGAACAATACTACCATGTCGGAAGTTATGATGACCTATATACCAAATGGACCACACTGTGGCAAGAAAGAGACCAAGCAGTGCCAGATTTGACAAATATCTTCCATACCTTGCGCACCAAGTTGGGTATCAAAGATTCAGAGAGACATCTGGTGCTCAAGTATCACGGTGCTCTACATAGATACATCCAGACTAAAATGGAATTTCTAGACATCTCATCCTTGAGCGCGACCTACCGATATGCCGTCAAAATCGAGCAGAAGCTCAAACAAAAGACACGACAATTTGGGCCTAGGAACCCCTCACAACAAAAGCCAGGAAAGGGAGGCCCCAAACCACCAAACAAAGGATAGAGAAAATATGGACAGTATCAGGACAACCAGTCCAATCCACAAGCAAAGAAGGACACCGGAAAGACAAAGAAAGATACCGGGAAGTGGTGCGACTTCCATAAGAGCCCTTGGCATAACACTGCTGAGTGTCACTCAAAGCAGTCGCTGGTGGTCAAAGTGAAAGCCTCTGAATCAGATGTAGATTATGACTCTAAGCCAGAACCAGAAAGGGGAAGATGGATCATTGACACAGAACCTAGTGCCACCGTTGCTACCACCAAGCTCCAACTTGGTGAACCAGACGAGCTAGAAGAAAGAGAGCACCTCTTCCATTCAAAGATGTGGGTAAAAGGCACCCCGCTGCACTTCATTGTTGATAGAGGTAGCCAGAAGAACCTCATCTCAATAGAGGTCGTCAAGCGGTTGGCCCTGCCAACAACGCTGCACCCACAACTGTACTCCATTGGACGGCTCCGCCAAGGAAGCGATCTCCGCGTCAACCAACAGTGCCGACTATTGTACGACATCAAGCCCTTCAAAGATGAGGTATTGTGTGATGTTGCTCCTCTCAAAGTTTGTGATGTTCTTTTGGGCCAACCTTATTTATGGAAATGTCATGTTGTATATGAGTCTAGGCCTCGTAGTGTTATTATTACTTTGAACAAGAAATTGTACAGGATACCCAAGGCAGTCCCACCTAGTGCTATTTCTTTGATCTCTAATAAGCAATGAAGGAAGGTCATCTCTCAGATGGGGAAGTTTGTCTTCTTCGTGATTAGCTCTCAGAATAAGCGAAAGATCATAGCCACACCCAGGGTCTTTGCGACCGACCTCTCCACATAGCAGAAGCAAGTATATAAGGTCATGGAAGAATACTCGGATATCTTCTCCTCACCTGTAGGGGTACCTCTGCACTACCAGGTCAAGCACCCCATCGATCTGACCCCTGGTGCACCACTACCCAATGGGCCAGTCTATCGTCGCTCTTTGTTAGAGAATGAGGAGATCAAGCGACAGATCCAAAAACTACTCCACAAGGGGCACATCCTCCCCAACTCATCACCTCACGAGAGACCAATCGTGCTGGTACAGAAGAAAGATGGAACCTGGCGACTCTGTATTGATTATCGGGCTCTGAATAAAATCACAGTCAGAAACCGATACCCGATTCCCCAAATCGATGACCTCCTTGATCAACTCACGGGGGCCAAATACTTCAGTAATATTGATCTGAAGCCTGGCTACCACCAGGTCCCGATAGAACAAACAGATGTATGGAAGTCCGCCTTCAAGTCAAAGGAAGGCCTTTTTGAATGGTTGTTCATGCCCTTTGGTTTGAAAAATGCTCCAACCACTTTCATGAGGATGATGGACGATATCCTGTGACCATTCACCAATACTTTTGTAGTGGTGTATCTGGATGACATTCTAATTTACAACAAGACTTGGGTCGAGCACTTGCATCATATTCAGTAGGTTCTGCACACCCTGCGGCAGCACAAGCTATACGCCAACTTGGAAAAATGCTCCTTCGGCATGGACAGGGTCCATTACCTGGGCTACATCATTGATCAGCATGGCGTATAGGTGAATCCAGCCAAGATCCAAGTCATCCGTGACTGGCCAGCTCCAACAACACTCGCTGAGCTTCAGAGCTTCTTGGGCCTTGCTAATTTGTACCGCAGGTTCGTGTTGGGTTTCTCCCATATTGCATGGGCCCTCATCCAAATAAACAAGGGTGGTGGTAAGGTGAAATTTGCGTGGGGTCGGTCCCAACAACAAGCGTTCGATGATTTGAAGCAATGCTTGTGCTCAGCCCCAGTACTTTCACTACCAGACCTACAACATCCTTTTGAGATCAAGACAGATGCTTCGGACTATGCTGTGGGTGCCGTTCTCACTCAGCACGGCCACCCCATGGCCTATCATAGTGAAACACTGTTAGATACTGTCCGTAAGTACCCTACTTACGACAAATAAATGTACTCCATTGTGAAAGCATACTGCTAGTGGAGACATTACATTCTTGGGAAGGAGACAGTCATCCACACTGATCATAAGCCACTGCAGTTCATGCAGACACAGGGAAAATTGAAAAATGACCACCATCAAAAGTGGTCCACATAGTTGCAGCAATTCCACCTCAACATCAAGTATAAAACAAGAAGCACCAATCACATCACTGATTGCCTTAGTAGACCGCCAGTCGTGACACTCACCATGGTGCTAGAATCTTGCGGCCATGAGACATCTGGATGGCCCCAACTCTATGAGACAGACCCTGACTTCGCCACCACCTACCAAATGTTGGGTGCAAAGGCAGTTGTCGATAATTTCCATCTCCAGGATGGGTTGTTGTGTCGTCTGAGCCATATCTATGTTCTATCAAGTGAGCGAGCGAAGTTGATATGGGAATTTCACTACAGTCGGGTGGCAGGACACTTCGGCGTTGAAAATACAGTGGCGATGCTACATAAACATTTCTACTGGCCGAAACTTCGACAGGAAGTCAGTAAGTATATCAGGTCCTGCACTGCCTACGCTATTGCCAAACCGACCACTAAGAAATAGGGCCTATACACCCCTCTTCCTACTCCTAAAAGGCCATGGGAATCCATCTCAATGGACTACATGTTGGGCCTCTCGTCCACCAAGCGGGGAAATGACTGTGTTTTTGTGGTTGTTGATCGCTTTTCTAAGATGGCGATTCTGGTTGCCTGCAAGAAGAGCATCACAACAGAGGCCACTGCCAAGATCTTCTTTGAATGAGTCTGGGTACATTTTGGAATCCCACAAACCATTGTCTCATATCGGGATAGTCAATTTCTCAACACATTTTGGTCGAGCCTCTGGTCACTGTTGGACACCAAGCTCACCAAATCCACGACCTTCCACCCCCAGATAGATGGCCAAACTGAGGTTGTAAATCGAATGATTTTGAATATCCTTCACATGTATAATTCAAAGCACCCTCGCACATGGGATGAGAGGCTTCCCTATGTCCAACATAGCTACAACTGATCCCTGCATAGCTCAACCGACCATAGCCCCTTTCAAGTGGGGTTGGGATTCCAACCATTGGGACCCATAGATGTTGCACTTCTCCTTGCGGTCACCTCAGAAGTAGTAGAACAACTGACACCAATAGAGCTCAACCCCAACTGCCTACAACAAGAATCTAATGATCATATTGTGGACAGACAGATCAAGGGCACTCGACAACAAAGGATCCAGCTTTATCGAGTCGTCAAAGCAGGGCAGCTCCTGCACCAAGGCAAGTGGCTCACCCGGGGCCAAATTCAACAGAAATTTCCTCATCTGATGGGGGACCTCAATGCAATGGAGACCATTGATTCCTAAGGAGGGAGGATTAATCCACATGGATATCGGTGGCCACCCACTTTTTCTAACTGGCTCAAAACAAATTTCTGACAATTTTGGCAATTTACTATTTTTAGCAGTTTTAACTTTCGGGGCCATTTTGAGGGCCTAAACAAAGGTTTTTCGGGATAAATCTCCTCAAATATAGCCAACGGTATGATTCATCCCCCAAAATGAATCTCCTCGATGATACCTTTCCAACGAGCTATCACACGCCTAAAACAGAGAGAGTATGTAAAAGCTACGACCCTAGGAAGTTGATGTACTAACTTACCCAAACGGGGCCCACATGACTTTTGGCGCTTCACCTCCTAGGGTTAGGTTTTTGGATGTCTATGGTTTTTGGCATTCTTTCTTATTGTAAAAAGGCCTTCAGAGCCTCATTGTAACCTTCTTCTTGCAAATGCGCGCTGCCGTCACATCTCTTCTTAGAGATAAGCCGCCACCATTCCAACAAGCTTGTTTCCGCTGCATTTTACAGTTTCATCTTATTTTGTTATTGAATAGAAAACCAATTTTACTTATATCTTTATTATTTTGTGTTAAGCACCTGTTAATAATCTGTATTCATTTTGTCCTGCTCATAAAATCCGGATCAATGCCCATTGGAGTTCGATACTTCAACTCCCAAATGGTCATCCGTTCCTTTTACTTCATTCTATGAACTTGAATCATTCTGTGCCTCCTCCATTTCTTCGCACTCAGTGGCAATTCGGTTCAGTTCTGACACTTGTTAAACTTTGCAAACAAAATGTGCATTCAACTGAAGTTTGTTAGGTCATCAGTCCTCAACAATTCTCACAGTATTCATAAGCCAATCTGATTTAAGAAAAACGTTTAGATTTCATTTTATTTCCAAGATTTTTCCCTGCTCTGCAATAATTTTCAGGCACTAGCCCCTTCCTCTCAGTCCCCAACCCATGCAATGACAGGCTGTGACCAAGCACTAGATTTCTAGGTGCTTACTCGGGCCTTCAGGCCTTCAGAAGATTCCAAAGCACCACACAACAATCTCTCAGATTTCAGATTGTCGGACTCGCGAAGTAGGGCGGATCAACCGTCCATGTATACTCAACATCCAACGACTGACACTTACTATGGAACCTCAGGCATCTGGGTTATAGAACTTCGGGTCTTCGAGACTTCAGAGCTTCAGAGGATCTCGCATTCGCACCTCCGAAATGCTAATCTCCGAACATTCCCAATCACCTTTGGTGACATCATTACGTCACATCACTTAATGTTTTCCAATTGCGGGGGCATGCAACGATGGTTTGGAGAAACCCTCCTTTCATCCTGCAATTATTCTGATGCTGACACTTAAGCCCTTGATGAAACCGCGGTTTGGATTGCGGGATCGCCTTGGATAATTAACTTCCGTGCAACCCGCAATGTCTTTTGGTCGTTGATCTTGATATGTCATGATCATCACCACTATGGGTCCTCCAACCTTTAACTTCATTACGTAACCTTGAGTCCCACTAACCATGCTCATACAGAGTGCCACGTGGCAGAATACTAGTGACTGACTCATGGACCAATCATATGGGTGTCACATGTCACATTCCATATGGTATTTCAACCTTCCATGGGTTTGGAACCCACTGACACATGGCACACATCCCATGTATCCACATCCATCCAAGTGGCGTTATCATGACCCACTACTTCGGCTCTTGGTTTGATCTAATGGTAAGATTTTTCCCATATCTACGGTGTAGATTCCTCCAGGTCTTCAAAGCTTCGGGCTTCGAAAGTTTGTGCATCAAACTTCACTAAATTTGTGAAGTTCGAAGTTCTTTCGGGTTAACTTTTCTTCACCTTCCCTAGATTTGATGGTCGTAAGGGATTTTTGTTCCTTCCGAACAAATCCTACGACACAAAACATACTCTGTTACTCTGCGGATTTCCAAAGGAATTCACGGCTAACTGCCTCGCAACATTACCAGATATGATAGCCGTGAAGGATTCTCCTTCTCCCGAACAGATCCTAAGGTCCACATTACTCTGTGGCCCAATACCACTTCTGTCGTGGTTTTACGACACTGCTACTCCTCCTAAGCTTCGTAACACGACCAAGGTAACTTCTTAGCACTCAGGAAGGTTCTGAGGTTCAAAATTGGTCCTCCAGACACAATTTCCTCTTGAAACCTTGGGTCCAATGACCACTTATCCAGCCCATTTAGGATCAATGTTTGAAACCTTGGCTATGAACTTGAATTTTGTCCATTTCGACAACAATTATTTTTCGAAACTTTTGCTTCAAATACCACTAACATAGGCCATCCAGGCTTAGTGTTGAAACCATGCTTTGATGCCATATTGTAACATTCCCCAGACAACAACTCCACCGCCGGGGCAATACCACTACTCATATGTTGTACTTAGCTCCGAGACCAAACTGTAGCATCCCCGACCAACAAAGAGACCGGGTAATGCTACCATTGCGGAATATACACTTATATATATAACATGCATTTTAATCGAAATTAAACACATAACACAGAGTTACTGTTACCATTCAGATTCAAACAAGATTAACAATAAATTCACATGCAACATAACACATGATCACATTCAATCATCAGTACCATAAACATGCATAACGTATAAATTAAGCACAAACTGATACTTATCTTTTCAACTGGAGTAACACTACCAACTGCATGCAAACCTTCCATGAACCTCCTAACCTTAGAACACACTGCTCATCACTCTCAGCAGTAGGTCACCCCCGAGATGGGACTAATATCTACTGGGAAAGGGAATCCTAGGCTAGGCAAGGTCAATAGGAAGACACATAATTTATGAGGAAGGATTCTCTCCTAGGAGCCACTTATTTCCACTACTCACAGAATCTCATTCCCCAGATGCCTGTCCCACCCCTGGAGTATACACCTTCACTGTCACACAGTCCATCGACTGCTTCACCTCCCTTTCATTGGGCTGTAGCAATAAGTCGAACCGGATTCTCAGATATTTGTAGTAGCTACGTGACTCCTTCCAGGAGAACTCACTTCCACAACACACTCTCTCAGCCGAAGAGAGTTTCCAACAGACCTGACAACCTGCCTCTTCAACCACAACCACCTCCCTCACCTGGAGAGAGTGTTGCACATAGGTGACAACCTGCTTCTTCAAATCCGTTCCTGCACAAGGAGGACAACAACAAGGCTCAACAAGGAACAGATGACGACAAAAATCCACACTCAGCCAAGGAACTACATGGCCACAACGACCAACAATTATGACACACACGACACAAACAATTATAGGATGCTCGGGATTCACAGAAGATGCAGATCAGTCCGCAGTTCTCCCTGGGTTCAGGATGCATGACCAGAGAACAAAACACATAGGTCGATGATGGAGGTCTTGGGTTCAGGTGGAGGATGGTATAATGGATAGGACGAATAACCTTCCCGTGCGGGTTTCCTTCACCGTGCGCGAGTATGCAGATGCAGACGCAGAGGAAAAATGGTTTGGACGAAGGATGGACGAATGGAAGAATGACCCCCAACACGAGTTGACTCATCGATTTTAACTGCATGCTCTCAGGTCGACACTTGTCTTCCTGGAGCCGCATGAGTTCCACTTAGCATACGTTCCTTTTCAAGGAACTTAGGACAACACTTGGTCAATTGTCCACCTTAACCTTTAGAAAATAATAATAAATTATTATTCCCTTTAGAGGTAAGCCCCCTAGCTTATCCCCTAGGCCCACACACTTATCCTCCTCCCTTACCCAACCTTGTGGAATATTAGTCCCCCATCACTCTTTCTTCGTGGTCAGTTGGCACGCAACGATGTTTATATTTTATTAATGATCTGCATAATTACATATACAAAAATTAGGCTCCTGGCCTTTAACACCTAGTCTCTCTGACCTAAATAACACATAATCCCACCAACTTATATACACTTGGCTCACGAGCCTATAAACATGATTACAATACATAATATAACTGGGGCACGTCCTTGGGGTATTACATCGACAGATAAAAAATGACCCCCGTTCGGATGTAGAATAAGAAACTCTCCCCACCCTGATCTATCATTTCGACATTCACTCGGTTTCCAGGCACCATCGCGTTCTTAACGAGATTGTTATTTTCTTAGCTTTTGTTTTAAACGAGGATCTCTCTAAACTCTACATTGAGTGGTCTCTTATTAAAAATTTCCATAGTCTTTGGGAGTATTATCCTTCTTGAATCAACCTTTACATTGTTTCTAGAATAGCGGTCCCTCCCTTCTCGGCTCCTGGTTTATATTTCTTCCTCATTACCGATTTTGAATTCCTCTCGAATTTCATTTCAAGGTTTGGAGTACAGAGTGAGGTTTATGAAGCTTGAAATTTCTAGCCTTTAGATTTTTCAAGTTCCCTATGCCTTCTTTGTTTTTTCCCCAAAATATTTTCATCTTTAGTCTTCGATCCCTCATCGTTCCATTTGTATCTCTATCCCGAGCCTTAGAATTTTCAAGCCCTATATATTGTCCCAACGACTAGTCCTCCCCTGACTATCCCTCCTCTACTTGTGGATTTTAACTTTGTTATCTTTTCTCACTGCATCTTGCACTTCAAGATTTGTGGCAATAATATTGTTAATTGGGGAACATACAAAGATATGGATCTAAACTGGAATGAGATAAAAGGTAACATGAAGTGGTATGAAGAGATACTTAAAGGTATATGAGCCCAATATGGTTAATATATAGGCATAATCAACAAAATGGAAAACATTGTTTGTCTTCTCCTAAGAAGGACTGAAAGCCTAATCCAAGAAAAACAAAAAATCTATTGCCTTGAAGAAAATCGTGATCATGCTTATGCAGAAGAAAAAGAAGCTGGACTAGGAAGTCAGACAATTCTGGGAAAGAGAGAATGAAAGATAAAGAATACATGAGCTGGAAATGAGAATGACCACATTGTTGCAAAGATTAAATATTCTTGAATAGGAATGCGATTATTTCAGAGCTAGAGCCGCCCCACAAGCCTCCAATTCAGGATCAAATAATCATAACTCCAGGAACAATTAGGCAGGACACCTAGGCAAAGATCAAGAAGGGAAAGAGGTTGTATCAATGGAAACAAAGGACAATAGCCAAATAGCAACAAAATATCCGATGAACCAAACATTGAAATAACACATTGAATTTCTTTAATTGTATTTTTCTTTTAGAGAAATATGTTAGGATATATGGCAGTTATACTGCCCGAACATATAAGTTTCATTTTGTATTATATGATAGACAACATATAGACCCGAACTCTGTTCTAAAAGAGTTACTGTTAATTATTTTTCCTTTATTCTTTTTAATCATTTTTCCCTTAATTCTAAATGTTTCTAAAATTTTTATTTTTCTTTTCTTCCAAATTAATTTTAATTTTTTTTTAACTTTAAATTCTTCGAATTTCTTTATGGTAAGGTTTTATCTTTTTTCACATTCTTTTCTTTTAACCCCACCCAATTTCTCTTTTGAAATCCTTTTCACCTTTCCTTTATTCTCTTTTCAAGTAGATGACTACTTTTTTCACTTAATTTCTTAATTCATCCTTATGAATAATTTATTATAAAGAAATGATTTTCCTTAATTTTTTAATGTTTTATTCTTTAGACATTTATTCTTCTTATTTTGATGGCTTTTCTCTTTGTAATTATTATTCTAATTCCAATTCCAATTTAATCTTATCTTCGTTTAATGGTCAATGTATATAATTTGTATTGATAATTTTCATAATTATTTTTTATTTATCAAATTATTATTAATTTTTATTTATCAAATTATTATTTTTTTTTTTAGTTATTATTATTATTATTTTTTTTATAATTTTTTTATTATTTATTTTTAAATAATGATGGATAGAATATTCACTCAAAACATTAAACGATTTATAAACTCTCACACAATTTATTTCTATAAAGTTTAACCAATATTAAATAAATGGTGTTGAAGTCTAAAAATTATTTTAATAGGTTTCATACCAATGCCAACAAATACTTAGTTCACATTCACTTAAGTGATGCATACTAATTTATATTAACAAGTTAACTAAAAATTCTACCCACAAATGTAGTAAAAAGATCCTTTGAATTTTCCCCTAAAGTTTTCTTTAAAAAAAACTAAATATATAATAATGTTAAAAATGTAAAATGATTTAAATGTTATTGATTTTTATCAAATTTGATTTGATAAATTCATAATGAAATGCATCCTATGATGAAAACGCATGGAAAATGGTCAAATACCCTTAAAAGGCTTCCTCATGAAAAATCCTATAAACTTTTTTATACTAATAAAGTAAATGAAAAATAATTTTCTAGTAATACCCATCATACAAAATCATTATATTTAATTTTAAATTTTTTTATAATAACTTTTATTTAATTATAAAAATAAACATAAAATAATTAATATAATTTTATAAATTTAATAAATTAAAATTAATATTTTTTATACAAGAAATGGAAGATATAGTATTAGTAAAATCTGCGACAAATGCATACAACATAATTACAAAAAAATAAACATTTTAGTAAAATTCAGGCCAACATAAGGTTTTGATAAACAACTAAAGTATACTAAAAGTGAGTGTTTCAGATGTTTAGAGAGAAACTTCACATATAATAACCTTACAAAGTAAATTCAGATAAAAAATCTAAGAATAAAAGAGGAGAAGCACTGTATCCAGTTTAAATTATGGATATCTTCTTAGCTGTCACTGGAGCTGGATTGTTCATGTATGGTAAATTGAAGTCTACCAAAGGTGAAGAAGCCATGTTGGACTAAGCTGTTTGAGAGGGAGTCTTCGTAACCTAAAGGGGTTGGGCATACAGAGCTTCAATTTGAATCCTGATCTCTCTGCACTTGTCGTGGGCCTGTTGGATTGCTTACCTATGTTGAACTAAAATTTCTAGAATAGATAACACTTGAGTTGACAAACTTCCCAATTGAATCTGAAGGATATGGAAGGAGTGTTGTAGATACTCGACATCACTCTCAATATGGGAACAAACTTCCCTCGATTTGTTAGGTTTGCATTGTGTCGTGAGAACATAAACTATAGGGAAACCTTAGACCAACAAGGGGCCCCATTGAAAGTGACTACTAAACTGCAATAACCAAAGGAGAGGAGTGACATCACCAGGTCGATTGAACATTAAACCAAACCATATACTGAAGGTTGTGCATGAATTGATGGATCCATAATGACCCATCACATCCAACCTTGAACCCACTCAATACCATAATTAATGTGCCAGACAACCAAATCCATCGTGGGTTGAATAATCCCACCTCAAGATGAAGGAGAGCATGGGAGCAGTATAAACTAATGGGCCAGACATGGAAAGTTGAGTCGAAATGTCGGGAAGCGTGTCGACTACATGATTTTGTGAGTTTATGGGTATGCCATGTGGAGTGCCAATATAATATATAAAATTTGAGGGAAGAACATTGGCCATTAATCAAAATGTCTCCCATTTTTCCATTAATTGCTTGATTATCCTGAAAATAAGCTAATGAATTATTCAATCGGAAGATATGAAAGAATTCCACCTATAGTATGACTTGAAGAGTCAATCAAATGCATTAGAAAATGGAGCCCAAACTTGAATATCGTGGGAATGAACCCAATTGAAGATGATGGATGACATTTTTTGAGTCTCCTAGAATGCTGATATTTTGAACATTTTGGGCGCTGGCTAAAGAGACCCCTTGTAATAGGGCATATGCTCCCACTTGTTTATTAGTTTCCCGACCAAGGCTCCAATAAAAATTAAGCTTAGTGATTCCTCTGGGGCCGAAAATAACCCCACCTACTCCTACCACCCTGAGGTTTATCTTGGATGGACTGTCAAAGAATAGAATATGGGAAGATTGAGATTTCTCCCAGAGATGGAATTGAGATGGTGTGAAATGAAGCTACCATTTTTCTATGGAACAAACCTAAACCATGGTAGAGAGATATAGAGAGAACTATTGAAACCATGTTTCCTCCCAACGGTCAAGATCTTGAGGGGATGAGAGTTAGAGTAGACAAGGGTTGAATTGTTTAGACAATAATGCTAGCATATATGAATTTAGTTGCAACAATTCCAAGGAGAGATTTTTCCTCCTTGAATAAAGCTTGATTGTGAGCTAACTAGACATTCCAACAGAGAAACTTAGGTAATGTTGTCCAAACCCTTTTAAAGAAATGTTTGTTAAGAAAGGAACCCAAATAATGCGACTGCCAATGAAAAAATAGATGTTCCCAGGAGGACGACCATCTAACTCTATGACTGATCCCTTGAAGTCTAGATTACCAGATAGACCTAGAGAAAGCACACTCCAAAAAAATATGAATATAACGTTCGTTACAAGAACAACAAAGAAAACACTTGGAAGGCCCTTGTATCCCTCTTTTGCTCAAAATTTTCCTCGTCGAAATATTTCCATATGCCAAAGTATAGCAAAATATATTTACTTTAGGTAGACCATCTATACTATTTAGTAAGAATAAAAGACATGCAAGAGAAAATAGACATGGAAAAAAATAGGTGCAAAGAATAAATCAAATCTCATTACCCAATGAACAAGACATATACATATACACCTATGGAGATGGCTCTTAAAGACCTGGATCTTCTAGTGGTCTCCCCTTGGGAGGGTTATTTTCTTGCCAAAGTGTGTGGTTGTTTTTTCTACTCTTTTCCTCCTCTGGTTGTATATGGCTGTTGTAGTGATGTCACTAGGGAAAATGCTACAATGAGAGAAAATAGAACTAAATGAGAGTAAGAGGGTGAAAAATGGATGAATGATAACCTATGTGTAATGTGTACTCTCAATGTGTCTAGCCATGAAAATGGAGAAAACCTCTTGAATTTATAATCAAAATAATGGTTATCTTTGATACAGTCAAAATAATAAAATATGATTATTTGACCAAATCAATTTTAACCATTACTTTATTATTTTGTTTTTTTGACAATTTCAAGAGGAAAAATTCATAAAAGTGATTTATAACTTTTAATAAGAGAAAATAACTTTAGGAAAAGTGGTTTCCTAAGTTATTTTTGTGTAAATGATGGAAAAGTGGGTGTAAAAATGGGATACCCATACCATACATGGTATATTTTGGTAAGCCTAGCAATTTGGTCTAGGTGAGAAACTTCTGGGTGATAACAAATGCCCCCTAATGTATGAGGTTAGGAGCACATCCTATGACCAAAATACATTATAGTTTTATTTTACCAATGGACGAGACAACCAAGGAGGAAGATACATGCAGTGGGAAGCTAAAATGACTGTAGGAGAGGCCGAGAAAGATCACCTATCAAGATAACTCATCAATAGGGATGAGGTAGGCATACCCATACTCATTAAGATAACTCATGATACAAATAATAATAATGTGCCCCACATGATCTCAATAGGGATGAGGTAGGCATACCCATACTCATCAAGATAACTCATGATACAAATAACAATAATGTGCCCGACATGAAAGCGATGAAATGGTGATACGCCATGAGGTATCAAGTACAATATGATGTTGGAAAAAGTGGGCTAGAGTATAATATAATAACATAATCAGTCTCATATATAGGTGTTGCTGAACTGGGTACATGAGAACTAAGGTCCCCCGTGTTTTGTGAGGGGGATGGAATAAACTTGAGAAGCCCTGGTGAATATAAATGGGGCAACATGAGGACAAGTATAGGTCAAATCTAGGTTAAAAAGGATGGTACGACTCATGGAGGTGCTGCCAAATTGTAACATGTTACACCGTGGAACTAGGCATACTCCATGGGACACAAAAGTGACTCATCTTAGATGTTATGAACAAGGGAAACATAATGATGCTACCAAATAATGAATCAAGTACATGAGAAGTACAAGGAATTCATGATAATGCCAAAGGGGATAGCAAGAGGAGAAGGTAATATTTGTAATTTCTTAATGGAGGATAAAACAAATCAAACTAGTGTGTCGAGAGACACAATATCCGATCAAAATCCCTGTGGGGGAGACCAATCAAACAATGAAGAAACCTTTATGAGACAAACAATGGGGTTGGTCAAGAGGAAAATGTGATCTTTGTAATATCCTAGTGGAGGGTAGAAAAAATCAAACTAGTGTACTAAGATACACAATATCCAATTGGAAGCCTTGTGGAGAAGACCAATTGGAAAATGAAGAACCCCTCATGATAATGCTAATGGGGCTGGTCAGGACAAGAAAGTAAGACTTGTAATATCCAAATGGTGGATAAAATAGATCAAACCAGTATGTTGAAAGATCCCATATCCAATTGGAGTCCCTATGGGGGAAACCAATCGAAAAATGGTAAGATCCTCTTGATGATTCCAATGGGGTTGGTAAGGAGGGGCAGGTAAGATTTGAAATATATGAATGGAGGATAAAAAAAATTAAACTAGTTATGTCAAAATACACAATGTCCAATTGGAATCCCTATGTGGGGAACCAACTATGGACATGGAGGTGTAACGAGGAGATAAATGTGCCAGAAAAAACTAGGTAATGGTAATGAAAAGTGAAAACCACATATGGAGGTAATCAATGGTAGGGACATGAATGGAAATATCCTTGGGGGTGGGTGAATGGAGGCATAAAAATGAGGGATTTTCATTGTATGGATGAAGCAGAGGACTTATCGTAAGTGAAAATCCAACAAATACCAACCATAACCAGGGGATTCCAGAGGGTGTGGGTGTCAACTTGATGAGAATAAATGCATGCGGCTCAACTCTGATATGGAGTTAACCGGACTCCCAATCCATAGAGGAATAGAAAAACATGGAACCTAAGATGAAACATGGGTCACTATGCTAAGGTGCCCATGTGAGGAAGGCTCTATCATCAGGTATATGGAAAATGCATAAGATGGATGGGTTGATCCATCTACCCAAGTGATCTAGTCCTATAGGAAATTTCCAGGAATGACAAGAAAATGCAACAAGAAAAATGGGAAAAACCTATGCTAAATTCCAAGGAAATCGAGGCCTAGTGGAGAATCATATCCATGAATAAAAGTGGTTATCATGGGAAATCCTTATTCAACAGTCAACACCTACGAAAACAAGGTGGTGTTCAAGTGATGTAAATTGTTGAATAAGAATTTGGTGTAAAAAACTGAAATTTAACCCTTCTTGGAAGAATGTCTTCCAAATGAAGTGTCAAATATAAAACAAAAAAAACTAAAAGTATCCTTTTGAATAACTTGGAAATATGAATCCAACAATGTGAACAATGCGTCAATCAGAGTGCGTGTGAGCCCAGAACATCAAACAAAAAAATGGGATTTTTCTATAAGAATGGTTTCCCTCCAATTTTTCAAGCTATTGTTACTTGTGGTGAACATTGAACATGGAGAACATGAGGAGGCCCTACATATTTTTTAGATCGTTGCGAGGAATACGACCATTAGAAACTGGGGGTATGAGAGTTAGGTTGGTGGCATAATTGTGCTTTTTTGTTTATGTGGAGTGCTTTCTTAGATTAGTGGCTAGTTTTTTCTATGGGAGACATTGGACAAATTTGGGGGTCCAATGCATTATTTGGGGACAACAAGTGCATTTAACAACACACTAACTCCCATCAATATCTGTGCTTTTCAACACATAAATAGGGGGTAGTTTCTGCATTGGTCAAAATTGATAATTGGCTCCCAAATTTTCCATGTAGGCCCCTATCTAAAGGATAAGGGTGGAAATGGTCTGAATGATGATTTTAATGATAAAATGACCTGAAAAATGTGGTTTTGTGCAAGTATGGAAATTTTTAGAGTGGTGTGGAGGGATAGGGAATATGAAGAAATCTAAACCTTGGTCTAGGGGGATCAAGTTGTGCGGAGGGAACTAGCACAATATGGGTTACAAAAGTTCTTTGAAAACCCTTTGGTGTGGGCAGGAGAGGGAATCCTATCATGCATAGTGAGTTATTGGAACCCATAGGAGGAGGCATTTATGATCTAGGGATGGTGGCTTGAAATGAATTTGCAGGCCATATACGTTTTGATAGGATTTCTTCAGTTTGGGGTGGTGTTAGAGACACCGGTGCTACTTCCTTTAGGAGGTGAGTAGATGAGTTCCTAGATCAACACTATGTACCTGGGGCTAGGATTTGAGATTCCTCCATACATTTGGGGGATATTGAGCGGTTAGAGACCTAGGAAGTGACTATGGTAGTGATCCAGATACTGAGGATTCATTCTCTGCACAAATTATCTGGAGGGATTGTGGCACAGAGGTTGCTAGATGGAGTCGCCATTCTGTTGGTACAAATTTGTAGCAAAGGTGAGAAAATTTTCAAACTTTGTGGTTGTAAAAAAGATACATACAAATGGGGTTAGAAAACTAAAAAACCTAGTTTTCTATGAAACAAATCTACTATCTAATATCTATGCTATTTAGTAAGAATAAAAGTCATGCAACATAAAATAGACATGAACATCAATATATGAAAAGAATAAATCAAATCTCATTACCCAATCAACAAGACATATAGATATACACCTATGGAGATGGGTATTGAGGACCTGGATCCTCTGGTGGCCTCCCCTTGGGAGGGTTATTTTCTTCCCAAAGTGTGTGTTTGTGGATGTTGCTCTTTTCCTCCTCTATCCGTAAATGGATGCTATAGTGATCACACTAGGGAAAAAGCTACAATTAGGGATATGAGAGAAAAATGAGAGTAAGAGGGTGAAAAATGTATGGATGATAACATGTGTGTAATGTGTACTCTCAATGTGTCTAAACATGAAAATGGAAAAAAACTCTTGAATTTATAAGCAAAATAGTGGTTATCTTTGATACGGTCAAAATAATAAAATATGAATATTTGACCAAATCAAGTTTAACCATTACTTTATTATTTTTCTTTATTGGATAATTTCAAGAGGAGAAAGTCATAAAACTGATTTATAACTTTTATTAACTGGAAATAACTTTATAAAAAGTGGTTTCCTAATTTATTTGAGTGGAAATGATAGAAAATTGGGTGTAAACATGAGATACCCATACTATACATGGTGTGTTTCGGTAAGCCTAGCAATTTGGTCTAGGTGAGCAACTTTTGGGTGATAACACCTAAACCCCCATGGGCCTTGGGGACATTGACAATATTCTAGTTTACTAAGTGAAACCTTTTATGGTTGGACTTACCCCCTTTCCATAACAACCATCTAAAATACTAGGATAAAGCAAGTTTGACACTAGTCAGAGCCAACAAAGAGGAGAATTGAAAAGTGGGAAGGGCAGACAAAATGGATTTAATCAAGACAAGGCGAGTAGTCAAGTAAAGACACTGCACTCCCCACTATAGGATTTTAGCCTTAATGTTAGATAGGATGTGATGCCAAGATTTTGAGGAAGGGGAATGGGGACAAAAGGGAATACCAAGGCACTTGAAATAGTGCCATTTCTCTTCAAAGGGGAAGTGTATAATTATGACGACTAGGGAGATTGATATGGTGTTGATATTCTAGGAGTATAACTAGATTTTAGCACAATTAATTAAACCCCCAAAGAATCTAGTTAAAATATACATTATTTATTTAAATCAAGTAGATATGATGGTGAAGGATCCCTCAATTAGTAGAGTGTTGTCATCAAATTGAGAGTGGTTTCATTTCTTTTCTCCTCTAACAATTCAGATACCTGAAATGTTCCCTATCCTTATTTTATGTTCGAGTCTCTTGCTCAAATATTCGACCAACATAATATACAAGACCAAGGACAAAGGACACCCTTGTCTCAAACCTATGGATGCTTTGAAGAAAGGTGTGGGTCATCCATTGATGAGAGGGGAAATCCATAGGTTGTTGATGTAGGTTGAAACCCAATTAATGAACACAACCCTAAATCTAAATTTGTGGAGGACCTCAAAAATAAAGTTATACCTGAATCGATTGAAGGAGTTTTCCACATCGATCTTTATTATCATCCCATTTTCTCCTCGATTTTTGCTAGAATAAATGGCTTCTTGGAAGAGGATGATATTATCCACAATTTTCCGCTTCTCCATGAAGCCCCCATGATTGGGAGAGATGAGTGTAGGAAGAAGTAGTTTGAGCCTATTGGCGATTAATTTGGACATGATTTTATATGAAATGTTGCAGAGTGAGATTGACCTGAACATTGAAAAGGAGGACGTAATTACCTCTTTAAACATCACATCTAGAAACACCAAACTGGTTCCACCTCCAATATGCATAGATCGATGGACATACCACAACACCCTAATAAAGTCAATTTTTTTTGTGTGCCAACAACGTTTATAAAAATGTGCAGTAAATCCATCAGGTCCAGGGGCCTTGTCTAGGTCCAAGTGATTTACCACCCCCAATACCTCCTCTTCTATGATAACTTGGGATAAGGATTCATTTTCTTCTGAACTAATAATGGAAGCCTGGATATGATCCAATAGTTTCTTCATATTCATATATCATCCCTGTCTTAGTGTATAACTCTTCAAAATGACTAAAGGAAACCTCCTCAATTTTGTCAAAAGAGGAAATGACCGCTCCTTCTGTCGTCTTGATTTGTTTTACATTGTTCTTCCATATCCTGACTTTGTTTTGTCCATGGAAATATTTAGTATTATGATCTCCAACTCACAACGACTGATCTGTAAACTGCCATGGATATTCCACTAGATAGTTCGCCACAACAAATCTAATAAAAAACTAAAATATTTACTGTGAAGATTAATTTCCTTTAGAACTCAGATTCTTTAGTTACTGATTTTTTTCTTAAAATGTATGAAATAGATGACATGAAAAAAATAGAGAAAAAAAATTTAACACACCATCCACAAATAAACACAATATATAACCTGAGAAACTCAATACGGGAGAAAACCCAACTAGAAGGTGAGGCCGCTTTGCTCTCTTTTCTTCAAACACAAGTATACAGAAAGAGACACTCTCTATGGAGTTTCCTTTGACACTGTGGCATGTATGGTTGGTATATAATCTCTCCTCCTCTATTGTGCTCTCCAAATACCACTAATAGGTGCTCTACTCAACTATGGAACAAACACAATGCTAAATAATGGAACCCGTTCTCCTTGTAGCGACCCGGTATTTAACATTGCACGATATCCATCTAGGGGTAGGGTTTTTACTTTCTCAACCCTCAATTGTGACAAGGTTTTGGAACTTCTAGAGTCTTATTGAAATTCCATAATGTAAATGTGTTGAACCTACACATAATAGATCTAGATATAAAATACCACACATATTTGTAGAGAGAAATTGAGAAAGAAGAAGCAAGAGAGAAAGAATAGAAGAATTCTCATTAACCATATTCCACACTCAAAGAGTGAATAATTTACAATAGATATAGGATACATGAGTAGCGAATGCGTCATAGTGGTGGTATAGAGTGATATGGACACACACCAACAGTTATGGGAGTAAACTTCCACCTAGTCTAGTCTCTCAGGTAGTTATAGGAGTGAATTGCCAGCTAGTCTGAGTTAACTAGTCTACCAGTCTTCAACTAACTGACTGAAACATAGTGAAGTGAGGAGGAGATCAGGAAATCATGAGTAATGCACTAGTCTGGTGATGATCCCAAGGACAATGCACATTAGTTGGTGATGATCCCAATGCTGCATGGTGATAATCCCAATGTAGCATATAGACTCCACTCAACTAATCAAACTGAAGTGAAAATGAGGAGAATATTCTCCTTAGAGGAATATTCTTCCTAAAATATAGGATACTGAATAATGACTAATAAACAAGGAAAAACCTTAGGAAAAATAAATCCTAGGTGTGTGTGAAGTAACTCCAACACCCCCCTAAACATCGCTATGGTGAAAATAAAGAATGGGTCCTGGCAACGAGGCCATGTTATGTACCCAAATACAAAAGATACACTGAAATAAACGAGGAAAAAGGGAAAAAATTCATGGGAAACCCAACCCTCAAATTACAATTCATAATAAAAATAAAAATAAATGAGAAGGAACAAAAAACAATTGCTAAGAAACCCTGTCCTTCACTCCAAGAAGACCTCGCCACTGTGCAAGTTTGTGCTCGTTGAAGAAGTAGATGTTCGAATGGATCCGATGAAGTAGATGAACCATTGAGATGTCCACATATATCCACTTTCTCTTATTGTAATGAAGAAGATCCAAATAAAGTTTGGATGAAACTTTGAAAACCGTGCGACCGTTTTCGGAAAAAAAAACGCTGAAATTTTGTTGATTTTAAAATGATCATAACTTCACTTCCCGTACTCCATTTTAGACGATTTGTTTTTTTGAAATTGGATATTTTCCTGAGAGGAATTCAAATATCCAATTTTTTTTCGGCAAATTTTGCTTAGAAAATATCATAATTGAGTCCGACGTGCACGTCTCCCTTTTTTTCTTCGGAGATGCATGCATTGGGCATGGAAAAGTGTCTGCATGTGACCCCTGAGATGAATGCCATATATATTCCACATGAAATTCAAAAAACAAATCCGAAATGGAGTAGGCATCATCTTCAATTAATGGAATACAAATTTGTGCAAATACTTTTGTAGAAGACTCTTCATAATAAGAGGTTTGATCTTCTGATGGCTTCTCTTCTGGCTCTATCTCTTCAACCTCCTGCATGAAATCTTCACAATATTCTTTATTCTCGAATATAACCTCCAATCTGGTCCATAATTCATTTGGAGTTGATTCTTCTGAGTCATCATATACTTGATGGATAATTTCAGGAGAAATAAACCAGAGGATACATCCTATGGACACATCTTATCTATTGAGAAAATTGTTTTTCTCATCGGCGGAATCATAATCTACTTCCATTGCCATAGTTATTGGTACATGCCTCTGCATCTAAGTAGAAGCATAATTTTTGGCTTCCACTCCAAATAGTTATGAGGCGTGAGAAGTATTTCCGACGAATAATCCATCTTTTATGCGTTCTTCAATCTTCAGTACCTGCAAAAAATAATTTGGTGTAGCTTTTTCTTAGCAGTTCGTCGGCTCTGATACCATGTAAATGTGTTGAACTTGTACATAATAGATCTAACTAGAAAATACCACACACATTTGCAGAGATAAATTGAGAAAGAAGAAGCAAGAGAGAAATAATAGAATAATTCTCATTAACCGTATTCCACACTCAAAGAGTGAATAATTTACAATAGATATAGGATACATGAGTAGCTAATGCGCCATAGTGGTAGTCTAGAGTGATCTGGACACACATCAACAATTACGAGAGTAAACTGCTACCTAGTCTAGTCTCTCAGGTAGTTACGGGAGTGAATTTCCACCTAGTCTGAGTTAACTAGTCTATTAGTCTTTAGCTAACTGACTAAAACAAAGTGAAGTGAGGAGGAGATCAGGGAATCATGAGTAATGCGTTAGTCTGGTGATGATCCCAAGGAAAATGTGCATTAGCTGGTGATGATCCCAATGATGCATGGTGATAATCCCAATGTAGCATATAGACTCCACTCAACTAATCAAACTGAAGAGAATATTCTCCCTAGAGGAATATTCTTCCTAAAATATAGGAGACTGAATAATGACTAATAAACAAGGAAAAACCTTAGGAAAAATAAATCCCAGGTGTGTGTGAAGTAACTCCAACACATAATTGGTTAGCCCCATATGCGTGAGTAATGGGGGATGAATTGACACCCACTTGTACGATGGTGGTCAACATGGTAGGTCAACTTGCCCGCGACATAACTTATGAATACAAGCTTCGTTTGACGTGATTTTTGCATTGTTGAAAGGTATCGATGTGTATAATATAATCAAGGTGTCTAAGCTAAAGAAAATAAAGTTTTTACCCCAAAAAATTCCATTTTATTCCTCTAAATGGCTTCAAAAGGTTTCAAACCCTAATTTTCCAAACTGGGACCTACCATTAAAATGACCCTACAATCTGATTCCTCCATTGTTTTCCACTCTGAAAGAATAGATATATATGAAAAATAATTTAATGATCCAATCCAAATCCATTATGTGATTTAAGCCTCCACTTTTCTTCCTCTCCTCCCAGTGTTTTTTGATAACAATGGAAAATGTCTTACTCTTCCTGGAGCAAAGCTTGAGAAACCTACTCCCTTTCCAACTTCCTCTTTATCTCTTCCAATTGTTTATGTAAAAAACTTAGCTCTAACTTAGGGGATCATAATATATATTTGGCCCACTCTTTGAGGGAAAAATTAGTGGATTTGAACTTTTGATCCCATATGAAAACAAGGGAACTTGTTATCCAATGACACTAAGAGTGCGAGATGACGTTGAAGAAAGAAGGGTCTTGGAGCCAAAGAGTATTAAAATGGAAGGGGATAGGGCCATACATAGTGCATTTTGTGAGGAGGAGGGAAATGGGATGGTGGTCGAAGCCTACCCAAGGTAGGATCTGAGAGGACAGGGAAAATGAATCCTCCAAAAAGGACATGTTCACTAGAAATCTATCCATCCTAGTGGCAATATGACCCAAGCCTACTTATCTATTTGGCCATGTATATCTTCCTTTAATCGGTTTGATGTCTATCACATACAAAGTGGCCATGAAGTAATCCAACCTTTATTTGCAAGGATATCTCACTATGCTCCCCCCCTCTCTTTTATTTCTAATTTAGGGTGGTTTTAAAATCCCCCGTGATAATACAGTTCAAGACAAAATATGTATCATGCAGATCCATAAGGGAATTCCAACAAGCAATTTTTTCTTGGTGGGCATTGGGAATATAAAAATTAATCATATTAACATATTTACTAGAGGGAATATGAGTGAGCCTTACCAAGAGCCAAAGCTTATAGGATTATCTATATTCCAACGAAAAAATTCTAGGATTCTAAAGAGTACACAGGGATTTACAACCCCCCTTGAAATTGACTTCTTGTACTTTGCTAATGTGCAGGTTGTTAGTACTTTCATGAAGGATCTAAAAATCCTTTGGTTTTGTCTCTTGGAGCATGAGAACTTGAGGATTTTATGACCTAATTATTTCTTTGAGTAAATCCAATTTATTTTTACTCCCCAAGCCCCTACAATTCTAGGAGATTACCTTCATCTTTTACTTGGTATTTTGGAGATTCCTCCCTTAGGAGGATTGCGACCACCTTGATTCCTTGTAACTCTTGGCTCTTTCTTGAACACTCCATTTATTGTGGCTTGAGTACCTAGGTCCTTCTCCTTATCTTCCATATCCTCCCTTTGTGTTTATTTGTCTTTTTTCCCACTTTCCTTGTAGGTGCACTTTGGGCAGTTTCTTTATCAATTTCATCCTTATAGCCATCTACATTGGATTCTTCCTTAGAAATGATGGGGATTATAGATCCTTGTCCAGAATTCTAAGGGGTGAATTTAGTCTCTTCCACATGAACTGAAATATTGAATTTGAGGGAGGGAATTTTTTTTGGGATTCCCTCTCCACTGATAGTGCTTGTCACTCCATCCATATGTGCATTAGGGCCTTCCTAATTATATATGAAATAGTCATCTTGAAAATAAGAAAGGGCCTCATACCTATTATTACTAGATGCTGAGTATTTTCTTCCCTCCTCCGTACTTGGAGGGGGGGTTATGGAGTGCCCCAATCTTGGAGCTGACAACTAGGTAACAAATGGATGGTTCTTCTCAGGCTAAGGTTGAACTCCTTCTTTGGATGTAGGATGCCTTTTTTTGGGAAGCTTCCATTGATCATCAATTTCTAGCAAGGTCTGATCAGAAGTGGATTTGGGGCAATTGTTTGTGAAATTCCTGTACTCATTGTTGGATTTACATTAAAGGGAAGCTTCTCATAATCCATGAGTTGCAAACATGTCCAGTTGTCTAGGGTTAGCTATATTTCTTCTAGTAGGCCTTTCTTTATATCCACTTATACACAAATGCAAACATAGGCTTGCATTATATCACGAGGTTTTGTGTGGTCTATGTACTTTCCCAAAGTATTACCTATGCTACAGATAGTGTTGTCATTCCAACAATGCAAAGGAAGATACAACAATCACACCCATATTGGAACCGTTGAAAGAATGCCATTTTCAGGGCTAAATTTAGGTGTCCATCGATTGAGATACATCACTTGAGTGCCCATGAAATAAGGTCCATCGCGAAAGATTAATTCCATGTCTTTTTTTTCTTCAATCAGGAAAGCAAAAAACCCTCACCTATGGAATGAAAGAGAGAGTTGATCCTTTATCACGGGTTTCCAATTTTTGTCAACCCAGAGAGACATTTCCCATGGGGATGGCCAAATACCACCTTACTAACTGATCAAACCATTCTCAAGAGCTGCAGAGCCAAGTTGCACAAATTTGAAGGATGAACTGAGACTTTGGGGATTTCATCAAGCTTTTTCACAAACCTAGTGAGCAACAACTTAGCAACAGTGCTGATAGAAGAAACCAAAGGGTGAAAGGTGGCTATGTTAGGGGAAGGATTCAAATCACTCCCTCCAGATACCGAATCCACGAAGAATACCCATGCAGAAAACTAGGGTTTACATCAGAGGATGCAGAGCAAGATATATAGATTTATTTTAATGAGTATTTAGTAAACAAAAAATATTATTATTTTTGTTTGTTAGAAAGTCCCATAACTCGTGGGGCCAACATTTCAACCATTGGATAAGAAACCACAACCCAGGGGTATTTAATCCGTCAAAATCACCCGGGGATCGCACCTGACCAACATGACTGGATTTTTGGGTGTCTCCTCTCGACTAAACACACCATAACGATATTGAATTCAGGTCGCCTAAAAAATGAAAACCACACCTTAATCAAATATACTAACGAAAATTAACAAACCAAAATTGATATTAATAAACAATAATTATCCTATTTTTAATTGAACAATTAAAAAGATCTTCATAAAAATAAAATCAAAATCATTTAAAAAAAAATAAAATCAAAACTATATGACAATACCCTAAGAAAATAAAAACTCAAATCTATTGGTATAAACTATGTATGACTACTACACAATCATTAATCTAAACTAACATAGTTCATACCTACCAACTAATACGATCTATTAATTTCCACTTAAACACCATTAACAAGGGGTGTTTAGTGCATTTGATATACAACCCAATAGGAGAAAGGACTTGTGAAAACTAGAAGTACTCTAATATTGATTTTAGTGAATAAGAAATCATGTGTGATATTGGATACTTTTTATTCTCATTGGTGGCGAATTGCTTTGTAAAGTAAAATTAATCGTGGCGAATTGCTTTTTAAAGTATAATTAATCCCAAGTCATCTGTGGTGGTGGGGAATTACTTTAGCGTACTTTGAAAACATGGAATCCAATAGTGTGCTTTGAAACGATGAAATTAGTTTGGGGAGGAAATGGTGTATAAGGGCTATTATACATAGGGGAATATTTAAATAAAATATATGTAATAAAAGATCTATAGGAGTATTTAAAAACAAATTATTATAAGATCTATTATACATAAGGGGATATTCAAGTGAAAATAGATGTAATAAACGATTATTATAAGGGCTATTATACCTGAGGGAATATTCAAATGAAAATAGATGTAATAAAATACATAATAGGAGTATTTAAAAAAATACTAAGGGTAAGAAAGAGGATTATTATTATTTTTTTTTTTTCGAATATCATGGTTTACAAGATATAAGTGTTTTACTTAATTTATAAATTAAAAATTGTTAAAGTAAAATGTTTTCAAATTTTTTTATGATTTTTTTTTATACTAAGGAAAAGAAAAGAGATTTTTTTAAGGCTTTGTTGAATATTGTTGTAGGAGATTTTTTTAGGTTTTGTCAGATATTATGGTTCTAATTTTTACTTTAATTTTGAGAGAATGGAAAAATTGTTTAAGTAAAATGCTTTTCATATTTTTATATAATATTTTTTTAACTAGTTTTATCTTATCTTTATGAGGTTAATGTACATAGATTTAGTATTATGAGAAAATTATTATAATTGCTCAATTTAATTACATTTGGTTAAGTAGCTATGAGTGGAGGGTATCTATTCTACTAAAGTTTCTTATGACTTGCACTTGGCCTCAATTGATTTTGCATGTGTTGGTGCACGTCCACAAGTGCATGTGAAAGCACTATCATGTCACTTGGTAGTTTTTTTTAAACTGTAACTAGAATATATTATATTATAAAACATTGTAATTGAGGTTCACAATAATATCAAAAACCTTTCTAACCTTAGATTTCAAGCAAAATTAATAGCTCCTTATTTCTTGAATATATAGAAAATACTCATGTCTATAAGAACTACATCCCTATATTTCTTACATGAGTAAATTCTGAAAAATTACTTATATAATAAAATACATAAATATTTCATGTCTAAAGTAGATTACATTCCCAAATTTTTGTTACCACTGGCTGTGCTTTTGAAGGATATTTTTTCTTCTTTACTACAATCATCCAACATTCCTTTGATTTTGATGAGGTTCTTGCTGTTCCCTCCAATCCTGTTTTTTATTGATCTAGAGGTTCTAATTGTTATAGAGTCTCATCTTCTTTAGCTTGATCTTCCTAGCTTTCCCTAGTGCAAGGGCTAAGTGGGGGATCTACTTCTTGATCCATTTACAAAGGAAGAGTAGATTATTCCTCCACCTTACCCTATTGTGCTGATCCTTTCTTAGATGTAAGTTCTTCTTTTGATGGAGATTCCCTAGTTTTCTCTAAATCCAATTTTGGCTCATCCATTGGTAGGTCCAAGTCTAGTGGATTAATTAGTTGATGTTCTTCCTTAGCACCAACCCACTAGGTTGATTTTCACTAGTGCTTCCTAAATTGCCTTGGCCCTTTTGGAAAATGCGTTGCTAAATTCCTTGTTTCAAAACAAGATCTACAACAAAAAGGTACATTTTCATAATCCAACTTTTGTTTCTAGGAGTAATGTTGATCTGGATTTATGTAGGAACACAATGAAATACAGAAGTACACATAAACGCAGAGATGTAGTGGAAATAAGACTTCATTTCATTAATAACAAATGACTAAAAAATGTTTACAGACAGAATGGAAATAAACTAGCTAGGGCGCCGGTAGCTTATCTCTGAGAAGCGATGTGGCGGCTACTGGCCTCTAAACTCCCTGTTACAATGAGGCTCGAAGGCCTATATATTACTGAGAAACAATGGAAAACCCTAAACATCCAAAAACCTAACCCTAGGAGATGAAACGCCAGAATATGGGCCCCATTGGGGTAAATTGGTACATCAATTTCCCGGGGTCGTAACTTTGGCATACTATCTCCGTTTGACGCACATGATACATCGTTAGAAAGATCTATCCGAGGACTACACTGTTGACAGTGAATATCGAGTCTGGAACAGACCCATATTTTCCGGAGCATTCATGCCCAAAAAACGTCGTTTAGGGCCTCAAAACAGCTCCGGAAGTTTAGGACCTGAAGAACTGCTAAAAATAGTAAATTGTGCTAGAATTAAGGAAACTGAAAAACTGAAAGAAACAATGGTGTGGGTCCAAGTGGAATAGACGGGTGGCCACCAATATCCACCTGGATCAAATGTCGCTTGGTAGGATTTAAATTATAGTAAGATAATTTATTAACTATCCACTTTTACTAACCCAACAAGCCACCATTAATCTTAAATGACAATTTCAACATACTAAAATAATTGTTTATGATCTTATATATAGTTCTCGATAAAAAAATCATTATCACATAATATCTAAGAGACTCGTATGGATTTTTTAAATGGAAATGAAAGTTTTCATATCCTCCCAAAGATCATAGAATCAAATAGTCAAATTATTTGTTTACACATATGCCAGCTTTTGTCTATTCACAAAAAAGGATTTTAAACTTATGGAAGTTAAAGTTAGCTATGAAAACAAACCTCCAAATCAAATAACAATATAAACAAAATTACTAACTTGATCCTTTATGTTATCAAATAAAATATTTCTTTATGTTTTTTTTCTTTCTTTCTAGGTTACATTGCTTGAAACCAATACAAAAACATGTCTCAAAGCTATTACAACAATATACTCATTTAGAGAGTCTCACATGTGAGAATTGAACTTGGGTGGGGAGGATAACAATCATTCCTCCCAACCACCCAAGCTAAACCCATTTGACAAAAAAGGGCTTTATGCTATCAAGTGGTTGAAGTACTTGTGATAAGTTTTCATCTTAGAAATATTTAAGAAAGTGAAACCATTTAAGGGATTATTAGTCCCCGCCTTGCCTTTAGGATATAGAGACTATAGGAATTGATATGTCATTTTTTAGTCCTTGCACATAAATCAAATCTTGTATTAAATTTTTAATATAAAGTTTGTCTTGTTGGTAGATATATAAAACTTTATCTCGGTCAATGAACTGTTTGCTATCCTTATTTGGACTCACATTGAGGTGATGTGATTACTATAAGAGATCAATAAAGATTGAGAGCTCAAAATTGGATCCATTCCAGTTAATTTTCATATATAAACCAGTTCGTTATGTTTTGACTTAGGATAACTTTCAAAAAATTGCAAGTTCGTCAATGTTAAATGCACTAATGCTATCTCTCACTTGGAGTTAGTTCTTTAACATTTTATTTTAGTATGCATTTTTCATATTGTCCCAATGCTCTATGTGTAAGCACTTGCATGTTGTGGATGGATGTTTCTTCATCACTATATCGCTTGCCTAACTCTTGTTATTTTGAAGGGACTCGACTACTTATTTCCTTTTATTCAGAAGGATATGAGGCCATTACAAGGATGCCTACTGTAGAAAAAAGGTAAGTATGCGAGGAATTAATAAGTAGTGGCCTCCTTGCCTTTGGTAGAGTGATTGTGGTAGAGTTCAGGTTCTGGGTGGAGCTGCCATAAAGATAGATAGAAATTAAGGTCTATGCTTGTGGAAGAGGAGATTGACAATTTGATTACTTGCAATTTCAAAAGGAAAATAAGGATCAAGAGATGTGTATGTAGGATCACATGTGATATTAATGAGTTTCTCACATCACAATGAATGAGCCATCAATAGATAGAGGAAATTCATAAAGTAGTTTCCAACTCAACAACAAAGTGAATCAAATGGCCATTTAGAGGACTCGTAGTGCAGATACAACATAAAATGAGACAAGGAAAATAAATTCAACAATTAGCAGAGGATATATTGATGATACCTATAAATATTCTTTGAATTGATGCAATAAAATCCAATAGATCAATTTTTTTAAGGGTTTCATATTGGTATTACCACTATAACTATAGTGCACATATATTTATTTGTTGCAATTATCATTCTCTAGATGTTTTCTTAAGGCTAGGATTTAGGGTTAGCGATGGCCTTAGTGGAGGCTAGTGTGATGTCGTTGTCCCCTTCAAATGGAACATACCACCTTCATCCTATAATGTTTTTGAACATGACACCTGCATCTTTTATATAATTTATTATATTTATAATTATCTTATGATATTGTTTTCTCTTTTGGACTCTATTCTATAAATAAAAACAACTATATATTGGTATTAAACAACCGTTATATTTTACAAGGCCATACCATGGAGATGATGTGTTTAGACGGCATTTATAGAAGACTTAATTTATTCAATGGAATGGAAAGACACCATCAGCATTTTCTACCCTATGATCTTGCCGCATCCATTTGAATGATCTGTGTCCTTGAGGTCAATACTCTAATTTACTATGAATATAAGTTATAGTATTTGGTAATTAATCAAGAATATTATTGTTGAAGTAGAATTTGAGAACTCAACTGGTTCGACACACATGATATCATTGTAAAATGGTGGAGGCCCAAACTTTGGATGATCAATTTAGTGCCTTCAATTATTAGTCTATTACAATGTTGAACCTGACCCCTATATATCACTACCCACTAGAGTTAACCTCTCACATTTCCTGAAACAATCTAATGAAACTCTATGTAAACATGCATTTCACTTTGCATAGTCAACCACTTAAATATCACAACTATTGTTGAAAACTAATGATGGATCAATTCGACCATCCAAATTTAATATTGAAAACTAATGATGGATCAATTCGACCATCCAAATTTAATATTGTCTTGTTCTAAGAAAATGTTTTAGAGTTAGAGTGAGCATACAAAGAAGAATTAATGGGTAAGATGTCTGGTGTGAAGCTTTGGAATCCTCTTTCAAAATAATGGTTATTTATTTAAACACCTTCTCATAGATTATAATTTCAAATTAGAGATCAGGGATGTAATACACATATTGATGGGGAACAAGCTTGCATTCATAATGTGGAGGGAAGATAATGGAATTCCCGCTAATAAAGAAATGGAATCTCAGATGAGATATCCCAACTGTGAGGAGAATCTAGAAGTGATTATTATTTCCTTTATCTCGTTGTTTCAAAATGTTTTTTGATCCAGTTCACTGAGAAAAAATCATCATTTCTAATGCTCAAGAGAAGGTAACAATTTGATTTAAAGAAGAAAGAAAGTTATACTACTTTGATTTGAAATAAACCTACTTGAGTTACTGAAGTTAGTTCATATAGCATTGAATGACTTTTGTGAAGGTGATGATTTCTCATAGAAGCTAAGTTGATGATGTTCCTCCCCTCTTTCACGTGCTTCAGTGCATCACTGTGTAATACATAGATATAGATTACAACACCAACATGATATCTAAAATAGAGGGAAAATAATAGAAAAATTATTTAATAGAAAGATAATAGAAATAATAAGAGACATACTAGACCAAAAAGAACATTGAAAATATATTCATTCTAAACACATGTTATAGTTTCTCTGGATGAAAATCTTCAATGCTTGCAAGTTAAGGCTATTCAACTGCATTGTTTACAACAACAACAATCCGACCATATTCCTTAATAGTTATAGTCTTCCATCGATCGACCACAACCATTTGTGTATCCATGCACGAATTATTTGTTAACCATTTATCTATAAAATACATGCGTCATCATTTATTTTTATGCCAACTGTCATGGGTTATATGTTATTTCCGCAAATATGGCCACAATGACAACTGTTAGTATGCTCTATCACCTCATGGAGGCCACATTGCAATATTGATAGTGCTAATGAGGCTATCCCTCTCTCTTTTATCTCGTCAACAAACTACATGTTTCTCATTCCAACAATGGTTCTCGGATACATTCCCAAGGTGTCAGACACATTCAACATGTTATAAACCATCTAACATAACATATAGGATACATTCCCAAGGTGTCAGACACATTCAACATGGTAAAAGAAACCTAACATAATATTTAGGCACTCCAAGAGATTCACTTGATCTTGGTTCACTCTACTTCACATTAGTCACTCCTAAATTTTGTTTATATAAGATTCAAAAATTCATATAAGCTTCAATTGAGTTATCATTCCTTGTTCATTTAGTGATTTATTGAAATCCACAAATTATGAATCAAATATCTCCATCCACACAAAAGATCATTTAGTGATTTATTGAAATCCACAAATTATGAATCAAATATCTCCATCCACAAAAGAGCTTATGAACACTAATAAATTATTTCACAAAACAAAATTGGCCACAAAAGATACTATTGTGTCAAAGATACAATTAATTACTAATTTTTTTAAACTATTCCACTGAATATTGGCCACAAATATAAGACCATGTTCTAGTTACAATGAATTGATAAATGGAAAATCTAAGAGATTGATTTTTATAGTTATTTGAACTAGAACATCTGATATGTATTGGCCACAAATATAAGACCATGTTCTAGTTACAATGAATTGATAAATGGAAAATCTAAGAGATTGATTTTTATAGTTATTTGAACTACAACATCTGATATGGCCACAAAAGATAGGAACATGTTAGAGTTACAATGAATTAATAAATGGACAATTGAAGAGATTGATTTATCTAATTATTAATCATTAGAGACAAAATACTTGTGGAAAATCCAATTGTATGATGTGTTTCAATATATAATTTGGAAACTAATATTGTTTCCCTTCTCTACTTTTTGGTCTTTTATAAGGTTTTGTACTTTGCATTTTTCTTGTTGTTGGTATCAGTTTCTATCATTCTTAGAATCTAAGATCAATATTATCTCCATGAAATTGGATCAATGTTGGAATTTTCATTTTTATTTTCAAAGCTATATATGCTAGATCATTTTTACAAATTAATATGATTTGTCTAGAATGAGCTGGTCAATCAGAGAGTTCTAAAATTTTAATTTAATTTAATGATGAATTTGATTTTTCCATAAATTTGTAATATTGTGTGAATATTGATGATGCATATATGTAGAAAGAGAATTTTCATCCCCATGGCCAAACCATGCATCACTTTTCAGTGACAAGGTAAACGTTCAACCAAACCATGCATCACTTTTCAGTGACAAGGTAAACGTTCAACCATTATAACATGGGATGATACTGTGTACACATTGAATAATTTTGGGAGATCCAATTGACACTTTCAAGGGTGCATCTGTTGCTGTAGAGTTGGATTATTTTTATACCACAAACATCTCATTCTAGGAATGTGTATATTCACAACTATGTCTCCTAATGTTAGTGTTTGAATATACAAATTAGACCCAAAAAGAATAAAATTACACAATCATAATATTGGTATTGAATGTGACGTTCTCCATAATTCTTAACCATACACAAACTTGATTTTGGAATTTCAATAGCCCTTCCTCAAGCTCAAATTGTTAGTGGCTATATATGCACATTTCGTCTTCCTCAAGATGAAATTATATATGTACATTTCTTCTTCCTCAGGCTGAAATAATTAGTGGTTATGAAAATTTCTTTTAAAATAACTTAGTATGTGTAGCATTATCAATAACCCTTCCTTAAGTTGAAAAATTATATATATATATAATTCTTTAAGCTAAATTATCATAGGATATATAAATTTATTAAAGTTTATTTAGTATTTGTAATTATGGCAGCTTGTTCTTATCGAAAACAAAAGTGTTTAATGTCAAAAAAATAGATCACAACCTAGAAAGAATCCCAACAACGAATAAAATATTTAATCTGGTGGTGGTAAGGAATTTATTTCAATGTTAGTAAATAAATTCAAATAACCATCATATGAAACATCCATATCATCTACATCACCTGAATTTACATTATCTACATCACCTCCATGTTGTCTTGTAGAACTTCTAGTTCCTATCTTTCCAACCTCATTAGGATGAACACTTTCAAGTGTCTTTATGAACCACTTTGGTGGACCTTTTTGGGATGGTCCACATTGCTCAGGCAATTGATATTGTGATGTATTCTCATCAAGGTTAAAACTTTCAATCCTCTCAATCACATCATCCAAATGAACTTCATGTTCTAATGAAGTGGAAAGAACTTCTTCACGCGGGGGAGATGGTGCTTCAAAAGGAGATTCCAGAGATTGATCCAATATAGGGATACCCCTTTCGAGATGTCAAATCTCATCATAAAAAAATTTGATATGTCTTTACATGAGTGAATATATCTAGACGATCAAGTTGTCGCTCAACAATTTTGTCATTCTTAGAGGATTCAAGAAAAAATACATCTCTAGAAAGAACAAATTTCTTGTTTACCTCATCATAAAGATGATATGCCTTGGTGTTATTTTAGTACCCTAATAAGATTCACTTCTGACTCCTTGCATCAAGATTATTTCTTTTCTCCTTAGGAATTAAGGCATAACAGGTGGAACCAAAGACCCTGAGATGCCTCACCGAAGGAATGTGACCATACCATGTTTCATAAGGAGTCTTGTTCCTAAGAGCATGAGATGGAATTCCTTTTTTTAGATATATTGCATCATCCCAAAACATCAATTGAATACATTTTTGAAAAACATCATAGAACAAACCATATTTAAGAGAGTAATGTTCATTCTTTCAGCTACACCATTATGTTGAGGATTATATGGAACTGTGGTTTGATGTTGAATCCCATGCTTGCAAAGATAGTTTTAAAATTCATTAGATGTATATTCTCTTCCATTATTAGTATGAAGAGAGCCAATATGTGATTGTTCTTCATTTAGGATACATACATGGAATTTTTTAAAATTTTCAAAAGCTTGTAATTTTTATTTCAACAAGTACACCCAACACATCTTGGTATACTCATCAATAAAAGTCATGATATATTTTTTTCCATTAGTAAACGAAATAGGCATGAGGCCACAAAAATCATAATGTATAAGTCCAAGTTTTCTACATGCTCTGGAAGTAGAATTTTGAAATGGTTGTTTGCTATGTTTTCCAAGGATACAAGCATCACATTGTTTTGAATTCCTAGGAATAGTAGGAAAACAAAAAACACCATTATTTTTCAATAAATTAAGGTTTTCATAATTAATGTGATGAAATATAGATGCCACAAGGGACTAGATGAAAATTTACCTTCATCGTGGTGAGAGAGGTATGTAGAATTATGTGCATGAGCATATGACCCTTTCAACTTCAACAATATTCCATCCTCCACTCCAGTCATATGTTATTTTTATTCATATGAGACATGATCGATATATTATTACAATTATGAGTGTTCCATATATAGGGAACATATGGTGACCATCCATGAAAGGATGCGTCCCTTGAATAATCAATAACTATTTATTAGTATCATTTACTTATTAAATATGATATTTAATAATCAATAATTATATTATTAATTATTATTCTAAGAGAATGTTTTCCTGATGTTGTCTAAACACAAACACTCCCTCTCAACGAGGGAGACATTCTACATCATGCCAAGATTGTCTTTGAAGTATACAAACTTCACCCTAGACTCATGACACTTGTCTGTCAGTCTTGGGAGACATCTCTCTCCCACCCGAACCAAGGAGAAAATCCTTATGCGGCTCTCCCTCTGAGCCAATTAACTCTCTCTAAGATTAGGATCACTCTGGGTCCGCATGTAATATGATATATCATATTGAGTCTTTATTATTCCTTGTCAAATCACCATGACTAGGACAAAGACCACACCAGGATATTTCACCACAAGTACAGACCTATGAGTGAATGTTATCATGATGCTAACTGACACATGGAAAACACTTCAAGCACCTTGAGTCCATATTATTCCTTGTCATGATCAAGGAAGGACTACGTCTGGGCCCATTTACCACAAGTTCACCTTTATGATAAATGTATCCTATCTCCCTCGGTCTGCAGCCCAATCTAGGAGAAGTTAAGCCTGATGCTAAAACATCAACACTCCCTCTTAGCTAGGGAGGTATCTTTCCATAATAGTACAAAACTATTGTCCAAAGACACACAATATCTTCCAGTGGTACAAAACCACCATAATATCAAAAGGTTTGTCGCACATGGCACTCCCATGTGGACTTCTATAGGCTACTCCCTCTAGGAACACTTAAGGTAAACTCCCCATAGTGTGTGACATCAAGGGTCGAATCCCTTGATATTTTCTCATGTGCTCTCCACATGGGATGTTAGGATATAAGCCCAAATGCACTTATCCATTCTCGAATAAGTTTCCCACTTATCCCTCCTTGAATAAGTGTCCTCACATATCAACTCAACTCAATTCACAGAGGAGTATGATCTGGAGAATTTTTGTCACACATGGCAATCCCATGTGGACTTCTAGAGGCTACACCATCTAGAAACACTAGGGTCAACTCCCATAGTGTGTGACATCAAGGGTCAACTCCCTTGACATGTCCTCATGTGCTCTCCACAAGGGATGTTGGGCTATAATCCCAAACACACTTATCCATTATCATATAAGTATCATCATAGATCAACTCAACTCAATCATAGAGGAGTACGATCTGGAGAATGTCTCAGGAAGCTGCAAACATCAACACTCCCTCTCACCGAGGGAGACATTCTCTGCCATGCCAATTCTGTCATGACAATACTTGAACTTCATCCTGGTTTGGTAAGAACATCAACAACCTGCTCATATGTAGGAAGGTATTGCACCAATACTTCGTTCCTATGCACCATGTCTCATATGTAATGGTACTTGATATCAATGTGGTTCGATTTGTCATTAAACACTGGATTATCTGAGATTTTCACATAACTTTGGTTACCATAATGAATAATGGTGGAATCCAGCACATGTTTGGATAAATCTGCAAAGAGCTTGCAAAGCCACACTGCTTCATGGACTGACATAATTAATGCAATGTACTCTACTTCTGCTGTGCTCAAAGCCACATAAGTTTGTTTCCTGATACACCAGGAAACCATGGAAGATCCCAAAGTGAAGCAACACCCGAAGGTACTCTTTTTGCCCACTGTTCTCCCTTCCCAATCAAAGTCAATATATTCATGCCATATCATATCAATACTAGAAGTATATCTCATACCATATCCAATTGTGCCTCGCAAGTATCTCAACACATGCTTTGCAACAATCTAGTGTGTCTATATCAACTGACTTATAAACTGGCTAAGTGCACTCATTGCATAGCAAATATTTGGTCTGGTGTTAACTAGATACATCAACTATCAAATGAGTTGTCTGTACAGAGTCAAATCAATTTCTTCATAATTGGAAGAAGACACACTTAGTTTCTTCAGATTCATCACCATTGGTGTAGCCATGGGCTTCAAGTTCAGTATCCCAAAATTCTTCAATATCTCAACTGTGTACTTCCCTTGACTCAGGAAGATCTCATCAGTTCTCTTCCACACCTCTAGTCCCAAGAAGTAGTGCATCATACCAAGTTTCTTCATCTCAAACTTAGAGGCCAATGCATACTTGCATTCAACAATAAGGCTCTCTTCTTCAGTGAGGAATAAATCATCAACGCAGAGGACCAAAATCAGGGACTCACGATTAAAAGTCTTGTAGTATAGGATGATATCGACAAAACTTTTGTTGAATCAAAAAAATCATTAGGTGTCCATCAATCCTCACATACCAAGATCAAGGTGGTTGCTTGAGTCCATACAAGGCCTTCTTCAACCTACACACATGAGACTCCTTCTCATGTATCATGAAACCATCTGACTTCTCAATGTATACTTCTTCCTCAATATATCCATTGAGAAAGTTTGTCTTTACATCCATCTGATGTACTCTCCAACCCATGGATGCTGCAGGGGAAATAATCATTCAGATATAAGTGTATCAAGAAACATGGGAAAATGTATCCTCATAATCTATTCCCTCCATCTGAGAGAATCCTCTAGCAACAAATATCATTTTGTGCCTCTCGATGCTCCGGTAAACTATGTGTTTGATCTTGTATATCCATTTGGAAGTCACTACAGACTTCCCCTCAGGTCTCAAAACAATATCCCACACATCATTTTTCATGATGGATTGATACTCCTCCATCATGATATCTCTCCATACTAGATGACTAGTTTCCTCCTCATAACAAGAAGACTCAAAATGAATGATGTGGCTCATATCTGTGACATGGCATGAATATATCTAATGTCTCTTTCTCACTTGGAAGGTACCACAAGGAGCTGCATATCCTTCTTCCTCCCGCATAGTCTGACGAGCCCATATAGGTCTCTTCCGACCTACTGCAATATCTCTGGAAACATCAACTAGAGCTATAGGATCAACGAGATCAATTGTATCAATTTGATCAATCTCCATGTGAGATCCTTTATATCTCTTAAAGGATACCTCCCCCTCAAAGGTAACATCTCTGCTCACCTTAATCTGTCTCTAACCATGGATGTAGATCCGATATTCCTTCGAAGACTCATTGTACCCCACAAATGTACCCTTTCTTCCTGAAGGGTCTAGCTTGGTCCTTTTCTCCTTGGGTACATGAATGTATACTGAACACCCAAATATCTTGAAGTGTCCAACCTCAGGATTCACTACGGTGAAGGCCTCCTTGAGAGTCATGTTCCTCAAGGACTTCTATTATGAACATACACTATAGTCATGGTTGCCTCTTCCAACAAAAACATAGGTAAATGTTGATCATGAATCATCGCCTTGATTGTCTCAACAATAGATCTGTTCTTCCTCTCTATGACCCCATTCTGTTGAGGGTTGTGAGGATCAGAGTACTCCCTCTTGATCCCTGCCTCAAACATCTCTAGGACACATCGAGGTTCCCTCATGGAACCAATGTCCCCCAAGACATATCGAGGTTTCCTCGTGAAACCAATGTCTTGGTTCCTTCATCTAGTAATCCATTGATTACTCTACAATCAACTAGTAGCATACTGCTACTACCATGCCATTGGTATCTCAAATCACCCGCCACATTCTTTATGACTATGCTGTAATCAACTAATAGCACACAACTACTACAATGTCGTCCAATAGTACACAACTGTTTCCATGTCATAGTAGTACAAAACTGTTGTCTAGTGGTACACAACCACTGCCATAGTCTTACAATTACGTAGCAATCCACTAGTAGCACATAGCTACTAGCATGTTGTCTAGTGGTACACAACCACTTCCATAGTATCCATGACCATTTTGTGATGTTTCTCCTCTCCCAGTAGTCTTATTCACACCTAGCCACCTCGCATGATGTAGGAAAGACTATGACCATAGCCTCATTCACACATAACCACCTCACATGGCTTAGGCAAGGCTAAGATGCAAGTCTTATTCACACCTAGACACCTCACATGGCTTAGAAAATACTTGTACCCAACTAAGAATTACTTCCTCAATCACCTCACATGACTAATTAGGGAAACCCTTGTCCAGAGGGATTAGTCGTCTAGAGGAGAGAAAAAACCACACCTCCCTCTTAATGAGGGTGGACATTCTAGTGATCATCTGCGATTTGACATGTTAACATCGTCACCTGTGTAGTAGATATTCATGTGGATCTTCTATATATGCCAACAACATTGTACATTGTACTTATATGTGCCAAACAAATATCAGATGACTTGGCATCTCCATGGATTATTGGTGTCTCCATGGTTTATACATAAATTGAACGCCAAATTTCTCATGCTAATGGAAGTCATTTATATCGAATGACTAGAACCGAGGAACCATCTCCTCTACAAATGTTAGCTTGCGTCATCAGCTTGAATTGACTTGTCTTCAAACCAAGCTACTACCATCTTTAACCAGAACCAAGCACAATTACTTGATAAATGGTTGGGAGAGTGTTCTGCATTCGCTGACATATCTATTCACACATAAAAGACTGTCATGCCTCCATGGTGTCTTGCAACCATGCCTCTTCTTAGTTTCTGTAGCCTGGAATAATCATTTTCTTATGTATGACTTCTCTGATCAGTGCGCCAATAACATATCGCTACTCCAAACCTTCTAATGTTTTTCACCTTCAGTTGAAAGTTTGGTTTACTGCAGAAATAACTTTATCGATGCAGATCTCATTCTACACAGGTCTGTACATGCAAGGTTGTCTCCTCATGGGTATGCACTTGCATGACTCCTACGCTGTTACCATCCTCTCCTCTCCACGTGATCTCTTTGGTAGACACTCCACATAGTTAGCACTAGTCTACAATGCTCTAGACTTCATGTTGAATAGACAAATCCACTCAGTTTTATGCCACATGGTTAGAACATGCCTGTTATGGAGATTCGATCCCACATAAAATGTCTTACTCACGCACTCTTCTCTCATTTTCCCGGGCCCTCCTGTGAAGGAGTTAATCCCAGTCCCACTATGATACCCTATTGTTTTTCTTCATATGAGATATGATCGATATATTATTACAATGATGAGTGTTCCATATATAGGGAACATATGGTGACCATCCATGAAAGGATGCGTCCCTTGAATAATCGATAACTATTTGTTATTATCATTTACTTATTATATATGATATTTAATAATCAATAATTATATTATTAATTATTATTCTGAGAGAATGTTTTCCCGATGTTGTCCAAACATCAACATCATAATGGCCATGTTTTCAGAAGCTTTCCTTAGTTCAAATTTTCCACCTTATATATGAATAGAGTGGCCTTGCTGTTGAATGTGAATAAGAGACAACAAGTTCCATTGTAGCTCAAGAATATAGAGTACATCATGCAGAGGAAAATTCAGGATTCCAAGCAATTTAAGTTCGATGGTGCCAATTCTTGAAGGTTTGAGACTTGATTTATCTACAAAATAGACTATACCATCTACATTTTCATTGAAATATTCAAAGAATTCTCTCCAAAAGTTCATGTGGTATGTTGCATCTATTTCAAGTAGCCACGCATCTCTCCCTGAAGAAAATGAAGTGTTAAAAAAATATTTAGTTACTCCATTATTGCAATGGGAAACAATATAATGAGAAGATTCATGTGCTTTACCTTTTTCAAGATCTGATGTTTTACCTTTGTCTTATTTTTGATCCTGCTTGTATTTGATCTTTTTGATTCCGCATGTCTTTGCTTCATGTGAATCATTCTTTCCAAAATGGTCACAGTTAAGATCATATTTATCACCAATTCTCCCCTTTATGATCAAGGACCATGGTCTCTCCACTGGGATGAAATAATTTATTTCCAAATGATTTCTCACATTCTACAACTTTCTCCACCAAAGTGTCAAATGTGATGGACTTCATTTGACCACTAGCTTGCATGGATTCAAGGTAGTGGAAATATGTAGAGTAGAGGGAATTAATGAAGGATGTGAGAAGAATTCCTATATTCACTCCAATGGCCTCAATATCCTACATGATGTATTTGGTAATAGAAGATAATACCATGGGATCATCATTCTTCAACTCTAGGTTGAAGAGCTTCACCAACAATTGTATGAGTTCCAGTTCTGAGTTTGAGTCATACAAATCCTTCAATTTCTTTAAAGCACCATATGGGTCTTTAATGGAAATAATATGGTGTCTCATCTCTTCACTTAACATTGCAACAATCACAACATATTATTTATTTTCTTTGTTATTCCATATGGAAATCTCTTTATCTGCTGTAGGTATGGTGGGTTTAATGTCAAATTCTCCTTCACAAATTCCATCCCACAAGTCATTAAAAATTAGAGTGTGTTTGATCTTTCTAGACCATTTTGGGTAATTTTATTTGCTAAGAAGGACCATGCCAACAATGGATATGAGAGAATTCATTTTCCAACATAACTCTGAAGCTACCCAAGAATTCAAGTATTCCAAAGGCAGAAAATGATGCACAATGATACATAAAATGATATCTATATGATAGACAATAACCTAATTGCAATAACTCATATATGAGGTTTTCAAAAAGGTAGTGGATTGTACTATAGACTACTCCTATCTTTCCACACAGAGAAAAACAATTGTCATAACTGATATCTAACCATCACAAAAAAACAATAAAATTGTAACCATTTTTTTCCACACATGCTTAACAAAGGAAAACTCCAAACTAAATTACAAAACATTAGCAGAAAATGATGCATGAAAACACAATGATGTGTTATGTAAGTGAATGGTGAAAACATGAAATGCAATATGATGACGAGGAGGAAATTTTTTAGGTATAACCTTGTTCGTAATGATTAAATAGGTCCTATGTATGGGATTTATGAAAGGCACTGCATCCAACTATGTACACCCAAATGAGGGATACCAAAGTGACCAATAGTACAATATCGACCACTCTACAATATATTTTTAGGTTTTCCAACAAACCTGCTTTACTTGAATTGCGACTGTAGCACAATTGTGTCTGGTTGTTATTCCACATCAAGCAATCAAAATATGCACCTTGGTTTATGAGAATTATCTAATATGTCAGATTCACAAATACATATCCACATTATGTTGGCAGTTTACTATTGGAATTATTGTCATTGTTGTCTAAGGATTAATGATATCATTAATTTCATATTACGGTATTACAATACACACATAATTTCAAAGATTGATTTATATACATAGGTATTCAAGTATATTAAAAAAGGGTTGCATGTGAAAAAGTAAAAAGTGAACTGGTGGTTTCAAACCCATGGGTTTGGGGTATTTGTTCATGGTATTTGGGGTATTTTTCCCATGGTATTTGGAATTAATTATTTAATGAAGGGACATCTCCCTTCATTTATACTTTTCCTTAGGACAAGTATAAATCATCGTTTGCAAAGTAAAATATGATTTTCTATCAATGTCCTTAGAACACATATGATTCTAATTTTCCTTTCCTATAATACATTGCATCAATTCAAAGTACTTATCTTTTTGTAATGTGTCCAACATAAACCAACCTTGTAATGTGACAAACATAACCCCCAATAATTGGATCTGAATTTTGAAACACTAATGTGGCTAACCCTAATATGACTAAATCCAATATGACTAAACCCAATATGACTAAACCTAGAAATTCCTTACATGAACCTCGCAATGTGACGCTCATGATCATACTTCACTATGTGATGCTCATGACCATACCTTACATGAACATCACAATGTGTCGACTATATCCTGACGTCACATTATGATGAACATTTCCCAACGTCACATTATGAAAAATATTTTCTAATGTCGCAATGTCACGAACATTTCCCAACGTTGCATTGTGACAAACATCTCTCAATGTTGCACTCTGACAAACCTTGGTTTTACAGAATCACCATGCTAAATTGTAGGCAACTCAACATAGTCAACCAATGTCAAAACATGGTCATAGACAACCATGGTCAACCAACTTACATTATCAACTAGCAATTTGGTGAACCATGTATATATATATATATATATATATATATATATATATATATATATTTTTCATTCACATAAACATTTCTTGTTGTCACAATGTGACAAAATATCTCCCAACGTTGCACTGTGACGAACATTTCCAATATACACACACACATACACACACATATATAAATATATAAATATATGAATTTATAAATTAAATATATATTATAAATATATAGAAATCATGATGATGGTGGTTAATGTCCACTGAGACCAAAATTGGTCTATCGGACCTTAAGAAAAGCAAGAGATTACTTGGATTTCTTTAAAATGTTATTTCGATGCTTGAAAAACATAAAGAGAAACATTCCAAGATCACTAAAGTTTTGATGACTTAGAAGGTTTGGAAGGTTGGTATTTTGACAAATATTTGGAAATTGGATCTAATTTGGGTATACGCAGGGCATTCTAGGAGAGTACTTTTCATCTTCAACCCTCTTGGTGTTACAACGTGACATATTATTTCTTTGCATGGTGTTTTGGGGATTGTCCAACGCCCAATTTCACTATGCATCTAATGAGAATTAGTTCTTATTTTAAAAATACTAGCTACTTTTGAGCTTCAAGGTTAGGGTTAACCACCTTCTTCTAATATCTTAATTTTCTTTTATCTTCTAATACCGTAGATTCTCCTTAAATTTATCTTGTACAATATTTTTAATATCATCGATATTTTGCATAATAACTTCTTCTTTTGTTCTCCAATGATTTAGCCAAGACTTGGAATCATTATGCCATACCCGCTTGAACCGTTGGTGATTTTGGATAGATTTTGAAGCTATTTTTGGGAGCCTATTGTTATCCATGTTGTTTATCTTATTCTTGTACATTAAATACCTAATCATAGATATACTCTCAATAGGGGAAAATATTGCTTCTATGAGGAAGATATGATATGGTGTATTGCCTTTAATTTTGAGATTATAAGTTATAAAATTCTTTTGGATTTGCTCTATCTTTCTCCAGGATTCTCGAGAGATGCCGAATCCCCAAACTTTACATATATATAATATAGCATGAGTGACAAGAGTCTCAAAGATGAACTTTTTCTTATCCCATAGCCAAAGGTATGCTAATTTACAACTATTTTCAAGCCCATAATAATCTTTCCACACTCCATTTATCCTTTTCTCAATGATATAGTTCCAATTGAGCTTGTGATGAATATAAATTCCAAGATACTTGTACCAAGGCACTTCTTCCAAGATATGATTGTCATATACAAAATTATCATAGGTGATCTTGTTGGATTTAATGATCATAACCTTCATTTTGTCAGTGTTCACAATCACACATGTACTAGAGTAGAAGTCCTTGAGGATTATAAGTTGCTTACTAATGTCATATATATTCCTTTCCATAAGAAAAATATCATTGACATAGAGAAGAAGGATGATTACTATACTAGCAAGAGGGATTGCTTTTATCCCTGCTTTTAAAAATAGGTACAATAAGGATTTGAGTCCAAGGTTTAGGGAAGCCTTGCTTGACTGCTAAATTGAAGACTTTGTGTATGTGAGGGATCAAAATAGGCCCTCCAATTTCTAAAATTTCATCTTGGTAGCCCTCAATGTCCTTAGCTTTCCTGTTTGCAAGTCTCTTAACCCCAAAATTTATGTCTTCTATAGAAAAAACATCATCTTCTATATAAACTTTTGGATTTTTTTCCAGGACATTACAGGATTCGTAAATATTTTTAAAGTAGGAATTCCAGTCTCTCAGAGGAATCATAGAATTTTCTTTAGTTTTATGAGCCCTAATTTACCTCCAAAATTTATTTGGATCTAGCTTAGAAAGGTGCAAAAGATTCTCTTTCTTTCTATTTATGTAGTTTTTTTTTTCTTTTAATTAGGGCTTTGTATCTATTAATATTATCATATTTCAAAGTCTCATTATAGACATCCCTAGTGGATTTTCTAGCAAGTTTACACTCGTTATCATACCAAGGGTTGACCTTTCTATCCTTCTTTTTACACAACACTTCGATAAAGAATTTTTTATGGAGGTGGAGAGGATTGTTTTAAAATTATGATGGATGTCTTCAAGATTGTTTTTATATGATAGAATATTTAATTCAGTGTTTAAATCCTTTAAAAAAAGATCATCTTTATTTTTTTCAAAAAGTAGATGCTTTGGTTACGAGAGTTATCTTCAAGGGGGTTTTTGTGCATGGAAAATTTCAGAGTTAGGGTTAAAGGTCTATGATCAGAGTTAGGCTCATAGTCGTTTAAAAGGTCAAAATTTACTATTTGGTTGCAAACATGGATATCTAATATCACATAGTCCACAACACTACTACCCAACCCATGAATACAATTCATCTGGTTAGATTCATCCACTTCATTATACCATTACAAATAATTAGATATTGAGAATTTCAAAGCTTGATTAGCTCAGTACCATATAAATTCTCAGTCATGTCTTCTGAATTTCTCAAGTGTATCTATTAGCTAAAACAAGGTCCTCATCTAGCCATACAAGATTAGGGTTTAAATCATTTCTTAAGATCATATCTTGATTAGTTGCAGTTCTAGCATTAAAGTCTCATAGTAGGAGGATACTACCTTCATTTCTTAGATTGTAAATATCTTATTCTAAGATTTTATAGGGACAATTTTTATCTAAATTGTTTTTTGTATAAAAGGTATAATTAATAGGCACAAAATAACAAATTGCTATATACATATTCTTAGCATTGATATATGAAATCTCTACCCAAATGAACTGATTGAGAGGGTCTTTTTTATGAAGATGAATGTGATGAGAAATGTTTGTTCTTATGTAACAAGCTATGCCTCCAACCCTTCTACGAGAGAATTTCTTGTTCCATGTTGACCACAATATAAATCCATTTATGTGAGGGACCTTAGATTCCTCATGCTCCCAAGTTTCGACTAGAAATACGATATCAATTTCACTTGGGATCCAACTTAATATAGGCCCTTTGTTCCAATGAAAGTCTCGACAGTTCCAAGAAAAGATCCGAAGTATCTCAAATTGCTATTTATTGTTATCATTTTGGTCTCTATCCCTAATGGTAGCTTTTCTGTTCCTAATTATTTCCCATTTTCCTTCCTTTCTGGCTTCCTTTACATTTTGAACTTCCTTCCTTAATTTAGCTTAATCTTCTGGAATGAGGTCTTCATTTATAAATATTCTAGACCTATGTCATATTTATGGGCATTAGAGCTTACCAAAAACAGAATCACCCTATCTTTATTTTCAATTATTTTTCCCAACCTTTTTACTTATATAAGGCCAATTGTTTCAATTTGTGATTTATTTTTTAATTTCTCCTTATGTGTCCCCAACTTATACCAAAAATTACGAGGTTCAAGGCTCTTTTGTTAAGTTCATGGTCTAAGTGCATGAGTTTATTCATTCTCTCATTGATAGGTTTGATATCCAATTTGTGTTCTATGTTATTTGAGGCCAAATTGTTAATTAGCTTGTCTTATAGCTCTTTAATCTTGTCCTTAAGATCCCTATTTTCATCCACCTCTTTTTCCTTAATTTATTATTTTGTTTTTGGTTGATTTTTTCTATTTCTTATATATAATAAAAAATAGAATAGACATATAATATAATTATAATGTAAATAATTAATTATTTAACATTATAAATATATTATATTTCTATAAATACTTTAGCTTTATATATATATATATATATATATTTAATTTAGATTT
>ML797606.1:52457-67285 GCA_009831015.1 Picea engelmannii | reverse complement strand
CGTGCCTAACGCAACGTAACATCCACCATAGCTAGTCATGCAAAGAATATAACACATACCCAACATTATCCCAGTTGTTGTTTTCTTTACATATAGGGGTTTACAGGGTTACATAGTCAACAATCCAAGGCAACAATTCCCATAGATCCTCTACACTAAGAGAAATTCTTAATGCTCACAGATTTTGTTAATGAATATGCAACATTCTTCAAAGTGTTCACCTTCATCAACAACACTTTCTTTTCTTCAACCATGTCTCTCACAAAGTGATATTGAACATCATTATGCTTTGTCTTTGAATGATAAGTCTAGTTCTTCGCCAGAAAAATTGCACTCTGACTATCACAATCTATCCTTACAACTTGTTGTACCAACCCAATACCTGAACACAATATTTATAACCATACTTCTTCCTTTCTTGCATGAGTGGTTGCCATGTATTCAACATATGTAGTTGAAAGTGCCACTACAAATTGTCTCTTTCTCATCCAATTGATTTCTCCTCCAAACAGGTTAAACACATACTCGCTTGTAGATCTGCTACAATCTAGATCTCCAACCTAGTTTGCATCCACAAAGCCATGTATGTAAAACACTTTGTCTATTCCTGGTCTTCCTTGGTAGCACAATCCATAACTAGCAGTTCCACACAAATACTTGAAAATCCTCTTTACTATTGTTTAATGATCCTTCTTTGGTTTTGACATATACCTACTCAAAACTCCCACTACATGTGCAATGTCTGGTCTAGTACAGACCATTGCATACATCAATCTACCAACTACACTCACATATGGAACACGAGACATGTCCTCCTCCTTTTCCCATGTCTTGGGACATTGATCCACATATAACTTTACAACAATAGGAACAAGGACCCTGATCGATTTACATTCCTACATATTAAACCTTTGCAATATTGTCTCCACATTTTTTCTCTGATATAACCAAAGTTTCCTATTTTTCTGATCTCTTTTAATTTCCATGCCCAAAATGAAATTTGTAGCACCACAATTCTTCATGTCAAATTTATAGGACAAATCAGTTTTCACATCCTGGATAATCTCCTTGTTGTTTCCTATCAACAACATGTCATCCACATACAAGACCAAATAAATCAAATTATCACCAATTAATTTAAAATACACATAGTGATCCTCTTTGCTTCTTGTGAAGCCAAGTCCTAGCATATAAGTATCAAATTTTTGATACCACATCCTTGGTGATTGTTTTAAACCATACAAGGACATTTTTATCTTGCATACTAACTCCTTATTTCCCTTCACAACAAAGCCTTTTGGATGCTTCATTTAGATTTCTTCTTCTAGATCCCCATGTAGGAATGTTGTCTTCACATCCATCTGTTCTAATTCAAAATCAAACGTAGTAGCAACAAACAATATGAATCTAATAGAAGTTAACTTGGCAATAGGAGAAAAAATGTCACAAAAATCAATTCCCTCAACCTGGGAATAACCCTTTTCTACTAACCGAGCTTTGTATTTCTCCACTTTTCCTACTGCGTTTAGCTTATTTTTAAATACCCATTTTCTACCAATGGGATTTCTTCCAATCGACAACTCCACTAGATCCCAAGCCTCATTCTTATCCAAGGCTTCCATTTCTTCATCCATGGCCTTTTTATAGAGTTTTCCATCCTCTGAATCCACTACCTCTCTGATAGTTCTAGGATCATCATGAGTAATAGACAAAGAAAAATTTGAACACAAATCAGATGGAGTGTCTTTTTAAATACCCATTTTTTTCCAATGGGATTTCTTCCAGTCGACAACTCCACTAGATCCCAAGCCTCATTCTTATCCAAGGCTCCCATTTCTTCATCCATGGTCTTTTTATAGATTTTTCCATCCTCTGAATCCACTCTCTCTGACAGTTCTAGGATCATCATCAGTAATAGAAAAAACAAAATTTGAATAGAAATCAGATGGAGTATACCTTTCTGGTTTCCTTCTTTTCCAAACCAATATCCTCAATACTAAAGTATGAGGATCTTATTCTTCTAATTATTTTTCTTCTGTAGAGTCTGATTCATCATCCTTTAAATCAAACTTTCTTTTCTCTAGTTCTTCCTTACTTGGTAGGACATCCTGTTTGACAGCATATTTTATTTCTCTAAATACCACATCTCGTCTATACACAACCTTCTTAGTTTATGGGTTCCAAAGTTTATAACCTTTAAGACCATATTTATACCTAATAAAGATACACTTTTCAACCTTCTTATCTAGCTTACTCTTGTTTTCCTTTGGAACATGAACATAGGCCTCATAACCAAATACCTTGAGATGTGTGAGAGAAGTTTTCTTAGCAGTCCATACCTTTTGTGGAGTCTTGTCATCCAGTGCTAATGAGGGTGATTTGTTGACCAAGTAAAATGCAATACCCACTGCCTTTTCCGAGAATTCTTTCCCTAACCTGGAACCACTGAGCATGCACCTTGATTTTTCCATCAATGTCATGTTCATCCTTTCTACAACTCCATTCTGTTGAGGTGTATAAGGAGTAGTCTTTTGGCTTGCTATACCACACTTCTTACATAATTATTCAAATTAACTCCTGCAGAACTCTCCACCATTATCTTTCCTCAACACCTTAATTCTTTTCTCTGTTTGATTCTCAACAAGAGCCTTAAACTATTTAAACCTATCAAATAATTCAGATTTCTTCCTAAGAAAATATATCCAAGTATTCCTCGAGAAGTCATCTATAAATGAGACATAGTACACAGATTTTCCCAATGATGGAACCGACACGGGTCCAAACACATCACTGTGAACTAGCTGTAAAATTCCTTTTGCCCTCATTGTACCAGAGGGGAATCTTACTCGATTTTGCTTCCCATATACACAATGTTCACATAAATCAAAATTCAGAGACAAGTTATACTTACCTTCAACCATACCTTTACTGTGTAGTAGTTGAAAACCCTTCTCTCCGATATGCCCCAGTATTTGATGCCATAAAATAACCTTTTCTCTAGAGACTGTAGGAGTTATTTCTTCTTCAAATCCAATATCAAGAATAATGGAACTATTACACCTATCACTAATGGTTCTTCCTTGTAGTGTATACAAAGTTCCAAACTGAACTCCCTTCAACAACACCATTTCTCCCTGAACCATCCTGCATGTTTCCTTTTTGAATATTGTTTTTACCCCTTCATTGTCCATTTTTCTTACATAAATCAAATTTATGGCCAATCCTAGGATGTGCAGAACACCAGGTAGTGTTCTAATCCTTCCATCTATGAGCCTCAACTTGACTTTTCCTTGTCCTATGATTATGGTTGTCGAGTCATCACCTAGGAAAACATTACCTCAATCATACCTTTCATATTCATAGAACCACTCCCTGTGGGGAGTCATATGAAAGGATGCACATGGGTCAACCAACCATGCCTCATGATACACATATGTTCTTGAAGAAGCGAAGTACACATACCCTCCTTCTTCCTTGTAGGTGTTTTCTTCTGTAGAAAGAGCTTCTTCAGATCCCTTCTTTTTCTCAACTTTGGATCTACAGTGCTTCTTGTAGTACCCTTCTTTTCCACATCTCTAGCATATCTTTACAAAAATTCCAAGAGATTTAGATATACCCTTAGACTTAGATCTCCCACTTGAGGACTTAGATATATTTCTTTCCTGGGAGCGTCCTCTTACAAATAATGATTTTTTGCTCTGTCCTTCCATGTTCTCATGTCTCATCTCCTCTAACAACAAGGATGAGACCACTTCATCAAACTTCATGGAAGTTGTATTACTACCTATGTCCACTAGACTATCCCACGAGTCTAGTAAACAGAACAATAAACTGATACACTTATCTTCATATGAAATTTTAATCTCAATAAATACTAACTGACTTACCACAGTATTGAAGGCATTCAAATGCTCTACCACCAAGTCTCCATCTCTCATCCTCAGGTTATATAACTTCTTTCTCAGGAATAGTTTATTTATTAGGGACTTAGACTGATATGACTTCCTAAACTAATCCCATAAATCCTTGGTTGTAGTTTCCTCTGACACATTCAATAATACTGAATATGAGAGACACAATCGGATTGTGCTCTTCTCCTTTCAATCCAACTTTTTCCATTCATTTGCTGAAGTTCTTGTAGGTGCAGTACCTGGATCCACCATGATCCATTGATCTATGTCCACCAATAGATCTTCCATATTGAGCTTCCACAACTCAAAAATTTTCCCATTAAACTTCTCGATATCCATTTTCGAATTGCTCGCCATTTCTCTTCACCTGAAGAATCAATACCGAAGATCTCCCACTGTAACAAGGCTTATCATAGTCCCAAGCCAAACCCTTGACCACAAAGGCGTCCCCTTTAAGCCAATAATTGCTCTGATACCAAATGTAGATTTTAACCTTGTACAATATTTACTCCAACCATATTTTCAGTAAAAGGACAGAAAAGACACAATGGAAAATACACACATTACACGGATATTTTCCCCCTGGAAACCCAAATCGGGAAAACCAACATATTCTATATTCATATACATCATACATTGTTTATAATAAAATATACATATAGGAGCCAGTGACATCCAAAACCCTAACCCAATGACTTGGATTAGTCAACAATCCTAATTCCTTAACCGAAAATAGAAAACCATTAGCAAAAACCATCTGCCAAAAAACTGTCGAACAATGGACACAAAAATCGAGGCAACACGAAAAACAAGGCAAAAAAGGTGACACGTTTCTTGAGGATAATTTTTTTTTTGTCGGGGGTGCTTCCCCTAAACCCCCTCGCAGGGGGGATATTTCCCCCTTGCAACCCCCGAAGGGGGGGCTTGGCGCCCCCCTCTCAAATCCCCCCACACACCCGGTGCAACGTAGCAAACACTAGAGCTAGTCGTGCAAAGAATATAACACATACCCAACAATGTTTACATTTTAATGTTCCTTTACAACATCCTCTTGACATACTTATATCAACCTTGTAGTTCCCCTTTGATGTTTTTATATAGAACTTATATTTTTTCGAATGTCTTGTGGAATACATTATTGTTTCCTTTGGGTATCATTTTTGCATCCTTAGTTGTCCATTTTTTGCATTGGGAACATGCGTTAGAAATTAAGGGTCAATGTTAGTGTTTGCTAGGTTATGTATTGGGATACTTTAAATAGGTTTGGTTAGTGTGTCATATTAGGTAGGGTAGGTTAGTGAACTAGGTTGGTTTTGTTAGGTTTGCGGGCTAGGTGGATTAATGTGTAAGGTAGGTTAGATATTAGTGGAGTGGGTTAGGTATTTTGGTATGCTAGTGGGGTAAGTAGGTTAAGTGGGCTAATGAAGTATATTAGGTGTGTTATTGGGTTATGTATAATTTATGTTGATTATAAGTGGGCTAATGAAGGATATTAGGTGTGTTATTGGGTTATGTATAATTTATGTTGATTATATTTTTTTAGCTTTTGGCATAACACATTATGTGAGTTATTTTAGTTAATTGGTTTGGGTAGGTTAGGTAGGTTAGGTTAGGAGGGTTAAGTAGGTTAAATGTATTAGGTAGGTTGGTTCAGATATTTTTGGTGGGTTATTATGTTATGTTGGTTAGTGGATTACAATTTTAAGTACATTAGTGTAGTGCATTAAGGTTTAGGTGAGTTATGTAAGTTATCTAGTAAACGATCAAGGTGGATTGTGTGGGGCAACATGTAGGTGGATAATGTAGGTTAGTGAGACATGTAGATTATGCGAGTTAGTGGGGTAGGTTAGGTAGATTATATATGCCAATGGGGTAGGTTATGTGTGTTAGTGGGGTAGTTTATGTAGGTTAGAAGGGGTTAGATAGGTTAGGTGTGATAGCATTTGGAAGCTTGTGGTGTATTAAGTTAGTGGGATAGGTAGATTAGGTTTGATATGCGGCTTAGGTAGGATTTGTGGGTTAGTTTAGTAGGTTCATTAGGTCAGGTTTATATGTAATTAGGTTACATTAGGTAGGTTAAGTAGGATAAAAAGGCTGGTCGGGTAGGTTAGTGGGTTATGTTATTTAGTACATAATAGTACAAGGAAAACACCAATAGGTGAAGGGTTTTACAAATCCAATTCTCTCTTCTCTTTTTTTAGCATAGGTAGGAGACTAAAGGTTTTAGTAGTTTTTTCCCCATGAAATTAAACCATAAAGCTTCAATAGTGCACTCACTTATCATTTGCACTAGTATGTAACCATACCACAAACATTGAGGTAGGTTAAAATATTTTATAGAAAATATTGGCCATTTTTCCAAAAAATATTGTCGGTGCACCATTTATATTCAACTTCAGAGTTTCATAATGATACTGTTTCATCGAAGCAAGTTACAATATTTTATAAACAAATATGGTTCATTTGTTCAAAATATTCTTATTAATGCACCATTTATATTTAATTGTATCAGTGCATAACCATACCATTCACACCAAAGAAGGTTAAAATATGTTATAAAAGTATGGGTCATTTTAAAATAAAATTATTTTTGGTTTTTCATTTATATTTGATTGCATTGGTGTGTAACTATATTAATCGAACCAAAGTAGGTTAAAATATGTTCTAAAAAATATGGGCTATTTATTCAAAAAATTCTGGTTGGTGCACCACTTATATTTAACTACATTAATGTTTAACCATACCACATGAATTGAAGTATACTAAAATATTTTATAAAGAATATCAACCATTTGTTTAAAAAATGTTTTTTAGTGCACCAAAGGGATTAAACAACACCAATGCATAACCATACTAGGTGCTCCATGCTAGGTTTTTAATTTAAGAAACCTGATGGTTCAACCAATATATTTAACAACAATGTTGCATAAACCTACCACATACACCAAGTTAGGTTAAAATATTTAAAAAAATATCGATCATTTTAACAAAAGATTCTAGTTGGTGCAACTGATATGCAAAACCCTGACATCAACACCAAGTAAGGTTAAAATAATTTTAAAAAATATTGGACATTTTTTCAATTTTTTTAGTGTCCTATATATTTGAGTACAATAGCGTGTAACTCTACCACAAGAACTTGATAAATATAAACACATTGTTGCATCAAAATATCAAGTGCATCGCAATAGGGTAAAATAAAAAAATTACCGATGGGGATTTTTATTTCAATTGTCATTCAGTGCTTCACACCCATACAAGAACTAGTGCTCACTATCTCCCTACAACTACTCCATGGAGATATATTTCCGCATGTGGCTCTATATTCTTTTCTCACTGCATTATCACATGCTTTTTTTTCCATGATATGCACTGCACACTTGAAAATGATGACCATATTTCCACATTGTAGGATATGTTTGTACCTTTCGGTATAGACAAGTATGTCAACAAATAAAACTTGGAAGTAATTCTCTTCCTATAAATTACAACTACATGTATACCATTCATCACAATCTTCCTCTATATCACCCTAGACATATATGTCTCTAGTATTCTCTCTTCTAATGAAAATATATGTCTCGCCAATGATACAAAAATCCTTATTTTGTCACAAATTTTCGATTTCTTGGTTCAGAACTTGGAACATGCCTTCCTTTTTCTTAACATTTCCATTCTTTGGTTCCACTAGGGTTTGAAGGTTGAGAATTTTAAGTGGTCTAACTTCCTAAATATTGTTCAAAATCACCATAAGGACCCCAATCTAGAGATGGAATGGCCACTCTACATCTAATGTCATTGAACTTGTTGCAATTTGGTGCATAAGCAAATAGATAATCATGTTGAAAGAAGGGAAACACACAATGATCCTTTTATGGAAGGATAAACTTCTATTCACTTGCCTCTTCCAGGGGGAAACCTCCCAATGGCCTAAGATCCAATACAAAATATTTTAATTCATCATTCATAAAAACAACTCCACCATTATTTATAGATATCTATCCAACCCTAACCATAAGTAATGATAACCACCTAGTGAGCCTTCTTCAATAAGACCACATTACATTTATTCAATGCTAACTACCTAGTGGGACTTACTTAATAATAACTAACATTATGGATGTATTCCACATTACATTAAATGACCACCATACTTTTCCTACTCTTAACTCTAATGGGCCCATAGCCCCCTGAAGGATCCTACCAGTAATGGTGGGATCCACCCTAGGGGTGTAATAGAGGCCTCTTTAATGAGGCCACATTATGTTTAATCAATGCTAACTACCTAATGGACCATATTTAATAATAAATAACACTGTGGACCTAGTCCACTTTACATCAAGTGGGCATCATTCTTATCCTATTTTTAAATCTAATTGGCCCATAGGCCCATGTTGCATCCCTAAGGGGTATCTCACCAAATAGACTTCTTATAATTATATGAAATGTGATGGTTGCATAATATACAAATATGCAATCACTATCAATTTACACATGCACATATAAATATTTTAGTACATTCACTTTGAATACTACACCTAGTGATTGTTGTTACAACAACCAGAGCTTCCCATGTGATATAGAAAAATACTTTGAACACTTCACTTCCTCTGTGTCAGAATTCATAGAGTTGTAAGAAATTTTAAGGTATCCATGGATTTCTTTCTCTAACCCCGCAACTAAAATCCTCTACTAAATCTCAATTCAATTGTGATGGATTTCAGTGTTTCCAAGTGTAAACGTCATCATATAAATATTGTTATCTTCCTTAACACACTTTTTCTTACATAGACCGAGTTTAAAATGTGTCATTACAAATTCTTAATCTACAAGGTAGCATATAAGAAAACAATTGTGCTTGAGTAATAACAACATGAAGAAGTCATAGGGAAATGGGCATGCATTTAAGTAAATACATGCTTATTACTGCTTAGAGGTAGCAAGGGAGATCAATCGGGTAGTCATGTAACAAACATGTACATAAGGTGGTCTTTGTTACTTCAATATTGGTGGATAAAATTGAGATTAGGAGATAGAGTAGATCTTTGATGTTCATAGTTCTGCCACACAATTTGTAGTAATGGATTTTCCCCATTTGTATGTGGGGAAAATCATCAAAGTAAAATATAAATTTCTCTTAGCCTTTATAAATTGTTTGATGTTGAGAAAAATCTACAGGGAATACATATGGTATTGGACATTTCAGGGATAAAAATATTCATTATCAATCAATGCAATAATTATTTCAAGCAAGATTGGGCAAAGGTGTTAACAATACTTCGATATTTGTGTATGAGCCTCATTGATACATTCTGTTTTTTCTCCCTTGGATGCAAGGTATGTTTTTATCATCTCCCTTCACATCACCTTTGACATTGCTACCAAAATGCATATTAACTTTCGTAGTTTTTATATGTATCTACAAAAACATGAATGCTATTTTGTTTCTTAAATAGAGAATTTTATTGATTACTAAACATGACAATCAAGTACCAATTGATTAGTATCATCGATGCACTACTCAAAATGATAAACATTTTGTGCTTGTGGAGTGATGCTAGAAGATAAAATAGCCACAACCTACAACTTATAGAATGTGGGTTTAGAATGTGTTGGGAGTCACTTGCAAGAAGTCGATTATCTCCTGCATGTCCTCACCAAATAGAAAATATCCAAATGGCACTAAATTTAGAGAATACTTGGGATATGTGATAATACTAATTTAGATAGATCACTCTTCTAGTAATTCAACAAAAATAATTTCAAATCCCTCCAATAAAAGTCATTGGTTCTCCCACTTAACAATGATGAGTTCCTTTGAATATTTGTTTTTTCTTGATGTTTATAATATTAATTCTATTTCCCACTTACCCTAATTTTCACAAACAAGCATGATCCCAATACCTAGATGGTATTATTGGATTTCCTTCCTAACTATTCACATAGTTTAGCATAATTTATTTGTGGCATCAACAAACAACATATGCCAACCACCATAATTGATCTTGTAGTTTTGTATCTTTACCACCCCATTATATGTAACTACAATTACAAGTTACAAAATTTGTATAATTTTTTGATATTGAATTAAAAAAAATCACATACAAATCTCTTCAAAAAATGTCATGAATTGCTTTCAATATTTACCAAGAATAACTAACAAACAACATATGCCAACCACCATAATTGATCTTGTAGTTTTGTAGCTTTACCACCCCCATTATATGTAACTACAATTACACGTCACAAAATTTATATAATTTTTTGATATTGAATTAAAAAAAATCACATACAAATCTCTTAAAAAAATGTCATGAATTGCTTTCAATATTTACAAGAATAACTAATTGTTGTTGGAGCAGTCTTGATAATTTGACATTTAAGTGAACCTTTGATATAAAAAAAAACTTTATTTGGAAAATATGAGAAAGATGGTGGAGCTACACAATATTATAATTGTTAACGATTTTAGCCTCAACTATTAGCTCCCATACATACTTTATATAGCGGAAAATGTAAGTGGTGTCAATTTTTCATGTTGTAACATGACCTTCGATTATGAACAAATTGGTGAAAATGATTTTAGCCTCAACTATTAGCTCCCATACATACTTTCTATATTAGAAAATGTAAGTGTAAGTGGTGTCAAATTTTAATGCTCTAACATGACCTTCGATTATGAACAAATTGGTGATATACTAAAGGGTAACTTCTACATATTTTGGTTTTGTTGGAAAAATATGTGCATTTACTTCTATATCTTTTGGTTTTGTTGGAAAAAATATGTGCATCCACTTATTATAGGAAGCATGTACAATAAATCTAAGCTTTGAATATTTAAGACAAACTAAAGAATCGCATCCATGCCTAAGGTATGGTAGATGCCTAGGAATATTGTTGTTTCATTGGAGACATATAGTGGAGTATATAAAAAACAAATCTTCCATACAAAATACTCTATGATATAACAAACAAATATTGCAAGTTATAATAATATGCTTTGATAATCAAACTTACTTTGGAATATCATTGTTTCATTGGAGGCATATAATGGAGCACATACGTTAAAAAGTCTCCAATAAAAAATACTCTTTGTGAAAGCAAAGATTGCAGGTCATGGCAATATTTGATTATAATATGCTTCGATAGGGAAATATTTGATTATAATATTATTGAAACTTAATTGCAATTAATGTTATTGCTTTATAATGACATAGATATTGCATGCAGATAGGGAGACATGAAGATATGTTCTCGAAGTGGAACCTTATGGGCATGTTGAGGAAGATATGTTCTCGAAGTGGAACCTTCGGGGCATGTTGAGCTCTATGAGTAGGGAGAGAAGCTAACAACTAAGAAGCTTTAGTTTATTTTTGATGTGTTACTTTACTACTAACCTATGTCCAAGAAGTTTTAGTTTATGGATAATGTGCTACTTTACCACTAAAATCTACATCCTTGCTTGTAAAGATTATCTAAGAAGTTTATGTTTACCATGTTTTCAGTGTATATATCTTGGTAGTACCAACGTTGTCATGTATTACAAAAGTTCTTGTAATTGCAACAAATATGCGTTAATGTTAATGTCATGACCCAAAACATAGATAATTAAGAATTTTCATGAGAAATGAATTAATGGAAAATTAATTGACCCAAAACATAGATAATTAAGAATTTTCATGAGAAATGAATTAATGGAAAATTAATAATTAAATTATTAATGTTAACCAAGTGTAACATTGCCTTGGATGGGGTGCCAACTGTTGGGATGAGGGACACCAATGTGGTTTCTCAAGCTAACAATGTGACAATTGTATGCAATCAAACATGTATAGAGATTGATGAGGAGTACCATATGATGTTTGGGGAAGGATGAAAGGGGCGTGGGATGTATGAGTCAACATTCTTTAACACTTTAGCATGATGTTTTCAATTATGATGATTCCAGAGTGGTACAAGGTTCAGACAGAGAAATTGAAGATGAGGAGTGGGGAGATAAATGAGAGCGGGATAATGAATAGGCAAAAAAATCATTGTAGCAAGCAGTGGAGATGGAGTGATCCGGGGATGATGGCTATGTCTAGCTTTAGAATGGTTAATTTAACAACAAAAAGAATTGGGGATTGCATTTCTTGGATGAAAGTCCACTCTAAGAATGCTAGGGGAACACTAAGCACCATCAATTGGTAGGAGGTAGAGTGTGGAGGGCTCAGGGCCACTACGCCATTTTCTGCTCTTTTAGCATCCACAATTATAGGGGGAATTGGCAACGTGGGACAACAAGAGGTTTACCAAGGGAACATGGAAGAGGGAGATTGAGATCCTTTGGATGTGGTGTAGGGGTCTAAGCGCACTCCACAAACATCGAAAACAAATACATTAGGATTTGGTTGGTAGTTCGGCTTGTGGGAAGATACGAGGATTCACACAGGAAGGTGAAGGATTACCCAAGAATCAACATGATGACAAGGAATTAAACCAATAGTGGGAAGGGGAAGAGTTAGAGTGTGAGAAGGGATGATGGCCCTCCCTCGTTGCAAGGACCGGTGGCCCTAACTAGAGTGGTATGTGAGGTATGGGAGGTGGGGAACCATTTCCAAACAATCTTTGCATATTCGACGAAGAAGGAGGTGAAAGAAGTGGAAGCAGTTGTTCGAAAGAAGAATTTGGAAATATTGGATGAAAATATTTTGGAGGAGGTGAAGGAATGGGTTCTTGAACCGACCTATTCACACACAAGAGATATCAAGTATTTCAAGATCGTGGAAACATACCAGATCATGAAATCCTTGGTGGGACAAGCTTTGGAAAAGATCCAGGAGGAGAACAAGGAAACTTGACACGCCATCTACATCTTCGAGAGTAAGTTTGAGCTACTGATCTATTGGTAACTATTTGGGATCAAGTTTAGAGTCAGAGGAGGAGTAGGGAGCTTAGAGGAACCAGATGGAAAGAAACTCCATATCTATAGGATCAAAGGAAAAGCCAATTATAGAGGATGATGACTAGCCAACTCCATATTTGGTCTAGGATGAAGAAAAGGGGGATGATCCTCTTCTCCCAACAACCGAAAAGAGGGTTGAAGTTTAGTTTCACACCATAGTTGGAATTCATTGTTTTATAAACCATCATATGACACCTAAAATATACTCCCATTTTGAAATATTATAAGTGTATAGGTGGTTTACCCATATACATCTATAGCTTAATTTGCTAGAAAATGGTCATAAACAATCTTAAAAACCGGTGCATCAAATACTTGAACAAAGATCCAATTTACATTATGATAGATCCCTTGATTTATTTTATAGAATTTTATTTATATATAATAAAAAACCTAATATTTTTTATTTTTATTTTGTAGCATTAATTCAAACCACTCCAAACTATCTTTTAACTTTACAAATTTTAAATTGAAACTTAAGATTTATGAAAAAATAGTGTCGGACATTCCCTTACCTTGATATGTGCCCAAACAAATTTAAATAATGTTAATTGATGAATCTAAAACATTTTTATATATTTTAATTCAAAACTTAACTTAATAGAATAACTAAAACTAAATAATTCGATTTTATTAATTTAGTTGTTCCAAATTAATATTAATATAAAAATTAAATAACAAATTCATTCATTACGTCGAAAGGCGTACACCTATTGACAATGGGCACATTTAATAGGTTTTTAGTTCTTAATACGTTTTTTATGGACAAGATTAAATATGCCTAGAATATTCTTAGTCGTCACAATAAATGAATGGTTATGATTTCATCCATTAACTTCCGAGCTGTTATAAAGACATCTGTTTATATGTTTACCTTTTTACATTTACCTAATTATGTTTAAAAATTATTGTGTTCACTAACTTATTGCCACATTTACCTGATTAAAAAATATTAAAATATTCACACAAATATTAAAACGTTTCATATTTCTGTTGACTGACGTTTGATGGCCACGTTTCTATGATGGCATCACCAGTGATCGCCAGTCGTTTTGGCGTTGCGTTTTTAACAGCTGTAAGCGCCTTTCAACGCTCACCAGTCGCGACTTAGCGACTGTGCTAATATAATTGCAACTAATTAATTTCATCTTATTGATTTAGTTTATTGAACCAATACTAATATTAAAAGAAAAACATGAAACCGCTTCATATACTTCAAACTTAAATTTAGTTGTTCCAAATTAATATTAATATAAAAACTAAATAACAAACTCATTCATATAATTGCAACTAATTAATTTCATCTTATTGATTTAGTTTATTGAACCAATACTAATATTAAAAGAAAAACATGAAACCGCTTCATATACTCCAAACTTAAAAGACAAAGTGTGAAAAACTATTCATAAATATAAAATATTAAAATGACAACCCATGACAACTCATTTCAATAAAATATGCTCCTTGTCCACGGTTTAATTAAAAAAATTCTCACCATGCACAACCTTTTTCTACTACACCATAATAAAAGGCAATCCCCTTTTGCTTTTGAATAGAATTGAATCCCCTTCTTTTAATTAAATACGCATTGTCTATAGAATTGAATCTCCTTCTTTTAATTAAAAAATATTGTCAATAGAATTGAACTCTTTGGAATAGAATTGATTTCTTTTAATTGAAAATAAATCAGATCTCATAAAGTAGATGCTATATGCTCCGAATAAAGTAAGAATTACTTGTTGCAATTTAGGTCAGCATATATATATATATATATATATATATATATATATATTAATTTATATTTATGAATATTAAATTTATATGGGATGTTTATATATTTTTAAAAACTTTATGGAAAAGATCAATAGAATATTGGACATTAATATAATATGAATTTTAATGATTTTTTAATTTTATTTTTAAGTGTATAAATTTGAAAAAAAAATGTATATAATATTTTTAAATTTTTAATG
>ML797606.1:36017-52187 GCA_009831015.1 Picea engelmannii | reverse complement strand
TTTTTCCAACATACTAGCTTCTTATGTCCGTGATGATGGGTGGAGTGTTCGCTCGAAATGTTAGACGTTTCAAAACCTCATACACAAATTTTATTCAAAAAAATTTCTAGTATCCTCATAACAACTTTATAACATCCCCTTTGAGTCCTTAAAGAAACCTTATACCATCCTTTCTAACATTTCATGGTGCGATTTATTGGGGACTTGGGCATCATTTTTGCGTTCTTAATTATCGTTTTTTGCATTGGGAGCATGGATCAAGGTTCAACGCTCAACATTAGGGTTTGGTACATTAAGTGTATCATGAGCCTCACTTTTACCCTTTTTCTAACCTTCATTTTGCCTACACCATTTCCCTTTTCTTTCTTCCTACATACATTTTTACATACATTTTTTTCCAATTCATGAATTCGTCCAACTCACGAATTCAAGGATCAAGGTAATCTTTGTCTTAAACTTTGGAAATTTCCTTTTGAATTCTAATCATATCATAGACAAAGGATTTCTTAATTTGTATTTATTATGTTAAATAATCAATCAAATTAGATTTGATATAGAACAAGATCATTTCTATAAATCCTTACTATGGATCATTTTATCCCCATGCCACAGATCGTCACTTCCCATGCTACAAATTGCTACAATATCATGCGATGGATCTCTACAAAACTGTGTTGTGGATCATTATAGGATTGTTCCTGTGGATCACTACAAATCCCTACTACATAGTGCTACAAGCTCATTAAATTAAGCCAATGTTGTGAATCATGCGCTGTGGATTTTTGGGTGAACCAATGAAGAGCATCTCATGTTGTGGATGCTAAAGGGTATCTTTTGGAAGTTTTGGAAGGTTACCCCAACTGTACCATGATTCATTGTAACTAACATATGGTTGAAGGCACATGGTGCATTTATGAGGTTGTTATTTGGTATATTCCTATGCACTTGACGGGTTGTAATTGCCTTTGATATGTTAAGTTCATCCATCCTAAGGTAGTTAGCCTCACTCCAACGACTTAAAAATTTAAATTTAAAGATTGTTACAATGGATTGAGAATCTATTATTATCAAACATGTTCATTTAAATTTAAATTTTGTAATTTTATTATAAAAATGGTGTTCATCCTTACAACATATATCTAGATAGAAAAACGTCCATAGGTAGAGAGAGAATTAAGGAGTTTAGTACGACATAGGAAGTGAACGCTTGAAATGTAAAACTCTTTCTTAATTAATTTGAATTATTGTTAAAGTTCCCACAGCTATAAGTTTTTAATTAGCTCTTCATTTTACAGAGGTAGGGCCCACTGTGAAGGTACATAGTTGCTTAGATATATTAGTTTTAGTTTCTTGCTTTGTTTATTTGAATTCTTGCATTTTATGCTTGTTGATGTCTTTTCCTGTTAAGGAGAAGAGACAACCTCATAGTGTATTCTTATGGAAATCCAAAGATACCCTCTTCGTTTTTAAAGAGGTGGTTCTCCTCTATTCCTCACTCAGATAATAATTAGGTCACTCATGGATATATGTTTTCATCATTTACACATTTAATTCCTGAGAGTGGATCAGGAAAAACACAGATTCAAAAGACATAAATTTAAATCATGAATAAAGAACAATTTTTTTTACCATTATATCACTTCCAATATCATGTCAAGATACAATGACATATTTGAAGAAAAACACAACAAAAAAGAGTAGAAAAAATTGTCCACTTCCAATATTAGAGAACTCTAAATGATTTACAACATTCATATCACAAAGATGTAAAGGAAACATATTCTCAATATTTCATGCTTAAATTGTTATGGACCTAACCCATCACGTGGAAAGAATAATATATTTTCCATTTAATAAAGGACGATATTAGTTAATAAGGCCTAAATATATTTTCCATGTAATAAAAGGTCGACATTAGTTATTAAGGCCTATTTAATAAATGTGAACAAGTCAATGTAAGAACACTTAATATAAGGTTTTGCTTCTAGAAACGTCTTTCTCTAGAATGTTCTTTAGAAGATAGAATTAGTATAAATAAGAGTAGGAGGCATGAGAAAGCTTGTCTTGAGAATTATTGTAATAGAGCTTTGCTCTGCTGGAGGTTTCCCCCTCGAAGAGGCAAGTGAAAGATGCTTTCTTTGAACAAAGGTATTATTTCTAGTGTTGCTCTTCTCATATTTTGTTGTTCCATTGATATTTGTTGAATATTCTCGTTTTTGCGTATTATATTACATATGGTACCTTCCAAGTGGTATTAGAGAACTTTTTTTGGCAGGAATTGTGGGTTAAATTCATTTTCAGGGTAGAGACGTGTTCCGATGTCTTTAAACTACAATGATCTATCGTTTAACGCATAAATTTGTGGTCAGGGAAGCATACATGTAGGAAATACAAGAGGTTTTTAATATGACATTGTTGGATACCCTTGTAACCCCTGGGTGTACTCGTTTGAGTGGTAGCGCATTATACAACACCTGTAAACATACTTTCTCTTCCAAGTACCTATGGTATATCAAGAGCCCCCCTAGGTATATTGAAACCAACCATAGATCAACTGATCAACTGCTTGACTACTGTAGTTCCATAGAGAACAACAATAGGGAAGATACTCTCTAGTACCTGTGTAATCAGGTAGTACTACTAAGGGTATGGTATATCCTCCTTAGTTGGTTCCATGATATATTGGGTCGAGTACTATTGTTTGACCCCACACATATATCAAAGATCCATAACACAGGGAAAATCCTTGTCTGTAGGAACCTTGAAAACCCTAACCCTTTGGATGGAAGAAGAACAAAAAAGGAACAAACAATATCTATTATAGTGCAACCTTGCCTCTTTCATTCAGGTTGCAAAATTACTACACATTTTTTTTTGTTAAGAATTTGGGCATTTCAACATTGCATTATTATTTAGATCAGAGTATAACTCCTCATGAATTAAAAAAAAAGGTATGTATCCTACATGTACCCTTATTTGATATCTATCTCAATGGATTCACCTTTTCTCTTGGATTGTTGTGATACCTATCATTCTTAACATTTTTTCTACCCCGTGGACCCATACCCTTCTCGACACCCTTATTTCCCACTTATCCCATTGGTTTCCTCTCATTTCCTTGATTGTAGTGGTATATATCACTTATCTACTTTTTTTTCCATGGAAACACCCCTCATTCCCTCATGGATCCCATCCACCAAGAAGAAAAAAATAAAAAACTAAGCACTGACCTTACGACCCTTCAGGCCAAAGTGCATAATGACATTCCCATCATTCATGCCAAAATGGACCACATCCAATAACAACTCAGTCACCAAATTGTTGAATTCAATTCCACTCTCCAACAATTCATGAACACTTGCAGGGCCCTTCCTCCTCTAACCCACCTCTCTATATTGAAGGTGTTGACTCCAACCAACCTCTACACTCTCATTCTGACTCCCTACCTCGTGACCCCCATCTTCCCCGAGTCGAGGTGAAATTTTTTTATGGCTCAGATCCACAAGACTGGGTTATTTATATGGAACACTATTTCTCCCTCCATGGAATTACTAATGATTTGACCAAGATTTGTTACAATATTATCTATTTCGATCTAGAACGATGGAAATGGTGGAATGGCATCAAAATGCACACCAAGGGTATGTTTCTTAGATGCAATTTGTTGCTAAGTTGTATTAATGTTTTGACATAGACACCCACCATTTAGGACGTTTGACCAAGTTGAAACAGTTTGGCACAGTGGAAGATTTTATCTCTACCTTTGAGCACTTGTATTTTCGAATGGAGGGAATGAAAAATGCCTTCTTATGTAAATGCTTTATCAGTGGCCTCAAGGATGAAATCCAATCTCAGGTAATCATTGCCCACCCCCAGACTTGGTTGGAAGCAACTAAACATGCTAAGGAGGAACAACATGTCATCTTGGCCCATAACATAAAACCCACTTTTGTTCCTGGCCCAAAACCCACCACCCATTCCCCTTAGGCCCGTCCTCTCAAGGTCAAAAATTAGCACGGGCATAAATGACTAAACACCAAATCAAGGGTCTTTGCTACAATTTTGATGATAAATACTTTTTCGGGAACAAGTGTAAAGAACATAAACCTTTTATGGACATTTTAGAGGATGTTTTTGATGATGAGGTTGAGGTTTCACCTTAAGTAGACCCACCCAAAATAGATGATCCTACGCCACCCTATGCTCCCCAAATCCTCAAATTGATTGGTTACATTAAGAAAAGGAAATGCATCATCCTAGTTGACAATAGCTACACTCATAATTTAATTTATTGTTTCCTTACTCAAGAAGTTAATTGTTATATATGTGCTTCAACAATTTTCAAATCATGATTTCCAATGGTGGTTCCATGAAATGTGGGAGGCATTGCGAAAATGTGTGCCTACAAATTGGTTAGTATAACCTAAAATATCGCTTGTTTTCTATTGACATGGGTGGTTGTGACATTGTTCTTGGTGCTGAATGGTTACACACTCTTGGCCCCATCACCATGGATGTTAAGTAATTAACCATGCAATTCCAACAAGAAGGACAACAATATAAATTCCAAGGAATTACAACAGGGTCTCCTGATATCATCAGTTTACACTACATGGAAAAGGTACTCAAAAAGGTCATTCTAGCATCATTTCCCAACTTCATTCCATGCAAGCAATTGAGACACCCCCGATACACCCCTAACTTCAAGGTATTCTTTCTTGCCATCCCACTATTTTACAATCTCCCTAGGGCCTTTTCCCCTCTCATGAAGACCATGAACATTCCATTCCTTTAATCCTGGCTAGTCTTCCTCCCAATGTTTTCCCTTATTGTCATCTATTTTCTCAAAAAAATGAAACTGAAAAAAAATCGTCCAAGAATTGTTAGAAGTGGGTGTTATACATCCTAGTACCAGCCCCTATTCTTCCCATGTTGTCATGTTCCTCAATAAGGAAGGCTCTTGGAGCATGTGTCTTGATTTTCGTGCCCTTGACAAACTTACCATCAAGGAAAAATTTCCTATTCCTGTCATAGATGACCTTATGGATGAACTCAGTGGGGATCAATACTTTACCAAACTTGACCTACGTTCAGGTTACCACCCGATACATGTGAAAAAGGAAGACATCCCCAAGGCTACATTTCTCACTCATGAGGGCCACTATTAATTCTTGGTCATGCCCTTCAGTCTCTATAATTCCCCCTCCATGTTTCAAAGTCTCATGAATCATGTATTTCGTCCTTTCCTTTGTCACTTTGTGTTAGTTTTCTTTGATGATATTCTCATCTATAGTAAAACCTAGCCAACCCATCTCACCCATGTAGATCAAGTTCTCCATCTCCTCTCTAAGCACCAAATTTCCTCAAACAGTCTAAATGTGATTTTGGCACTTATGAAGTTGAGTACGTGGGTCATATTGTTGGAAATAATGGTGTCCGAGTGGATCCAAAGAAAATTGAAGCTACGTAAAATTGGCCTCGCCCTAAAACTCTTAAAAGTATGCATGGTTCCCTAGGTTTAATGGGATATTATCACAAGTTTGTTCATAATTATGGAAAAATTGCAGCTCCTCTCACAACTTGCCTTAAAATAATTCTTCCAATTGGATTTCAACAACTGAAAAATCCTTCCAAGCCTTGGAAGAATCTATGTTCACTAATCTTTTACTGAACCTACCTGAATTCACCAAGACCTTTGTTCTAGAATGTGATGCATCCAAGAGAGGAATTAGGGAAATCCTCATGCATGATGGAAGACCTTTCGCTTTCACTAGCAAACAATTTTCAGACTGACATTTGGGCCAATCGATTTATGAAAAGGAAATGTTTGTTTTTTTCCATGTAGTGGATCTCCGACGCCCTTATCTATTGGGGTAACACTTCCAAATAAAATTGGATCATCAAAACCTCAAGTACTTCCCAGAAAAAAAAATTTCATCTCCAGAGCAACAAAAATGGGTGACCAAGTTGTTTGGATATGATTATGATATTGTTTACAAGAAGGGAAAATAAAATGTGGTGGATAATGCTCTTTTCATGAAATGTGAAGACAAAGGGTCCCTCTTTTTTCTCTCATTAATTGTAGTAGACTGGATTTAGGTTGTTCGATAGGAATGGTTTCAAGACCCCAAAGTTTCCAACCTAATCCAAAAAATTCAACATGATCCACAAGCTGCTCTAGGGTACTATTGGGACAATGAGAGTTTCACTATAAATGTCACTTGTATTTAAGAAAAAAATCAACCCTTAAAACCAAGGTGTTCTCTGAGTTTTACGCTTATGAATGGGTAACATGATCTTTCTTTTGGGACTGTATGAAATAGAACATCCACACCTTTGTGGCTGAATGTGATACATGTCAACGCAATAAGGCTGAGACTGTCAAACCTCCTGGTACACTCCAACCACTCCCTCTTCCACCTACTATTTGGACGAATATTTCCATGGATTTCATTGTTGGCTTTACCCAAATCAGGAAATAAGTCATTCATCATGGTGGTAGTGGATCATCTTTCCAAATATGCTCATTTCCATGCTCTTCAACACTGGTTCATAACATCCACAGTGGCTCAAATGTTTATGGATAATTCTTCAAACTCCATGGAATGCCTCATTCTATTTTTTTTTACTGTGATCCCATTTTTACCAGAAATATCTGGAAAGAACTATTTGGGATCTAGGGAACTCAATTGCATCTCAACACAACTTATCATCCTCGTATTGATGGCCAAATGGAAGAAATCAACAAGTGTTTGGAAACATATTTGAGGTTACCCCTAGCTGAATGGTGGTACAATACCTCTTATCATACTGCCATTGACATGACTCATTTTTAAGCAGTCTACAGACATAAGCCACCATCGGTTCTCCCATACATGTCAGGTGTCTCCAAGGTGCAGGAGGTTGATTGCAATCATATCGTCCACATGAACATTCTTCGTACTCTTAAAGAAAATTTGGTAATGGATCAAAATTGCATGAATTAGCAAGAATATATGGGTCATTCTAAATGTCAATTTGTTGAAGGGGATTAGGTGTTTCTCTGTCTCTAACCATATAAGAAAACTTCACTCAAAGCCCAACAATAACAAAAAATTGCACCAAAATTTTGTGTTCCTTACACTATTATCAAACACATGGGGCCAGTGGCCTATCAGTTAGCTTTGCCCAGTCACTCCAAGCTACATCTTGTTTTTCATGTCTCATGCCTGGAAAAAGTGATTAGCACCAAATTCCACACCCAAACCAACCTACTGGAGTTGGATGAATAAGGTTCCATTTGGTTGCAACCACAAGCTATATTGGACCAGAGAGAACGTCGTCTATGTCATCTCACCATCAAGGAAGTTTTGGTTAACAAGAAGGATACTCCACTAGAATATGCCCCCTGAGAAATGACTACCATTCTGCAGTAGTTTCCTCATCTTTAGCTTTAAGACAATGCTCTTTTTCAAGGGGGGAGGCATGTTAGGGACCTAACCCCTCACATAGATAGAATAATATATTTTCCATGTAATAAAGGATGACATTAATTAATAAGGCCTAAATATATTTTCCATGTAATAAAGGTTGACATTATTTAGTAAGGCCTATTTAACAAATGTGAACAAGTCAATGTAAGAAGACCTAATAGAATATTCCACTTCTAGAAAGATCTTCCTATAGAATGTTCTTTAGAAGATAGAATTAGTATAAATAAGAGTAGGAGACATGATAAATATTGTCTTGAAAATTATTGTAATAGAAATCTGCTCTGCTAGACTTTTCCCCCTCTAAAAGGAAAGTGAACATTGCTTTCTTTGAATAAAGGTATTATTTCTAGTGTTTCTCTTCTCATATTTTGTTGTTCCATTGATATTTTCCGAATATTCCTGTTTTTGCATATTATATTACATTTGGTACCATATATAAATAGAATTTTGAAGCCACACAATTTATGAGCACCCAAGATAGCTCTCAATGGACTTTCGAAAAACAAGTACAAATTGACTATTCAATATAAAATAAATTGTGTGCAACAAATCAACACTACACAATATTTGTGATATTTAAACGAGAAATAGAAAATTCATTCTCCTAGTGGGATGGAATGGGGCTCCTGTGGACCATATATTAAGCAGAGACAACCTGGAAGATAAAAATATGTAGTCATAAATCGATCATGTAAAAAATAATACTCGAATGACAAGACAATATTATTTACAAACTGAGAAACAAGAAAAGTAAGGGTAATGCTTTAGAAAAATATTGTACTCACAAAAATGGAAGCAGATAATGGTTTTCTTGGATTCATTGTCTTTCTTTAAATAAGAGGGAGCATATCGACTAGAAATTTCCTAACTGTTTCTTTGATCTTCAATATTATGGTGGATTGATGATTCTTTTAGTGCACCGATCAACCATTATTGGATGTATTCACATAATTGTACTATGGTTATGTCTTGTTTTAACTTAACTTCAAACAACACATCCTCAATTTTCTTCAATGTATCTCACTACTATTGTGTTATGGATGATTGATCTTCATTATCATTCACAAAATTGACCAACCATCATTGGAGATCTTATTCCGAAAATTTTGTGAGGTCATCAAATTTTGTTCCCCATGCAACCCTCAGTACACCCAGTTATTTTTCCACCTGATCCTTATTTAACAACATTGAGTCCTTTATCAAAAGGGGACCTTCTAGTTCCTTTATAATATCAAGAACTTTTAAAAATAACATACTCTTCTTTTCCATCAAAGAATCATAGGTGGGACTCAATTTATGAAGAGTGTCTATTCTCTCCAACCATCCATCATGTATTTTTCTTCAAAATTCTTTTAGAAGGAATGTCTTACTTTTGCCTTACATATTCGTCCATGTTGGATATTATAGCCATGAATGTGCTTACTACATTCTTTTAAAAATGCTCGTTGTTCTGTAGATCCTCTTGTAGATATTCACTATAGGCGTGAATCCTTCCAGCTATGACGCCAACTTCAACATTAATGATTTCCCAATCATCCTACATAATTCCAAGTCCTTTATCAATATTTTCACACCAATGCAATCATTATCACGAGTCATCTCAATGAGTATGGGTATGACTACCTCGTCCTTATTGAGATCATGTAACTCAACACCTTGTGACTTGATTATTGATAGGTGGTCTCCTTTGGCCTCTTCCATGGGTGGTTATATTCCCCATGACACTTTTCTCTCCCCTTGGCTATTCTATCCATTGGTAAAAGAAAACTATAATGTATTTAGGCCATATGATGTGCTCCTAACCTCATACATTGGGGACATCTATTATCACCTAAATATTGACCACCTAGACCAAAATGCTAGGTGTACCATATTGCACTATTAGTAGTATGGATATCATGGCATGAAACCCACTTTTACACCATGTCCCATAAATATAGCTTATATAAATCACTTTCCTATGGTTATTTTCACCTAATAGAGTCATAAAGCCCCATTTTATGACTTTTCCCTCTTAATTTTATTGAAATAATAATAATGAAATAAAATTCAAAAGTTTTCCTATAAAAATAGAGGGTTTCTCCCCCGTCTCGATTATCTCATTTCATTTTCACCTCTCATCTCATTTTTTCTCTCCATTCTATCAATTGTGAGTGATTTCCATTAGATTTTCTCCATAGCTCATGAAACCCTAGTTTCTTGAGGGCATTCTCTTGTGGCAACCATCATCATCTACATGTATTAATAGAGGAGACAGAAACCACATAATCAACAACACACTCAAGGGATTTGAATAACCATCTCAAGGAGAGGCCAAAGGAAATCAACATCTTTCATGATTTAGTACGCAAAATGTTATCTCTAGTTGCAATATTAATATTAATAACTATTATCATCTAAGTCACTTTAATTGAAGGTATTTTTAATTTTTTTTATATATATTAAATACAAAAAAATTAGAATTATTTTCATGATTTAAGAGAATATTTAATCAAATAAATTGATATAAAAATTAATTAAATTTGATTTAAAATTGTTTTCATCATTTAATATGCAAAATGTTATCACTATTTGAAAGATTAATATTAACAACTATTAATTTTATTGTCTACATCACTTTTTGATATCATTTAATATTTAATATAAAATTTTAAAATTATTTTCGTGATTTAATGTGGGATTTAATCAAATAAATTGATGTAAGAAAAACAATCAATTTTGTTTTTCATGAATTAATACACAAGATGCTATCACTATATAAAATTGGATGAATAGTTATTTTGTTAAATTTAACTATCATAATTTTAATTTTATAAATATCAATAATAAGTTTAGTAAAAATATTCAAGAATAGATTTAAGAATTATCATTTAATAAAAAAAAACGAGTCAAAAAATTCATCATACATTTATTGATTGAATCATTTAATTAAAGTTTGATTGAAAAAGAGTTAAACATTATTTGACATTAAATTACTATAACTTGGATCAAATTGAATGATTTCATATAACTAAAACTAAGTATTATATGGAATATTCAAATTTAAATGAGTGATACATCTCAATTTTAAATAAAAATATATAGAAATTATTATTAATCTTAATAATTAACATACACATAACACATTTTTTGCTCTTGTGGATTGAATCAATCTAAATCAAATGCCATGCATAATAAGAGGATTTGAATATTTAGTGAAGAAAAGATATAATAACCTTCTTACAAAATTACCAAAGCCACCTAGATCTTGTATATGGTGAGGTGACTCCTTACCAAAAAGAAATATTTTGTTGGATCATGGTTCATGAGAAACTACTAGCAACAAAGAATATACCAAAGCAATGAATCTATGGAGCATATAGATATGTTTTATGCAATGAAGAGTGTGAAACTTAGATACATTTGTTTTTTGAATGATCATATTATGTGAATGTTTGGAGCCATGTAATTAAATAAATTATTCACAAGGTTTCCTTTCCAACATCATGGAAATAAATGTTCACAATTTCATAAAAAAATATGATACAAAAATACATAAGTACTTTTATAAATAAGCCAATATCAACATAATATGTATGGTAATGCCAAAGTTCATCTGTTGGGAGATTTGGCTGGCAAGAAATAAGACCATCTTCCAACAGATCCATACATTAGTTATTAGTGTTGTAAATAAAGATTGTAATTTGTTGTCAAAAGTCATCCAAATTAAAGGGATTAAAGGACACAACATTGGACTTTCAAAGAAATAAGAATGAGATTGGGTTGAGGGTATGATAGGCAGAAATTCACCTTCACTAAAGGAATCAACCATTCTCCACCCAATGGTCTTTAGTGGAAAGTTCATAGTGTTGGTTGTGGATCTTGATTATCTTCCTGATTTAGAGGTATTGTTTTAGCTGCGCTTGGATCCCATTTCTTGACTGTTGGGTATGTGTTATATTCTTTGCATGATTATCCCCATTATTACATTGTGCCATGCGCGGCAGGGGACAAGAACCCCCAAGAATATTTTTGGGTGTTTTTTTTGCATCTGTTATGGGTGTTTTTGGCACATGGTTTTCTAGCCCATGGTTTTTTATTTTTGATTAAGGAATTAAGGTTGTAATATAATTCAGGTCAATGGATTAGGGATTATATATGTCTCGGGATCCTATATATTGTATTTTAATGGTGAGCGAGTGTAGTGTGTCTAAGAGAAGAGACTGTGAGATATTGAAGAAGAGGTCGCAACATATGTGTTGTAGGTGTTATCCATTCATTTTGCTAGATGAAATAAAGGAAGGATTGGCGGTTTCTCTATGGATGTAGTCCATATTGGGTGAACCATGTATATTAGTGTATCTATTTTGTATTATGATCATTTATGTTTTATTTCCACATTCATTTCCATTTGTTTTATTTTATTGCTCTCAATCCTATTCCTAATGGAAATCTGAATTTTTTAATTGAAACAATCCTAGGGGAAGTTTACATTATTCTTTGTTGAAGATTCCATAGGGAATCTAGGGTTGGTAGGTGTGGGGGGATAATTATTGATCCCGAAGGAAACATATACAATACCTTTAAGTGGGGATTGGGTAAATATTGAAAAAAATCAAGTAAAGAAATTAATTTTGTTTCATGTACCGAGGATTATCGATGAAAAACATATAAAAAACAAATCCTTATAGGGGACTCAACTATAATCGTTAAACTAATATTAAAATCCTCGTTTTTGAGTGATGTCATATTAATAAGAATAATCGAGAGAATTAGAAAATAATTCATCTAGTTCGAGAGTGTTGACTTCTACCACATCCTTCGGTCACTCAATCATTGAGTAGATATTCTAAACAACAAAGCTTCCCTTTTGGAATGTGGAAAATTAAATTTAAAAAGAGGGGAAGTTTTTTACCCTATCCCCTAAGTATTAATGCATGATCATGAAGCACTCTTGCATGTTAAATATTTGGCATCCTATAATTATGAATGGGGTGGTTTATTTTCATACGCAACAACCAAGGAGAACTCAATCTATAGTACCCTCAAAAAATTGAAGGTTAATGTGGGATCATGTTCATCAAAAATTTTGGAATTTTATTCTTCCTGTAGGATCTTGGAATCAATCTATTGCCTAGGGATTTGTGTACTTCATTGGTTTGTGGTACATGGTTATGCTCTAACCTAGTTTGAATTGGGGCTTTGCATTAGAATTTGGTTCTTTTGGTCTCTCTCTTTGGGATCCTGACTCTAGATATTTATTGGATTTATGATTTTATGACCCTAGTATGCAAGGATTTGGATCTATTATGTCTTTGAATTGTGGGGTTTTGAATCTTAGTGGGATGGAAGCTTGAGTTCATGTAGTCCGAGTTGCATTGGTTTGCATGTCTCTCTAGTTTCTAGTTCATGTTACTTGTCTGGGTTGTTTCTTTCTCTTCTTTGGAGGTTGCTTTTTTTATAGAGCCCCCTTTCTCCTATCAAATCGAAATTGTTAAAGGTTAGCATTTTTTCCTCCATATTTGTTTATGAGGGAATGTTGGGCTATGAAAATAGGGTTGCTAGTCTATTTTTTGTGAGTGGAGATAAAGGGTATGTTAAGATGTTACATCAAAGTATAAAAATGGATCATGGGAAGTTTAGGAGATTTCCAATATAATAAAATTTATAAAGTTTTAAGAAGACAAGAGGATTAGTTCACTAATAACCAAAATTCAATCTTTTCAATAATTGATATAATTCACTCCTATGAGGAGGCTAGGAATTATGAAGTTGTTTTCATTATAGAAACTCTTCATAGTTAGAAGAGGAAAATAGAGGATCTTCAAGTTGAGTTCCTTGATCTTTGACACTTAGTAGTGGGTCTAGTAAGAAACAATTCCCCAACGCATTCAATTGCTAGGCTGTCTATTGGGTCTACAATGGAGGATATTAAATAAGAGGAAACAATACAATAACAACATGGGGATGTGAAAATTCTTAATGTAGATTAGATTTTCATGACCAGTGTAGAGAATCAGGCGAAAACACATAGAAAAAATGTTTTTATTCMATAATATGTCTAATGTTTCTTAAAATCTACCTGATATTAGGAGTATTTGTTTGAATACATATTTGYAGTAGTTTTCATAAATTATCTACAAAGGATTGTTTTGTTTTCACATACAACTAGTACCAAAATTTGGGCATTTCTTTGAATGTTTTCTTGGAACTAATTCCTCATATGTATTGTCATGCTAAGTAGTGTGGTTGCAACAAATTTCTAATACAAATATACTTGTTCTCATTTAAAAATAAACATACACATAACACATTTTATAAATCAACATCAACATCAACATCAACATGATTTGTATAGTTTTCARAAATGCTTTGCGAAGGATTGTTTTATTTTCATAGACAACTAGTACCAAAATTTGGGCATTTCTTTGAATGTTTTGTTGGAAATAATTCCTCATATGTATTGTCATGCTGACTAGTGTGGCTGCAACAATTTTCTAATACAAATATACGTGTTCTCATTTAAAAATAAACATACACATAACACATTTATAAATCAAACTACATCAACATCAACATTAACATCAACATGATATGAAAACACATAATATACTAGAACAATAATATATATATACATCTCAAGTAAAATATAAATTTCAATTATACATTTCAGTAATCATTATACATGTCAACCACTGCTAGCTAACTATTGATGGATCTAAGGATGTATTGGGGAATGGTACAACTATCTTCATAGGTGGAGCAATAGCTGTATTGGTGGATTGTGAAACTAACCATATAGGTGGAGTAGTAGGTGTATCAATGTATCGATTGGTGGATGGTGTGATAGACATGAAGATGGAGTAGTGGGTGTATTGATGGATGGATTAGTGTATGGTGTAGCTCACGGTGTTGGTTGATAAATAGGTGTATAGATGGATGGTGCAACTGATTGTGTTAGTGGATCTAAGGATGCATCAATGGATGGTTCCATGTTTTTCATAAGAAGACTTATAGGTGGATCGATGGATGGTGCAGATGACTATAATGATGAATATAAGGATGGAATGATGCACAATTTAGTTGTTTGCATAGGTGGACTCATAGGTAAATTGGTGGATGGATCAATGGATAGTGTAACTAATTGCACAAGTGGAGGAGATAGTAGAAAATGAGGAGATGGTGGGGGGGGGAGGAGTAGGATGTGGAGAAGTCTCATAATTTGAAGATGAAGCCGATCAATAAGGTGGACAAGAACATATTGAAACTCATCATCTTTCCTTAGTGACTAGGATGGGGATACCAATAATATGACACAATAATAATTTCATATCATGAGGAAGGATCCCATATATCTATGCAAGCTCATGATCTCGTGTGATGAATCTAGAGCACATTTTCACCACCCTGTAACTAGCCATCAATGTACAAAATCAATATATGATCTAGTGATGGACTTCATGACCTAGTATATGTCACATTTCAGGTCTTCACCTCCATGACAACTCATAAACCTCCTCCATATCTACATCAAGATAGGGAGGAGGCCCGTCACTAGTGTATGTGCCAATATCTACAAAATAATAGAAAACAATAATTATATAATTCTCATATTTCAAACTTCTATGATTAAAGTTATGGTGAGAGAAATATTCCAGATCCATCACATCAGATTTTTTGTTCGATATTTCGGACTAGTCCATTGTGTTCCATCATCAGGATTAATGATGCATCGTATTTTTTGATTGACATTTCAGACCAATCCACGGTGGTCCATCATTAGGATTAATGATTAATGATTAATCCTAATGATAATTAATCCCAATGATGGAACATAGTGGATTGGTATGAAACGATGATCTAAAAAATATGATGTGATGGATCTAAAATATTTCTCTCACAATTAGAGAATTTAAAAAAATATTATCACAATTATATGTGCATTAAATAAGACAAAAAATATGCAATTAATATAACAAAAGATAGTGATAATATTACCTCTCACATATGTTGGCTTGACTATAGTAAATCATATGTTAGGACATCCTCACTAGTCCATCCCTACATATAGAAATTGTATAATATTGAGGATGTGACTATCCTCACTATGTAACAAATCCAAAAAATGTACACCCAATGGCCTACATAGGTATTCCGACCGGCCTCTCTTGGGAAATATATAACCCCACATGCACATACACACATCATTCATCTGCCTAAGAGGATAGTAGTCAAATTCCATCTGAATCACCAAAAACCTCTCAAACAATAAAGTAAATAAAGAAAAGGGGAATAAATGTCTCCTCTGCAACACACAATGATAGTGATATCGAGTAATGCAAAATTCTCAAAGTTGTTTACCAGATAATCCACAGTTGGTGTCATTTTTGTCGAAGTTTTGAATCCTAATCGGGATTCATCATCAAGACTAATCGTCAATTGATAGCATGCTAATCTCGGTTAATTAATAGTTACTGTGTGGGATGTAATAAATATTTTAACCTAGGTCGGCTGTCTGAAAACCTACAGAAATTAATTGATTTTTTATTCATTTTTAAACTGAATAATGATATAATAATAATAATTAATACTTATTAGTAAGTTTGTAAAGTTATTTAGTAATATATAAGTAAAATAAGTTTAAAGAGTTTTTAATTAAGTGATTAAATATTTGATTAATTGAATTAAGTTTTAAACTAAATAATAATATAAAATAATA
>ML797606.1:19951-34842 GCA_009831015.1 Picea engelmannii | reverse complement strand
CACTACCCATCAATGGCATGTTGTGATAGCATGGTGATGAAATGGATCAAGAACCTAACCTCCGATGATCGAAAATAATGTAATCTGAAATGACCCCCAGTAACTTGGAACTCATTATGGTGAACAATGTCTACATTGACATATCTCTACACATATGCTAGATGAATCTCTCCTACAACACTAGATGGTAGATCAAGGAAATGGAGAAAATCCTCCTCCCTCTTGGATAACCTCGTGATGAAATAAATATCCTCCTCTATGGGTTGGTACCACATAGGATTAACCCTAAAGGCTCACTTTCCATGATCCCAATGAAGAATAAACTTTGTTAATAACTTAATATTCCCCCTAAGGGATTTAACTTCCTCTTAATACTTGAAGATGATAACATCCAACAAAAGCTAATAAGTTTGAGATGTAATTAGATGATGAATCAAATCCCTCTCCTTCTCCCTGGCTTCATCAATGATTCCAGTTATATGAATTGAATTACAACTACTATAATTGTACCCAATTCAAATAAATATACCATCATGAAATACATCCCTAAATAAACATAAATAAACAATCTATACTAAATTACTACATGTAAAATTAATTCAATTTTGAAATTCGTATATATGTTATTGTTTAAATCCACACATCGTAAACAATGTGTTATAGTTTTTGAGCGCATTGTAAATGATGGTGTTACTAACTTGAACATAACAAATAGTAGAATGATGTTCTTCTCAAAATGTTCGAGTGCCACCAAGGTGTGTCCATACATTCATAATAGCACTGGAAATCATGGTAATTATTTATAAATTTGTTATAAATATTGCAGTGCATTTAATAGTTATTAGTGCATTATAATGTGGTGTGCTTAAAATATTGCAGTGCATTTAATAGATATTAGTGCACTAAAATCATGGTAATTATTTATAAGATTGTTATAAATATTGCAGTGCATTTAATAGATATTAGTGCACTATAATGTGGTGCGATTAAAAAATCACTTACACGGTGATTTTATCACCACCATGGTGCATCCTTACATACATGAGTGTAAGAAATATACATACAATACTTATGAGTGTAAGAAATATACATGCAATACTTATAATTGTTTTTGGTGTAATATGTATGGGTGCATCATATAACATTAGTGCTTTTACATTAACACCTTGATAGTTTGACATTACATACAAAAAGCGCACTAGAAAGAAATTGAAATTTAAAAAAATTAACTATTAATATTTATGTTACACTTAATATTTATTTGTTTCACCCCTCGATATTTGAATTGGATAGATAATATATCCACATATATATATCACCAATTTGGGGGCAGACCAACTGCATTACATTAAACCCTAAAGAGGGGGTTCATTTTTTTTTTCAACAAGAAAAATTTCTATATATTATAATGATATAAAATGGTTCATTTTATATATCATCAAAGTTCTTGCATTATATGCATATCTTCATAATAACCAAAAGTTTCGATATTCACTCACAAAAATGTGAATTAACTGTCTTGACCTCAGTACATAGTGCTAACAAAATCATCAAAACGGAAGATGTTTGAAAAAAGATCCATCAACAAGACACTATATTTCTAAGCTATGCGAGAAGAAGAGCCTATCCTTCGAATGCTCCAGAATATTGAGAAAGACCCAAAATAGTGTAGCTAAGAGTTTAATATAGATAAAAGAAAGAAGTGGGCCCTTTGTTTCCATCTACCCAGAAGTTGTAGTTTATCATTCCTTCAACCTTCGACAGGGATTTCTTCGAGAGGTAATCACCTTTCGTGTTTAGCTCCCTGTATACATGGGTGAAGTAGATCTCTTTAAAAGAGATCTTGAGCCTATTAATTATGTCCATCCATCCCATTAATGAGGCTACATGTAGCCTACCTTTATCCTTCAACCATTCGATGATAATCTTTGAATCACCAATTACCTGTAAAACATCTACATTCAATCGTACAGCTAGGGAAAGGGTCGCCCATGCACCGAGCAATTCTTCTCTAGTATTGGTCCCACAACCACAGTTAAAAGTCCACTTAATGATCGTATTTGAACTAGTCTTTATCATCCCCCACCCGCCCCACATCTATGGTCATTTATATCCGTAGCTCCATCAAACCAGCACATTGTAGGGGAATAAAGGCTTGGGCTCTTAAGTATTAGAGGGAAATACTTCTTCAAAGGTGGCCGAGATGGAAGTGTTGCTTTGAATTTGCAAACAAAAGAGAAGATGGAGGGAATGCGCCCTTCGAAAAGTACATTGTTCCACTCCAACTAGACATACCAGCAAATGATGGTAGGCAACGTTTTGTAAAACACCTCTCTTTTTACCCAGTTTTCCAAGAAATCATTTAACGCGTTTCCTTCCCAAATCACCAAGTATTTAAGTTCTTTGTTTACCCTTAGCCAGACTTCCCGATGGAATCCACAAGACACAAATATGTGATATACAGTCTTGCCATCTTTGAAGCATAATGGACAACGATTTGGGCCATGCCAACCCCTTTTTTGCAGAGAATCCCAAGTTAGGATTTTCTTCTCGCTCGATAACCAAATAAACAATTTAATCTTTTGTGCTAAATCCCACTTCCACAAGTCTCTTTTCCATCCCTCGATAACAGTCACCCATTTCTTTTTTGCAAGAGATAGATATATATTTTTAACATTTAGACTGTTGAAACTGTCCCCTCCAATCCATAGGAGCGTATCGTCCTGATCCTGTAACTGAACTCCTGCTCCACACAACACCCTGCAGAAAGCTTCCCATATGTATAGATGCATTTTCCACTGGTGCATATGCATGAACCAAAGCCATGATACTTTGACAAGAGCATCATAATAGCGGTACAATACATCTCAAAGTGCATTGGAGAGTGCATGAATTTTTCATGAACATTATTATGAATCCATTTGGTGTGTTAACAATGTAAAAAATCACAAGGAGTGGATTGTAAAATAATAAGCGGATAATGTGATCCGAAGTTCAATACCATATAAAAAAATAAAAACAAAAATCAAATTAAAGGTTAATTTTAAATTTTAATTCACTAAAAATGTAAATTAACGGATATCAATTCACTTACTCGGTTGGTCCCTTTTCCACCGAACACAAATCAACCATGGAAATGAAGGAATTGAAATTTTAGGAAATTTGATAGCACTAGAAAATGGAGGGTTCATACAGAATAATGAGCATCGATGCTTGAATGGGTGTGAAGAATTGAGAAAATGCGACAAATTGAATTTTTGGTTGTTCTTTTATTTTTTTTATTTATTTTTAATGTTTTCCTAACATGGTGCACCAATTGATATCCTAACGCATTAGTCATTTTAATGGTATATAGTGCACTGGTAATATTATTTTTTATTTTATTTAAAAAAATGATGTAGGAGCATCTTTCTGACTCGACAGATGCGTTAACAAATCAACATGTCAGCATGCATTTGGAGATAGGGAGAGACACCGACCCTCTCATTTCCAAAATTCGAATTATAAAATTAAGTTAATTTATGTGTAAGTTCGATAAATGCCAAATCCATGCCTTTGGACAAGTGTGGATGGGTTCATCGAAATAATCGACTGTAAGCAGGTCTAGATCCGTGTTAGGTATGGATCTCTATTCAATGTAATGAGTCATAGGGTTAAGGTGTCTTAACGAAAATGTTGATGGCCCTAAGGTGGTGGAGAGGATAAGCTCATAGAGCCCTCCTTTGTAAAAAAAAAGAGAATACTTTGTTTTCTTTGCAAGATGTGCATTGCCTAGGATAAAGGGAGTTAGTCGAAAATAACTTTCCTTTCAGAAGTTACAAAACTCAGAAGGAAGAGTGAAATCAAGCGTCAAAGAAAGGCTTATTTCAAGTCTCAATCTCAGAAGAGATAGCAGACATGACGTTGAAGCCTATAAGACTTCGAAGGTTCTCAAAGTCTTGAGGATTACATTGTTTAGAGGAGGAGTTGAGGATTTAAGTTACTTCGCGAGAACAAATCTCAGGAGGAGTAGTGGTTCTAAGCTTCGAGAGGAAACACTTAAAAAATTTTCTAAGTCTTGAAGAGTTGAAGCATCTAAAGGTGGAGCGAAAAAATTCGAGCTAGCCAAAGGAAGATCAAGGATTAAGATTCGTCCAAGAGGAGCTGAAACATTTCAGGTCGTTAGATATCAGAGACGTAGCGCATTGGTTAATCGCGAGGATCCTTCGAAATTTCGCAAATCGAAAGATTTGCAAGGAGAAGAGTGAAACTCGCGAAGTCTGAAATCACGAGGCGATCGTGACCATCCATTGAGGTAGGAAATGTGGTGAAAGATCAACATTTCATTGATTCACAAAGTGGGAGAAGCAGGAGTGGAAGAGGTGAAGACTTGCGAAGTNGGAGAAGAGTGAAACTCGCGAAGTCTGAAATCACGAGGCGATCGTGACCATCCATTGAGGTAGGAAATGTGGTGAAAGATCAACATTTCATTGATTCACAAAGTGGGAGAAGCAGGAGTGGAAGAGGTGAAGACTTGCGAAGTCCAAGTTCGAGATTTAATCACAGTTGTTGGTTGGAAGGGTAGTGTGGACTGTAGATTTGGTCTCGAATAATTCACAAGTTCAGTTATCAGAGGAAGGGAGATGAGTAGTCTTTCGATAGGCGAAATGCAAAATCCCGAGACACGAAGTCTCGATTCGCAAAGTGGATCTTGATCGTCGGTTGTGGGAGAGATAAGGACCGTTGATTATCCAGGGGGAGTTCGTAAGTTCAGATTTTGAGAAAAGGGAGGTGAGATATATTCCAACGACGTGAGGTGAAAAGTAGCGAAAAGATTAGAAGTTTGAGCCTCGGGTTCTATCCAGAGGTCACGTTGATGGAGGTTAAAGGAGAAGAGCTAGAACTTTCTTGACGTTAGCTCGAGATTTTGGAAATCAGAGAGTCGGGGTTGACTTACATGCGATTACCTAACGCGCGAAATCACGAAGCACCTTTTGGTTAGGTCTATGGTCACGGGTAGTGGTCACCTGGAGGAAGCTTATGCCTGGTGCTTGTTCACACGGGTGAAGTTTCACAAAGACCTGTGGATTATTTCTTGGAGGTTCTAGCAGGGAATCGAAGAGCTGCTTCAGCTCAAGAATTTGAATATCCTAGACCGGGAGGTCATGCAACCCTTTGGGGAGAAGGGGGGGTCTGCACCAAGTGGTATTAGAGATGATATTTTTCTTGCAGACAACAGGCAAAGAGGCGAGGAGGTGAAGAAGATAATATGATAATGTTGAATGATATTAGAAGCTAAAGTTTTCTTGTAGACAACAGGTGAGAATGAGACAGAGTATTGATGCTTTGTGTGTGATTTCTAGCAAGGTGTGAAATAAATTGTAGAAATCTAGATGAGATGAAAACAAAGGGTGGAAAATGGCTATTGAAGGCCATATGGGTGGTCAGGGCAAGGACCACCAGTAGAAAAACAAAGTTGAGATAGATAAAGAGCTCACAAAAATAAGAGAAAAGATGGAGAGGCTAGCATTGAAGATGCAGCAGGATGCAAAGGTACACTGGACATATGAATGGCCTTTGAAGAGGAAAGTAAAATGGCATGTCCAAAAGTTGATTTCTAGAAGGCAACAACAAATGTTGAAAAGGTTGATGAGGCATGCTAAAAACCTCAGTGACACAAAGGAGGAAGTGGTTCACATCTGTGAGCCAAAAAATAGGAAGAGTCTTAGTGATAATGAGGATAAGAGATCAGTGGATGATCTCAAAGACTGCCAGAAGGGAAGTAGTGAGCTATTAGATTGCCAGGTGGGAAATGATATGAGATTAGCAGAGGATTTCATAAAATTCCAAGAGGGCAGGAATGGACTTTCAAGTTGCTAGGTGGGCAATGGAAAGAGATCAGTGGGAGGTCTCATATACTTCCAGCGGAGGAGTAATGAAAGTTCAGATTGTCAGGTGGGAAATGAGATGGGATCATTGGAGGATCTCATAGACTTCCAGGAGAGTAGAAGAAAAATCCCAAGTTGTCAGGTGGGCAAGGGAAGTGAGAGGAGATTGTTTTAAAGTCTCATGAAATCAGTTGAGAGTTCGTATCAGCAAGGAGAGCGGTGGAGGTGGATCAGAGGAGTATTTTGATCATTGGAGGAATTGCGATATTCCTACCAAGTAGCCCAGTTGGGGCTAGAGCATGTGTTGCAGGAGCAACGATAGAAGGGAATCCAACAAAGACTATCAAAGAGGAGAAAGAACATACACTAATTTATACCCCAACAGAAAAAAAAGGAGAATTCAGATGAATTTATCACTCAATGGGAGCAATAGTTGAAGATGTTGGAGGATTGGTTGGAAAATCCAAAATTAGAAGATAGTTGCTAGAAGACAGTCACGAAGATTGCAAGAGAAGAGCATTTGACATAATTACTCAAAAATTTCAACCATGAAGATGAACAGATGATGACTGTAGCACTGAAGCATGCAGCAGAAGAGGGAGCAGAATTCCAGCCAGAGGAACATCTGATAGAAGATGGAGATATGCTAGCACGAGAGGAGCTGACAGAAACCAATATGCTAGAGGAAGAGGCTAAGCAACAATTCAGTAAGGAGACTGCAGAATTGAAGTATGCAACAGAGTGGAAAACTAGTGCCATAAGAGGAGATGAAGACAACATGAGAGATCAAGTAGATCTGCCCATTGATAAGTATGGAGAGGAGGAAGTGCATCAGAGAAGACTGCATAAGAAGGGCCAACCATTGGAGTAGTTGGATAGGGTGAGAGAAGAGATTAGAAAGTTGATGTTGAGGTCAGCAGAGGAGATTGTTAGCAAGGATAAGTTGAGTAGAAGATATCATTCCTTAGTAGCAGGGAAGCAACACCAACAACAATAACAAAGAAGAGGAGCAGGTAGACAATTCCAAGTAAAAGTTTGGGATCTAGGTGGATTTCAACAGAGCTGGAGAGCTCATGAATTTTTCACAACAGTGGAGTATGATGCAGGAGCATCTTTCTAACTCGACAGATGCGTTAACAAATCAACACGTCAGCACACATTTGGAGATAGGGAGAGGCACCAACCCTCTCGTTTTCAAAATTCGAATTATAAAATTAAGTTAATTTATGTGTAAGGTCGATAAATGCCAAATCCAAGCCTTTGGACATGTGTGGATGGGTTGAATCATCGAAATAATCAACTGTAAGCAGGTATAGATCTGTGTTACATATGGATCTTTGTTCAATGTAATGAGTCATAGGGTTAAGGTGTCTTAACGAAAATGTTGATGGCACTAAGGCGATGGAGAGGATAAGCTCATAGAGCCCTCTTTTGTAAAAAAAGAGAGATCTTTTGTATAGAGATGAATTTTTTTTATTAGATTAGAAGAGATAGGAAGTAGAGAGGAGAGCGAGACTCTGTGGCAGTCCAAGCTCTTGTACACAGTTGTAAACAGACATTGATATTAATACGAAGAAAGGTCGTTTTTCCTACATATGATGTCTATTTATGTTATTTGTGCTCTTTGAATGATATATTTATATGTTCATATATGTTGTAGATGTATATGTTAGTTTTCATCTATAGGATTAAGATAGACTTATTAATATTTGAGAGTTTTTGAGTTATTTCTGGGTTCTTTAGGTTGTGCAAGGAGTGCACAACATAGTGTTGAGGGCTCTGTGAGCCGGTGCAAAGAGCGCACATCTGAGTTCTGTGTTGAATTCGGGAAGAACGTGCCAGGAGGGTACACTAGAAGAATTATATACTCAAGAAGGAGTCTCAAGGTTGTTGAATACCTTGAAGGAAAATGTGTGCAGGAGATAGCACAATCAGAGTTATTGAATACTCTGTTTGGTTTGTAAGATGTGCATTGCGTAGGATAAAGGGAGTTAGCCGAAAATAAATTTCCTTTCAGAAGTTACAAAACTAAGAAGGAAGAGTGAAATCAAGCATCAAACCAAGGCTTGTTTCAAGTCTCAAGATTAGAAGAGATAACAGACAGGACGTCGAAGCCTATAAGACTTCGAAGGTTCTCAAAGTCTTGAGGATTACATTGTTCGGAGGAGGAGTCGAGGATTTAAGTTTCTTTGCGAGAACAAAGCTTAGGAGGAGTAGTGGTTCTAAGATCTAAGAGGAAACACTTAGAAAATTTTCTAAGTCTTGAAGAGTTGAAGCATCTAAAGGTGGAGCACAGAAATTTGAGGTAGCCGAAATAAGATCAAGGATTAAGATTCGTCTAGGAGGAGACGAAACATTTCAGGTCATTAGATCTCATAGAAGTAGCGCACTGGTTAATCACGAGGATCCTTTGAAATTTCGCAAATCAGAAGATTTGCAAGGAGCAGAGTGAAACTCTCGAAGTCCAAAATCATGAGGCGATCGTGACCGTCCGCTGAGATAGGACACGTGGTGAAAGATTAATGTTTGGCTTATTCGCAAAGCAGAAGAAGCAAGAGAAGGAGTGGAAGAAGTGAAGACTCGCAAAGCCCGAGTTTGCGATTTAATCACAGACGTTGGTTGGAAGGGTAGTTTGGACTGTAGATATGGTCCTGAAGAATTCACAAGTTCGAGTATCGGAGCAAGGGAGAGGAGCAGTCTTTCGATAGCTGAAACACGAAATCCTGAGACACGAAGTCCTGATTCGTGAAGTGGATCTTGACCGTCGATTGTGGGAGAGATAAGGACCGTTCATTTTCTAGGGGGATTTTGGAAGTTTGGATTTCGAGTAAAGGGAGGTGAGCTATATTCCAACGATGCAAGGTGTGAAGTCATGAAAAGCTCATAAGTTTGAGCCCCAGGTTCTATCCAGAGGTCACATTGACGAAGGTTAAAGGAGAAGAGCTAGCACTCGCTAGACGTTGGTTCAAGAGTTCAGAAATCAGAGAGTCGGGGTTGACTCACATGCGATTACCCGACACGCGAAATCGTGAAACGCCTTTTGGTTAGGCCTGTGGTCATGGGTAGTGGTCACCTAGAGGAAGCTTACGCCTGGTGCTTGTTCACGCGAGTGAAGTGGAGGTTCCAGCGGTGAATCGAAGAGCTGATTCATCTCAATAATTTGAAGATCCTAGACCGGGAGGTCACACAGCCCTTTAGGGAGAAGGGGCGGTCTGCACCAAAAAACAACAACATTCTACAAAAAAATATTTTAACCTATAGCATTGTGTTAGATGACATATATACACAATGGTGCATTTGTAGGTGTATGGAACATCAATAGGGATTTTGTTATTGTTATTTTTTATTAATTTGATATTTTATAACAAAATATTTTAACTAAACTAAGTGCTTATAATGGGGTAATTCATTATTGCTATTGTGAACAGTTAGGCACACTTCTGCGAAAAAATGGATGAAGCACACCAATAATTTTGTTTTTCTAAGACATCCAACTACCCACCTTTTCTATAAATGGATAAGGGAACAATGTTTTGTGGAGGTTCCATAAAAACCTATGTTAGGTGGTGTTTTCCTTGCATTGTAGGTAGTTATGTGGTTCCAACCCTAGATAAGACGCGAAGAAACAAATAATCCATTGCATGATATTGCCACCTTGTTCTTGTGTGATGCGTGGAGGATAAGAAAATATCGTGGAGATACAAGGTTAAGGAGTATTGAGCTTACTATGATACCTTGCTTGGAAGAGGACTTATTTATTGTACTCTTGATGTTCCATGTAGGTGTTAGTGCTTATGTTGATTCAAGATTTAAATACCTAAGGTTTGAGGACTCAAACCATAGAAGAAACATGTAGACTAGAAGGTTAGTGATAGAGTTGTCTTATAATCCATGTACTTGTGTGATTTAAGTTGTCTAGGGTTTGTAAACCCTAAGGAAGACAAGAGCACTCATGTGGAAGCAAACTTGTGTAAGAACTGTTTGGTTAATAATCCAGGGTGGACTTGTTGGTGTTGATGCTAGCTTGTAGTGGAGCCTTTGGTTCACTAGATAGCTTGCTAGTTATGGGATGTTATTAATGATGGATGCTAGTTATGGGATGCTAGTTTGGAGGAATTAGAGAGTCCTCATCCATGATGATATTGAAGGAGAATTTGTTAGGGACCTAACCTCCCTAAACCCTCACGTAGATAGAATAATATATTTTCCATGTAATAAAGGCCGACATTAATTAATAAGGCCTATTTAATAATGTGAACAATTTTAATGTAAGAATACTTAATAAAAACTTCTAGTTCTAGAAAGAACTTACTCTATAATGTTCTTTAGAAGATATAATTAGTATAAATAAGAGTATGAGGCATGAGAAATACTTGTCTCGCGAATTATTGTAATAGAGCGTTGTTCTGTTGGAGGTTTCCCCCTCAAAGAGGCAAGTGAACATTGTTTCCTATCAATAAAGGTATAATTTTTGGTGTTGTGGTTCTGTACATTTTGTTGTTCCATTGGTATTTGCAGTAAAATTTATGCTTTATGCTTATTATAATACATCTGGTACCTAACAAGTGGTATCAAATAACTTTCCTATGCGGAAATTGTGGGATTTGTTTTTTCCAGGGTAGAGACATGTACTATCGACATCTTTAAAGCATAAAGATTTGTCATTCAATAAGTAAAATTGTGGTGGGGAAGACTACATGTAGGAAATATAGATGGTTTCATGAGGTTACTTAGAAATAAACATTTCACCTTATTGGAAACCTCTATAACTCCTATTAGTACCCCTCGAGTAGCACTGCATCAGACATAATATATACACGACCATCACTCCCATTTACCATCAGGTATATCGGGAGTCCCCTAAGTCTCTTGAAACAACTCTAGATCATCTGTTTGGCCACTTAAATTCTATAGTGACACCGAGAACAACACTTGGGAAGATACTCTCCAGTACTTGGGTAATCATTTAATACAACTAAGGGTACGGTTGAGCCTCCTTAGTTGGTTCCCTATGATATTGGGCCGAGTAATATTTTTCTACTCCACACATATATCAGAGAGTTATATCACAAGGAAAACCATTGTATGTAGAAATTGTGAAAACCCTAATCGTTGGGAAAGAAACAAAACAGAAAAGGGACATACAAGATTTATTTCCGCACAACCCTGCCTCCTACATTTTGGTTGCGAAAATCCTACAAATTTTTTTCCTATTAACAATTTGGGCAATTCGTCACTAAAGTATTCTTCATTCCAGATTATAACTCTATAGGAGTTTAAAAAACAAAGTATAGTGGTCCTGTCAACACCCTTATTCAGGACCTATCCCATTGGATTCCTCTCTTTGCCTTGATTTTCATGGTACTTATCATATTTAAGAATTTTTTCTGTGGACCCAACCCCCTTCCCAAAACCCTTATTTGGGTACTATCCCAGTGGATTCCCCTTTTTTCCCTGATCATCATGGTACCTATCACTTATAAGTATTTTTTTTCTATTGTCCCACCCACCCTTCCTGACACCCTTATTTGACACCTATTCCGTTGGATTTCCCTTGTCACCTTATTCGCATTGATATATATCACTTATCAACCTTTTGTCAGTGGAACCACTCCCCATCCTAGGCACCCCAACTTTCCAAATGACCACCACTCACACCCAAGAACTGGAGGCTGAAATCAAACAAAACAGGGCCAAGTTTGATCGTTTCGAGGCCCAAGTCTAGACCGAATTTGCGAAAGTTGAAGGCCAATTTGACAAATTAGAGAGAAAATTTGAGAGAAATTTTAATACCCTCAATTCCACTCTCAAATAGTTGTTGAACTGAGATCACATCATAGAATTCATCCCTGGTTCTACACCAATTAGAAAAAAATCCTATAGACAGTCACACCAACATAAGACAAAAATTGAGCGATTTGTTCAAGAATTTTTGGACTACGGTGTTATTACTCGAAGCAAGAGTCCTTTCTCGACTCCATTCATACTTGTTAGGAAAAATGATAGATCGTATAGACTCTGTATTGATTATCGGGCATTAAACAAAATTATGATAAAGTATAAATTTCAAATTCCATTGTGGATGAGTTATTAGATGAGCTCCATGGAACCAAATATTTCTCCAAACTAGACCTAAAGTCAGGTTATTACCAAATAAGAATTCGAGAGGAATCTGTTCCCAAAACTTCTTTCTATACCCATGAAGGGTTGTATAAATTTCGAGTCATGCCTTTCGACCTATCCAATGCTCCTTCTACCTTCCAAGCAGTAATGAATGATTTATTTTGTTTGTACCTAAAAAAATTTGTATTTGTCTTCTTTGATGATATCCTTGTTTATAGAAAAAATTGGAACTCACATCTCAAGCACATTGAGACAATATTAAAAATCCTTCAAGAGAATAAGTTCTACGCTAACAAATCCAAATGTAGTTTTGAACAAAAAGAGAGTATTTTTGGGACATGTTGTATCAGATGAAGGAATCAAGGTTGATTTGAATAAAATTGCAGCGGTTATTGACTGGCCTAGCCCAAAATCAACCACATCATTATGAGGATTCCTGGGTCTTATCGAGTACTACAAGGTTTCTTCGAAAATATGCACAAATTGTGGCCCCATTAACAATATTATTGAAGAAAGATGTATTTAAGTGGAATGACGAAGTTGAAGCATGTTTTAGAAGGTTGAAGCTCTTAATGACATCCACTCTGATTTTGTCGGCACCATATTTCTCCAAATCATTTGTCCTTTAATGTCATGCTTCATGAGATGGATTAGGTGTCGTACTTATGCAAGATAATCATCCCATCACATTCAAAATTCAAAAATTCAAACCAAGGGAGAAAAAAAATCAACATATGACAAAGAAATGTTGTATATTATGCATGCCTCGGTTAAGTGGAACAATACTTGTTGGGAGCGAAATTTATCGTGAAAACGGACCACAATAGCTTGAAGTATTTTTTAACTCAGAAAAATATTTCATCAAAGCAACAAAAATGGATGAGAAAAATCTAGGTATTTGATTTCGATATTCTTTATAAAAAAGGGAAGGAGAATTAGGTTGTAGACGGGTTATCGAGAAAACTCGATAATGACGCTACTCTATGTGCTATTTCCATCATCGTTCCCGAATGGATCTTAGAGTTCCAGACTGAGTATACAAAAAATACATAAATGAGAAGACTGATAGATGAAATCGAAAGCAACCCAACTACAAATCCTAAATTCACTTGGGAGAATGACATATTGTGGTACAAACAACACATATTTTTTCCATCTCTTCCAAGTTCAAACTCCAAGTTTTGAAACAAAATCATGATTCTCCATCAGTAGGCCATGTGAGGTTTTTCAAAACTTACTACAATATACGCCAATGCTTCTTCTGAAAATGTATTCAATCCGACATTCATAAATATGTGGCATAATGTGATACTTGTCAAAGACTAAAGTTTGAAACTATTTCTCCTCCAGGTATTTTGGAACCTCTTCATATCCGAGCCCAAAATTGGTTTCAAATATCCATGGACTTTATTATTGGTATTCCCACCTCTGAAGAAAAAGACGCTATATTCATAATCGTCGACCGATTAACAAAATACTCCCACTTTGTCAGGATCTCTTCAAAGTCAAAGGATAGTCAAGTCATTGATAGCTATGTTAAAAATATTTTTAAACTTCATGGATTTCCCAAAGTTATCATAAGCGATAGGGATACCAAGTTTAATAGCAATTTTTGGAAGGAACTATTTTTCCAGGTGGGGACATCCTTAACCATGATCACTTCATACCATCCCCAAACAAATGGCCATAATGAAGTGGTTAATAAATGAATTGAAGGGTATCTAAGGAATTTTAGGAATGATCGTCAAACACAATGGATCGATTAGTTACATCTCGCAGAATGGTGGTACAATAGTACATGTCATACCTCAGAAAAAATGTCCCCATTTGAAGCATTGTATGATTATTCGCCTCCCTTTATTAAGGAGTATGTTATCAATTGTAAGGTTGTTGTCGTGAAATATTATCTAGCCAGGTCGGAATAAATTCTACACACTCTTAAATCTCACCTCGAACAAACAAGGAACTGAATGAAACAACAAGATGACAAAAGAAGAATCGACAAAGAATTTATGACAGGAGATTGGGTGTTTGTTCAACTGCAACCTTACAAGCAGAGTTCTCTTAAAAATTACAAGAAACGAAAAATGGCTCCTAATTTCTATGGACCCTATCAAATTCGAAAGAGAGTTGGAAAAGTTGATTACGCCCTCGATATTCCAAATAAAGGAAAATTGCATGACGCTTTTCATGTTTCTTGTTTGAAGAAAAAAATAGGTGCTACCGTCCATGTACAAACATAGTTGCCTCTTTTAGATGAAGAAGGAAGATCAATTTTAATTCCTGAATGCATCCTCGAAGTATGAACCAAATTCCTTTGTTCTAGAAGAATTAATGAATATCTGATCAAATGGAAGAACCTACCTGAAGATGAAGCTACTTGGGAAGATGAGGTGTTTAGATCTAAACATTCATCCTTGCCCATGCTTCTAGGACGAAGCTTTTCAAGGAGGGATGACTTGTAATATATATATATATATATATATATATATATATATATATATATATATAGTCACGCTCTTTTGCATAACAAGACATGACTTTACCAAATTACATGTATATATAACTCATTTTGTATACCAAATACATCATCAAATAAATAATATTATATGTTATTTAATACATTCATTGTTATATTTGGCTTTCATCTTCCAATAAGGCCTTGTTCAAGGTGGAAAATGATACTCATTTACTAATAGCATAATTAAGAAAAGCCTCCTATAAGGAAAAATTAACTATTCATTGGAAACACTATCTGTTGATGTTTGGGCAGCATCGGAAAGACATTCAACTAGATTTATAATTAATAATGGGATTATTAATTACTAAACAATATTATTAATTATAATATTATTATTTTAATAATATATTTATAATATAAAGTATATATATATATATATA
>ML797606.1:0-10515 GCA_009831015.1 Picea engelmannii | reverse complement strand
GGAGAAGAGTGAAACTCGCGAAGTCTGAAATCACGAGGCGATCGTGACCATCCATTGAGGTAGGAAATGTGGTGAAAGATCAACATTTCATTGATTCACAAAGTGGGAGAAGCAGGAGTGGAAGAGGTGAAGACTTGCGAAGTCCAAGTTCGAGATTTAATCACAGTTGTTGGTTGGAAGGGTAGTGTGGACTGTAGATTTGGTCTCGAATAATTCACAAGTTCAGTTATCAGAGGAAGGGAGATGAGTAGTCTTTCGATAGGCGAAATGCAAAATCCCGAGACACGAAGTCTCGATTCGCAAAGTGGATCTTGATCGTCGGTTGTGGGAGAGATAAGGACCGTTGATTATCCAGGGGGAGTTCGTAAGTTCAGATTTTGAGAAAAGGGAGGTGAGATATATTCCAACGACGTGAGGTGAAAAGTAGCGAAAAGATTAGAAGTTTGAGCCTCGGGTTCTATCCAGAGGTCACGTTGATGGAGGTTAAAGGAGAAGAGCTAGAACTTTCTTGACGTTAGCTCGAGATTTTGGAAATCAGAGAGTCGGGGTTGACTTACATGCGATTACCTAACGCGCGAAATCACGAAGCACCTTTTGGTTAGGTCTATGGTCACGGGTAGTGGTCACCTGGAGGAAGCTTATGCCTGGTGCTTGTTCACACGGGTGAAGTTTCACAAAGACCTGTGGATTATTTCTTGGAGGTTCTAGCAGGGAATCGAAGAGCTGCTTCAGCTCAAGAATTTGAATATCCTAGACCGGGAGGTCATGCAACCCTTTGGGGAGAAGGGGGGGTCTGCACCAAGTGGTATTAGAGATGATATTTTTCTTGCAGACAACAGGCAAAGAGGCGAGGAGGTGAAGAAGATAATATGATAATGTTGAATGATATTAGAAGCTAAAGTTTTCTTGTAGACAACAGGTGAGAATGAGACAGAGTATTGATGCTTTGTGTGTGATTTCTAGCAAGGTGTGAAATAAATTGTAGAAATCTAGATGAGATGAAAACAAAGGGTGGAAAATGGCTATTGAAGGCCATATGGGTGGTCAGGGCAAGGACCACCAGTAGAAAAACAAAGTTGAGATAGATAAAGAGCTCACAAAAATAAGAGAAAAGATGGAGAGGCTAGCATTGAAGATGCAGCAGGATGCAAAGGTACACTGGACATATGAATGGCCTTTGAAGAGGAAAGTAAAATGGCATGTCCAAAAGTTGATTTCTAGAAGGCAACAACAAATGTTGAAAAGGTTGATGAGGCATGCTAAAAACCTCAGTGACACAAAGGAGGAAGTGGTTCACATCTGTGAGCCAAAAAATAGGAAGAGTCTTAGTGATAATGAGGATAAGAGATCAGTGGATGATCTCAAAGACTGCCAGAAGGGAAGTAGTGAGCTATTAGATTGCCAGGTGGGAAATGATATGAGATTAGCAGAGGATTTCATAAAATTCCAAGAGGGCAGGAATGGACTTTCAAGTTGCTAGGTGGGCAATGGAAAGAGATCAGTGGGAGGTCTCATATACTTCCAGCGGAGGAGTAATGAAAGTTCAGATTGTCAGGTGGGAAATGAGATGGGATCATTGGAGGATCTCATAGACTTCCAGGAGAGTAGAAGAAAAATCCCAAGTTGTCAGGTGGGCAAGGGAAGTGAGAGGAGATTGTTTTAAAGTCTCATGAAATCAGTTGAGAGTTCGTATCAGCAAGGAGAGCGGTGGAGGTGGATCAGAGGAGTATTTTGATCATTGGAGGAATTGCGATATTCCTACCAAGTAGCCCAGTTGGGGCTAGAGCATGTGTTGCAGGAGCAACGATAGAAGGGAATCCAACAAAGACTATCAAAGAGGAGAAAGAACATACACTAATTTATACCCCAACAGAAAAAAAAGGAGAATTCAGATGAATTTATCACTCAATGGGAGCAATAGTTGAAGATGTTGGAGGATTGGTTGGAAAATCCAAAATTAGAAGATAGTTGCTAGAAGACAGTCACGAAGATTGCAAGAGAAGAGCATTTGACATAATTACTCAAAAATTTCAACCATGAAGATGAACAGATGATGACTGTAGCACTGAAGCATGCAGCAGAAGAGGGAGCAGAATTCCAGCCAGAGGAACATCTGATAGAAGATGGAGATATGCTAGCACGAGAGGAGCTGACAGAAACCAATATGCTAGAGGAAGAGGCTAAGCAACAATTCAGTAAGGAGACTGCAGAATTGAAGTATGCAACAGAGTGGAAAACTAGTGCCATAAGAGGAGATGAAGACAACATGAGAGATCAAGTAGATCTGCCCATTGATAAGTATGGAGAGGAGGAAGTGCATCAGAGAAGACTGCATAAGAAGGGCCAACCATTGGAGTAGTTGGATAGGGTGAGAGAAGAGATTAGAAAGTTGATGTTGAGGTCAGCAGAGGAGATTGTTAGCAAGGATAAGTTGAGTAGAAGATATCATTCCTTAGTAGCAGGGAAGCAACACCAACAACAATAACAAAGAAGAGGAGCAGGTAGACAATTCCAAGTAAAAGTTTGGGATCTAGGTGGATTTCAACAGAGCTGGAGAGCTCATGAATTTTTCACAACAGTGGAGTATGATGCAGGAGCATCTTTCTAACTCGACAGATGCGTTAACAAATCAACACGTCAGCACACATTTGGAGATAGGGAGAGGCACCAACCCTCTCGTTTTCAAAATTCGAATTATAAAATTAAGTTAATTTATGTGTAAGGTCGATAAATGCCAAATCCAAGCCTTTGGACATGTGTGGATGGGTTGAATCATCGAAATAATCAACTGTAAGCAGGTATAGATCTGTGTTACATATGGATCTTTGTTCAATGTAATGAGTCATAGGGTTAAGGTGTCTTAACGAAAATGTTGATGGCACTAAGGCGATGGAGAGGATAAGCTCATAGAGCCCTCTTTTGTAAAAAAAGAGAGATCTTTTGTATAGAGATGAATTTTTTTTATTAGATTAGAAGAGATAGGAAGTAGAGAGGAGAGCGAGACTCTGTGGCAGTCCAAGCTCTTGTACACAGTTGTAAACAGACATTGATATTAATACGAAGAAAGGTCGTTTTTCCTACATATGATGTCTATTTATGTTATTTGTGCTCTTTGAATGATATATTTATATGTTCATATATGTTGTAGATGTATATGTTAGTTTTCATCTATAGGATTAAGATAGACTTATTAATATTTGAGAGTTTTTGAGTTATTTCTGGGTTCTTTAGGTTGTGCAAGGAGTGCACAACATAGTGTTGAGGGCTCTGTGAGCCGGTGCAAAGAGCGCACATCTGAGTTCTGTGTTGAATTCGGGAAGAACGTGCCAGGAGGGTACACTAGAAGAATTATATACTCAAGAAGGAGTCTCAAGGTTGTTGAATACCTTGAAGGAAAATGTGTGCAGGAGATAGCACAATCAGAGTTATTGAATACTCTGTTTGGTTTGTAAGATGTGCATTGCGTAGGATAAAGGGAGTTAGCCGAAAATAAATTTCCTTTCAGAAGTTACAAAACTAAGAAGGAAGAGTGAAATCAAGCATCAAACCAAGGCTTGTTTCAAGTCTCAAGATTAGAAGAGATAACAGACAGGACGTCGAAGCCTATAAGACTTCGAAGGTTCTCAAAGTCTTGAGGATTACATTGTTCGGAGGAGGAGTCGAGGATTTAAGTTTCTTTGCGAGAACAAAGCTTAGGAGGAGTAGTGGTTCTAAGATCTAAGAGGAAACACTTAGAAAATTTTCTAAGTCTTGAAGAGTTGAAGCATCTAAAGGTGGAGCACAGAAATTTGAGGTAGCCGAAATAAGATCAAGGATTAAGATTCGTCTAGGAGGAGACGAAACATTTCAGGTCATTAGATCTCATAGAAGTAGCGCACTGGTTAATCACGAGGATCCTTTGAAATTTCGCAAATCAGAAGATTTGCAAGGAGTAGAGTGAAACTCTCGAAGTCCAAAATCGCGAGGCGATCGTGACCGTCCGCTGAGATAGGACACGTGGTGAAATATTAATGTTTGGCTTATTCGCAAAGCAGAAGAAGCAAGAGAATCAGGAGTGGAAGAAGTGAAGACTCGCAAAGCCCGAGTTTGCGATTTAATCACAGACGTTGGTTGGAAGGGTAGTTTGGACTGTAGATATGGTCCTGAAGAATTCACAAGTTCGAGTATGGGAGAAAGGGAGAGGAGAAGTCTTTCGATAGCTGAAACACGAAATCCTGAGACACGAAATCCTGATTCGTGAAGTGGATCTCGACCGTCGATTGTGTGAGAGATAAGGACCGTTCATTTTCTAGGGGGATTTTGGAAGTTTGGATTTCGAGTAAAGGGAGGTGAGCTATATTCCAACGATGCAAGGTGTGAAGTCATGAAAAGCTCATAAGTTTGAGCCCCAAGTTCTATCCAGAGGTCACATTGACGAAGGTTAAAGGAGAAGAGCTAGCACTCGCTAGACGTTGGTTCAAGAGTTCAAAAATCAGAGAGTCGGGGTTGACTCACATGCGATTACCCGACACGCGAAATCGTGAAACGCCTTTTGGTTAGGCATGTGGTCATGGGTAGTGGTCACCTAGAGGAAGCTTACGCCTGGTGCTTGTTCACGCGAGTGAAGTGGAGGTTCTAGCAGTGAATCGAAGAGCTGATTCAGCTCAATAATTTGAAGATCCTAGACCGGGAGGTCACACATCCCTTTAGGGAGAAGGGGCGGTCTGCACCAAAAAACAACAACATTCTACAAAAAAATATTTTAACCTATAGCATTGTGTTAGATGACATATATACACAATGGTGCATTTGTAGGTGTATGGAACATCAATAGGGATTTTGTTATTGTTATTTTTTATTAATTTGATATTTTATAACAAAATATTTTAACTAAACTAAGTGCTTATAATGGGGTAATTCATTATTGCTATTGTGAACAGTTAGGCACACTTCTGCGAAAAAATGGATGAAGCACACCAATAATTTTGTTTTTCTAAGACATCCAACTACCCACCTTTTCTATAAATGGATAAGGGAACAATGTTTTGTGGAGGTTCCATAAAAACCTATGTTAGGTGGTGTTTTCCTTGCATTGTAGGTAGTTATGTGGTTCCAACCCTAGATAAGACGCGAAGAAACAAATAATCCATTGCATGATATTGCCACCTTGTTCTTGTGTGATGCGTGGAGGATAAGAAAATATCGTGGAGATACAAGGTTAAGGAGTATTGAGCTTACTATGATACCTTGCTTGGAAGAGGACTTATTTATTGTACTCTTGATGTTCCATGTAGGTGTTAGTGCTTATGTTGATTCAAGATTTAAATACCTAAGGTTTGAGGACTCAAACCATAGAAGAAACATGTAGACTAGAAGGTTAGTGATAGAGTTGTCTTATAATCCATGTACTTGTGTGATTTAAGTTGTCTAGGGTTTGTAAACCCTAAGGAAGACAAGAGCACTCATGTGGAAGCAAACTTGTGTAAGAACTGTTTGGTTAATAATCCAGGGTGGACTTGTTGGTGTTGATGCTAGCTTGTAGTGGAGCCTTTGGTTCACTAGATAGCTTGCTAGTTATGGGATGTTATTAATGATGGATGCTAGTTATGGGATGCTAGTTTGGAGGAATTAGAGAGTCCTCATCCATGATGATATTGAAGGAGAATTTGTTAGGGACCTAACCTCCCTAAACCCTCACGTAGATAGAATAATATATTTTCCATGTAATAAAGGCCGACATTAATTAATAAGGCCTATTTAATAATGTGAACAATTTTAATGTAAGAATACTTAATAAAAACTTCTAGTTCTAGAAAGAACTTACTCTATAATGTTCTTTAGAAGATATAATTAGTATAAATAAGAGTATGAGGCATGAGAAATACTTGTCTCGCGAATTATTGTAATAGAGCGTTGTTCTGTTGGAGGTTTCCCCCTCAAAGAGGCAAGTGAACATTGTTTCCTATCAATAAAGGTATAATTTTTGGTGTTGTGGTTCTGTACATTTTGTTGTTCCATTGGTATTTGCAGTAAAATTTATGCTTTATGCTTATTATAATACATCTGGTACCTAACAAGTGGTATCAAATAACTTTCCTATGCGGAAATTGTGGGATTTGTTTTTTCCAGGGTAGAGACATGTACTATCGACATCTTTAAAGCATAAAGATTTGTCATTCAATAAGTAAAATTGTGGTGGGGAAGACTACATGTAGGAAATATAGATGGTTTCATGAGGTTACTTAGAAATAAACATTTCACCTTATTGGAAACCTCTATAACTCCTATTAGTACCCCTCGAGTAGCACTGCATCAGACATAATATATACACGACCATCACTCCCATTTACCATCAGGTATATCGGGAGTCCCCTAAGTCTCTTGAAACAACTCTAGATCATCTGTTTGGCCACTTAAATTCTATAGTGACACCGAGAACAACACTTGGGAAGATACTCTCCAGTACTTGGGTAATCATTTAATACAACTAAGGGTACGGTTGAGCCTCCTTAGTTGGTTCCCTATGATATTGGGCCGAGTAATATTTTTCTACTCCACACATATATCAGAGAGTTATATCACAAGGAAAACCATTGTATGTAGAAATTGTGAAAACCCTAATCGTTGGGAAAGAAACAAAACAGAAAAGGGACATACAAGATTTATTTCCGCACAACCCTGCCTCCTACATTTTGGTTGCGAAAATCCTACAAATTTTTTTCCTATTAACAATTTGGGCAATTCGTCACTAAAGTATTCTTCATTCCAGATTATAACTCTATAGGAGTTTAAAAAACAAAGTATAGTGGTCCTGTCAACACCCTTATTCAGGACCTATCCCATTGGATTCCTCTCTTTGCCTTGATTTTCATGGTACTTATCATATTTAAGAATTTTTTCTGTGGACCCAACCCCCTTCCCAAAACCCTTATTTGGGTACTATCCCAGTGGATTCCCCTTTTTTCCCTGATCATCATGGTACCTATCACTTATAAGTATTTTTTTTCTATTGTCCCACCCACCCTTCCTGACACCCTTATTTGACACCTATTCCGTTGGATTTCCCTTGTCACCTTATTCGCATTGATATATATCACTTATCAACCTTTTGTCAGTGGAACCACTCCCCATCCTAGGCACCCCAACTTTCCAAATGACCACCACTCACACCCAAGAACTGGAGGCTGAAATCAAACAAAACAGGGCCAAGTTTGATCGTTTCGAGGCCCAAGTCTAGACCGAATTTGCGAAAGTTGAAGGCCAATTTGACAAATTAGAGAGAAAATTTGAGAGAAATTTTAATACCCTCAATTCCACTCTCAAATAGTTGTTGAACTGAGATCACATCATAGAATTCATCCCTGGTTCTACACCAATTAGAAAAAAATCCTATAGACAGTCACACCAACATAAGACAAAAATTGAGCGATTTGTTCAAGAATTTTTGGACTACGGTGTTATTACTCGAAGCAAGAGTCCTTTCTCGACTCCATTCATACTTGTTAGGAAAAATGATAGATCGTATAGACTCTGTATTGATTATCGGGCATTAAACAAAATTATGATAAAGTATAAATTTCAAATTCCATTGTGGATGAGTTATTAGATGAGCTCCATGGAACCAAATATTTCTCCAAACTAGACCTAAAGTCAGGTTATTACCAAATAAGAATTCGAGAGGAATCTGTTCCCAAAACTTCTTTCTATACCCATGAAGGGTTGTATAAATTTCGAGTCATGCCTTTCGACCTATCCAATGCTCCTTCTACCTTCCAAGCAGTAATGAATGATTTATTTTGTTTGTACCTAAAAAAATTTGTATTTGTCTTCTTTGATGATATCCTTGTTTATAGAAAAAATTGGAACTCACATCTCAAGCACATTGAGACAATATTAAAAATCCTTCAAGAGAATAAGTTCTACGCTAACAAATCCAAATGTAGTTTTGAACAAAAAGAGAGTATTTTTGGGACATGTTGTATCAGATGAAGGAATCAAGGTTGATTTGAATAAAATTGCAGCGGTTATTGACTGGCCTAGCCCAAAATCAACCACATCATTATGAGGATTCCTGGGTCTTATCGAGTACTACAAGGTTTCTTCGAAAATATGCACAAATTGTGGCCCCATTAACAATATTATTGAAGAAAGATGTATTTAAGTGGAATGACGAAGTTGAAGCATGTTTTAGAAGGTTGAAGCTCTTAATGACATCCACTCTGATTTTGTCGGCACCATATTTCTCCAAATCATTTGTCCTTTAATGTCATGCTTCATGAGATGGATTAGGTGTCGTACTTATGCAAGATAATCATCCCATCACATTCAAAATTCAAAAATTCAAACCAAGGGAGAAAAAAAATCAACATATGACAAAGAAATGTTGTATATTATGCATGCCTCGGTTAAGTGGAACAATACTTGTTGGGAGCGAAATTTATCGTGAAAACGGACCACAATAGCTTGAAGTATTTTTTAACTCAGAAAAATATTTCATCAAAGCAACAAAAATGGATGAGAAAAATCTAGGTATTTGATTTCGATATTCTTTATAAAAAAGGGAAGGAGAATTAGGTTGTAGACGGGTTATCGAGAAAACTCGATAATGACGCTACTCTATGTGCTATTTCCATCATCGTTCCCGAATGGATCTTAGAGTTCCAGACTGAGTATACAAAAAATACATAAATGAGAAGACTGATAGATGAAATCGAAAGCAACCCAACTACAAATCCTAAATTCACTTGGGAGAATGACATATTGTGGTACAAACAACACATATTTTTTCCATCTCTTCCAAGTTCAAACTCCAAGTTTTGAAACAAAATCATGATTCTCCATCAGTAGGCCATGTGAGGTTTTTCAAAACTTACTACAATATACGCCAATGCTTCTTCTGAAAATGTATTCAATCCGACATTCATAAATATGTGGCATAATGTGATACTTGTCAAAGACTAAAGTTTGAAACTATTTCTCCTCCAGGTATTTTGGAACCTCTTCATATCCGAGCCCAAAATTGGTTTCAAATATCCATGGACTTTATTATTGGTATTCCCACCTCTGAAGAAAAAGACGCTATATTCATAATCGTCGACCGATTAACAAAATACTCCCACTTTGTCAGGATCTCTTCAAAGTCAAAGGATAGTCAAGTCATTGATAGCTATGTTAAAAATATTTTTAAACTTCATGGATTTCCCAAAGTTATCATAAGCGATAGGGATACCAAGTTTAATAGCAATTTTTGGAAGGAACTATTTTTCCAGGTGGGGACATCCTTAACCATGATCACTTCATACCATCCCCAAACAAATGGCCATAATGAAGTGGTTAATAAATGAATTGAAGGGTATCTAAGGAATTTTAGGAATGATCGTCAAACACAATGGATCGATTAGTTACATCTCGCAGAATGGTGGTACAATAGTACATGTCATACCTCAGAAAAAATGTCCCCATTTGAAGCATTGTATGATTATTCGCCTCCCTTTATTAAGGAGTATGTTATCAATTGTAAGGTTGTTGTCGTGAAATATTATCTAGCCAGGTCGGAATAAATTCTACACACTCTTAAATCTCACCTCGAACAAACAAGGAACTGAATGAAACAACAAGATGACAAAAGAAGAATCGACAAAGAATTTATGACAGGAGATTGGGTGTTTGTTCAACTGCAACCTTACAAGCAGAGTTCTCTTAAAAATTACAAGAAACGAAAAATGGCTCCTAATTTCTATGGACCCTATCAAATTCGAAAGAGAGTTGGAAAAGTTGATTACGCCCTCGATATTCCAAATAAAGGAAAATTGCATGACGCTTTTCATGTTTCTTGTTTGAAGAAAAAAATAGGTGCTACCGTCCATGTACAAACATAGTTGCCTCTTTTAGATGAAGAAGGAAGATCAATTTTAATTCCTGAATGCATCCTCGAAGTATGAACCAAATTCCTTTGTTCTAGAAGAATTAATGAATATCTGATCAAATGGAAGAACCTACCTGAAGATGAAGCTACTTGGGAAGATGAGGTGTTTAGATCTAAACATTCATCCTTGCCCATGCTTCTAGGACGAAGCTTTTCAAGGAGGGATGACTTGTAATATATATATATATATATATATATATATATATATATATATATATATAGTCACGCTCTTTTGCATAACAAGACATGACTTTACCAAATTACATGTATATATAACTCATTTTGTATACCAAATACATCATCAAATAAATAATATTATATGTTATTTAATACATTCATTGTTATATTTGGCTTTCATCTTCCAATAAGGCCTTGTTCAAGGTGGAAAATGATACTCATTTACTAATAGCATAATTAAGAAAAGCCTCCTATAAGGAAAAATTAACTATTCATTGGAAACACTATCTGTTGATGTTTGGGCAGCATCGGAAAGACATTCAACTAGATTTATAATTAATAATGGGATTATTAATTACTAAACAATATTATTAATTATAATATTATTATTTTAATAATATATTTATAATATAAAGTATATATATATATATATA
>ML797605.1:185607-224410 GCA_009831015.1 Picea engelmannii | reverse complement strand
GATAAAAATGGTAGTCTCAAATACACACCAAGATGAGTAGTCTGTTCTAGTTCGAATAGTAGCCGGGATGGAGTCACAATTCTTATTCCGCCCCCAAAATACACTAAGGCTCAATTATATATTTGCATGATCATAACTGGACATTTGTCACCTTCATTTCTAGCTTTTAGCCACTTGGTGACTCGTTCCCCTTCCCTAGGAACATAGGATAAATTATATCCATAATTTAAAATTTCAGAATATTAATAAAATATTCCCTTGACTTAAGCTCCCCCCTTTTCCCTTTTCCATGGAGTTTATCTCCCCGACTCTTTTCATCTGAGTGATTCTACATGCAACGATGTTATTTATTAATAGTTTGAGTATGATTGCATTTACAAGATATGCACACTGGCCTTTTTCCATCCAGGCTCACCAACCTAATAACTACACATGCTCTTCAACCTCAAAATACATATATCCACTTGGTCCGATGCACACCTCAGGCAATCTTCACGCACTTACTCATGTGCGCACAAGACTATGAAATGTGGGCACTCTCCTTTTGTTGTTCAATCCTTGCACAATCACTACACTATGGAAACTACATGGAAAACTGAATCCAAGATTTTGATGCTAACAACTCACCACCTTATATGTACATCTATATTTACATAGATTTACATTTACAATTGGGGTTCGGCCTAGGGGTATTACATTCCCCTTGTTGGAATACTGAGGGGGGGGGGGTGTGAATCAATATGAACACTTTTTACCACTTTCAATCACAATATCTAAGCTTTAAATTTATTAGCAGTATTCAATAGTATATCACTTATGCATTCAATTTATTATTGCATCATAAATAATATCATTCATAAGTGCATAATAAACAACCACATATGTAACACAGTACACCAAAATTTACATGGAAACCCAAATGGGAGAAAACCACATAATGCTTTCTTATATATATCAAGATTACAAGGCAACAACTTCCAAATTCTCCAGCACCAACTAGAAGGAAGCTCCAACCCCCTTTTTACAATATCCAACCTGAAGGATGCTACAACTCCTTGAATTCTCCAGCTACAACTGAAAGGAGGATTTAACCCCCTAGTTTACATGATCCAATATGAAGAAATCTCCAACTCCCTATGTTCTCTGGCTCCAATTAGATGGATGCTATGATCCCTTGTTTTACAGGCTCCAACTTGAAGAAAGCTCCAAATACCTGTGTTCTCCAGCTCCAACTGGAAGGAGGCTACAACCCCCTTTCCTTGTCCCATCCTTCCGCCCTGAAATATAAGTGTAGACTCAACCTATCACTACCACTGATACTATCGTTTCCACTCTTTGTCCAACTTGTAATCAACCTGTTATCCAACTTGTCACTATCACTGTAACTGATATACCATCATCAACCTGTGTGTCTTAACCATGTACAAAAACATGAACCAAAGAACTGTACCATATCATGCATCAATCATGTACCAAACCCTGTACCATACCATGTACAAAAACTTGTACCATACCATGCATCAACCATGTACCAAAACCTATACCATACCATGCATCAACACCTGTACCATATCATGCATCAACCATGTACCACAACCTCAAACCATGTGCCTCAAGCATGTGCCAACATCCATAAACCATGTACCAAGAGATGTACCTCAAACATGTGCTATATCACTCATGATATTCCTCAATCATGCCATACACCATGTACCATAATATATCATCAATGATGTGCCTCAACCAAGTACCATAACATGTGCCTCAAGCATGTGATAACATCACCATGACATATACCAAACCAGATACCAATATAACCAAGATATACTTTTAACAATGCATCATATCATCACAAAGGTGTACCATCATCATCAAGACATGCCTCAAGCATGTACCATAAACATAACCCTCAATAAAACATGTAAAGCATACCTCTAATAATTTAACAGACCTGATACACAAGATTATAGACTTGTAGCTCTTCCTCAACTTCAATAACAAAAAAATAAAATCTTCAACAAACTTTACCTCAGTCTCACGAGACTAGTTTTAGATTAGTCACAAACCCTAACTTAAAAAAAACACAAATCCAGACCTATAATGAGTAAAGGTATAAAATTTTAACCACAGATACCCTGAGATCTTTCTTCCATCTCCTCAAAATTTCAGGGTTTGAAACTTCTTAGAACATAAGTTATAGCGAAAATGGAAAACCTTCTTGAATTTTAGCCTATTCTGGAGAGTGAACTTGTACAACATGCCATGCACTCAATATTTGATATCTGATTCTAAAAATCACGTACCAGATACTAAAGACTATTATATTTTCACTAAAATTGGTATCAAAGAATTTGGATCATCTATGAAGAAGTTATGACTATTTTACCAGGAACAACTGTTTGAGACTAGTTTCAGGACTAGTAAAAAATCCTATCTTCCACATAGTGTATTTGTAAAAGTACAACGATCTAGAAGCTGAAATTTTTACCAAAGGTACCTTGAAATGTCTTATAAACATCCTCCAATTTTTTCTATTTGAATTATTCTATAAACAAAATTATAGAAAAAATTGTAAGACGACTTTAAATAACATACCTTAGAACACATCATCACAAGCCTTCATCCTCCCTTAGAATTTCGCCCTTATTCACTTTACTTTCCCTCTAAAATTTGCCTCAGATATCCTTGGTTACCTCAGAGAACAATCACTTGATTTGATGTTACAAATGAACTCCCAAGTGCCTTATTTATACTAGATCTAGCACCTTGGTTTTAGGGCCGACTTAACCCAAATAAAATTAAATTTAATTTTGCCGACTTTACCAACAATTTCCTTAATATTTATTTTAATATTCACTGCAATGGGGATGACTTGTAACTTATTTTTTGCAACAAATTTTCTTCTTTTAATTGATTTGGGGTCGACTTGTCACAATTATTTATGGCTTCTTAACCATACTTTAGGGCTTCCATCTTCAAGAGGGCATATCTCCTCAATTGTGAGGAACCACGTGACGTACCACCTACCGTTGGAAATGACACGATGTGGACTATCCATAAATGAGTGTGTTACCCACATTTACACTGTTCTTAACATCCTTATTCCTAAAAAAACATTGGGTCTCATGACCACACCACTGGGGCATCTCAACCACTTAACCACTTAGCCATATTTCCAGGGCTTCTTCTAGGGTTGACTAGGTTTGAGATCAATTCTTCTAGAGTTTATCTAGAATTGTAATAAATGAAAACTAAATTTCCAACCCCCCCCCTTATTTGTACACCATCCCGAGTGCATTATTTACATAAGTACCATCAATACTTCAATTTTTTTCAAAAATTTGCGGGTACTCCACGTGCATGGCATCCTCATGTTCCCAGGTTGCATCCTCAAGACCATAATAGGTCCACTAGACCTTTACCAGTCCCATTGCATGATTTCAAAGTTTCTTAACTTTTTGATCCAATATCACTGATTGAACTCGGAAGTCACCCTCTTGCTCCACTTGAATCCCATTCCAATCAATGACATGATTAGCATTAGGTACATACTTTTTAAGCAAGGAAAAATGGAATACATTATGAATATTCTAGGATATGGGTAGAGCCAACATATATGCAACAAGACCGATCCTTTCTAGGATTTCAAAAGGTACACAATAACAAATTGCTAGCTTAGAGAAATTCCCCAACTTCAGGGAACTTCCTCTTGCTTTTACTTTTAGGAACACATGGTCACCCAATTTAAATTCTCTGAAAGTTTTGTCTTATTTGCACATATTTTCTGTTCACCTTGGGAAACTTTTAAATTTTTCTTTATTTTTACCATCTGCTCTTCCATTTCCTTGAGCAGATCTGGCCCAACCACTATTCTATCTACTGGATTATCCCAGATAATTGGCGTGTTGTACTTTCTATCATAAAGCGCCTCAAATGGACTCATCTTCAAGGATGCTTGATACCCATTGTTGTAAGTAAACTCTACCAAGTGAAGGTAGTCTTCCCATTTTGATGGTTTATCCATCACATACATCCTAAGCATATCTTCAATCACTCGATTTACCCTCTCTATTTGTCCACCTGAATCAAGGTGATATGGTATGTTAAAGTTCAGATTTGTCCTTTGAATAACCCTTTCCAAAAATTCGATGTGAACTTGGAATCTCTGTCACACACAATTTTCTTGGGTACTCCATGCAATTTAACAATTTCTCTCATGTAAATATCAACAATATTAGCTGCCTTGTAAGTTGACTTTATTGGAACAAAATGGGTAGCTTCAGTAAGCTTATCCACTACCACCATGATGGAATCATGTTGTTTGGTTGATCTGGGCAACTTAGTTATAAAATCCATCATTATAACTTCCCACTTCCACTCAGGAATGGGAAATGGATATAGTAAACCAACTGGGTATCTGTGCTCAACCTTGACCTTTTGACACTCAAGGCATCTAGCAATAAAATCAACAACCTCCTTTTTCATTCCTATCAACCAATAATATTGCTTCTTAACAACTACTACTGTCTTTTGATAACCAGGGTGCATGACATAAGGCATATTATGCAATTCTTTCAATATTATATTTTTCAACTCTCGAGAATTAGGCACATAAACTCTACGCCTAAAAATGAGAATTCCATCCTATTTGAGCTCATACTCTTCAAGTTTTTGCTACAAAATAACTTGTTGTAATTTTTCTCTTAATTCTTCATAGCACTGATCTGACTTTGCAGATTCTATGATTCTCTCTCTCAAATCTGTCTAGTACACGCCAATGGCTGTAGTATTCATCTCATGCACTCTTCTACTGAGTGCATCAACCACCATGTTCTCTTTACCTTTGATATGCTTGATATCAAAGTCATACTCGTAGAGGAACTCTAGCCATCTGCTTTGTCTGGCATTTAAAGTTGGCTGACTAAATAATTATTTTAGATCACAATGGTCTATTCTCACTTTGAATATTTTCCCCGTGAGATAGTGCCTCCACATCCTCAAGGCATGCACTATGGCTGCCAATTCTAAATCATGAGTGGCATAGAGTCTCTCATGTTCCTTTATGTTCCTTGACTCGTAGTAGACTACATGTCCATTTTGACTAAGGACTCCCCCAAGCTCGTCCTTACAAGCATCTATGCATACAATGAAGTCTTCATTTGGATCAACAATCGTTAGTATTGATGCACTAGTCAACAAAATTTTCAAGTGTTGGAAACTCCTTTCACAATCCAGAGTCCAATCAAATCACACACCTTTTTTCTGCAGGAATGTGATTGGATGCACAATCTTTGAGAAAATTTCAATAAACCTTCTGTAGTACCTTGCGAGTCTCATGAAAGATCTCACTTTTGTGACATTTTTTGGTGTTGGCCATTCCTTAATGGATTTTATCTTTGCTGGATCCACAACTATCCCTTCCTCTGAAATGATATGACCCAAACAATGAATCTGCCTTTGGTAAAATGAGCACTTGCTCAAATTTGCATAAAACTGATGCTCCCTCAATACTTGCAACACCATCTTCAAGTGTTGCTCATGTTCTTCTTTAGATTTAAGGTAAATAAGGATGTCATCCAAAAATACGACGACAAACTTATCCAAGTATTCCATGAAAAATCCATTCATTAAACACATGAAGACAACTAGTGCATTCGATGACCCAATTGGCACCATTGTGAACTCGTAATGACCATACCTTGTTCTGAAGGCAGTATTGCTAATGTATTCCTTTTTTATTCTCACTTGGTGATAGCCAAATCTTGTAAGTTTTAAACCTGCGAAGTAAAGCAATGCATATAGATTCTTAAGAAAAACAAAATTTAATCAATGGCTCATACACAAAGTACACAGAGATTTATACCGGAAATCCTCAACTAGGGAAAACCTTTCTTATATTTATTATATAGAATTTCACCATTCACCATACAATACATATACAATGTTTTTAGGTATTCCGTAGATACCAAAACCCTAATCCCTTAATCCGAGATTAATTTAGAACACTGCTAAAAATAGCAAAAACCGCCCAAAAAAGAAAATTTGGGGCACTGCCCCGAACCCCGTCAGCCCCGGGCTACCACCTGGTTCTGAATGCTATGCGTAACTAGGGGGGGCCATACCTGGCCCCCCATGGGACCCCCCTAGGAAGCGCCTGGCGTACACGACACAAAGAACCCTACTAGAGGGATTGTCATACGCAGTTGTCGACTCCGACGCTCCCACACACACACATGCAAAGAATATAACATATACCCAACAAATCTAAGGTCAATCTTGGAAAATATCTTTGTGTCCCTTAGTTGGTGAAACATGTAATCTATCCTTGGAAACATATACTTGTTCTTTACTGTTACTTTGTTCAACTACTTGAAGTCAATGAAGAATCTCAACGTACCATCCTTCTTCTTCATAAATAATACTGGAGCACCCAAGATGACACACTTGGGTGCATATACCCCTTCTTTAGAAGCTCTTCAATTTACATTTGCAATTCCTTCAGTTCCAAAATACTCATCCTATAAGGAGTCTTGGATACAGGAGCTGCTCCCAACATCATATTTATAGAGAAATTGATATCTCTTTTTGGTGGCAACCCTAGTATTTCTTTAAAGACATTCTTGAATTCTTTGAGTACTGCGTAATCTTCAAAACTTAGCACTTTATCCTTAGGTGCCTCCTCCATATGCTTTGAAATTACTTGACACCCCTTATGTAACTTTTATTCAATTGTAAGTATGGAATTTCTCTAATAGTTACAACTCTTGGAATGCCTTGAACCATTCTTAAGTTTCCTTCCTCATCCAAGTAGGTAAATGCTTTGTTGTAACAATCTAGAACAACATGATGCTGATCCAACCAATCCATACCAATGAGGAAATCATACAAGCCCAAAGGTATGGTATTCAAATAATATTTTGTGCATAGTCCATTCATTTCCATTGTAAATACCTTGACCATCTGATTCTGTCCCGAACTAATTTCTGTTAATTCTACAAAATGTGCAGACAACAAGATTTGTTAGACTAATTAATGCAACAATTTTATGAAAGTTATGCACAATTTGTCAGAATCCTTTCTTTTCTTTTTCTTTGGGTGATTTTAACATCTCAAATTCTAGTAAACACACCCGTGCATCAATATTTTTATGCGCATGACAACTATGTATTGCACATCAGTAGTTTTCTATAAACTTTGGACTGCACTACACCAATACTTAGTGCACACTACAAATTCATGCTGATCTCTGGCCCATGCAAGTCTAGTGTTGAACCAATAGATCTGATACCAATTTGTAACGTACCCAACCTCCCAGGTTAGGCCACGTCACTGCAACCTCAAATTCTGTCGCTCTGAAATCACTTTGTAACGTTCACAGTTACCAACACTCAACAAAAATGCTTTGATATTCCTTGTAGTAGCCCAAACTCACTACTGTACTATGATACTTCAAAATTCTATAGTGTGGATACTACTTATAACACTCCCTGTTACAAGTAGACTAGACTATCTGTGAACATATATGCTAATGTGCGCACAATTAATTCACACACATAATACTACTGTGCACAATCACTATGATACTGCACACAGATTCTACCACCTTTGCACTGCTTCACTGCATGCGGGCCAAATTATATCCTATCTCGGTATATTCTAACCATACCACATAATTTAACACTTAACCATATTATAACATGAAACAATATTATACACATTTACCATACATTTAGCTAACATAAAAAAAATTATAACTATCATGCTCACATATTCCACAATATATAGGAAAGAGGAACACATATAAGCAATAACATTACACAAAGTTAACCACAATATGCATAATCAATTTTCGTATAGGAAAATAACCCATAACATAAAGTAATAACAAGTGCACAATCATTAGAATAAACTCATAAGAGACACTTATATTTAATGAAGAGTCACCAACTGCATGCTGCATGAAGGAATCAGACGTTCCTCCCAACCACAATCTTTGTTGCTCATAACCTTTTAGCAATAGGTCACCCTAGAGCCGGGGCATAAACTCCACAACGAAAAATGAGGTTCCTAATACCAAGCTATGGTTTGATAATAAGCAGAATTGCTCAGTTCATGGTGCCACTGCAACAACTAGCCTACAATCTCTCATTCTCCACATGCCTTTCCCACCCAAGGAAGTGTGCCCCTTCTTTTCTCAATATTCCTTCGGCTACCCCACTTCCCTTCCAAGCTTCAACAACAGGCCAAACATGAAGTCTCAGAGCCCTATATCTAATGCCTGGCGCACTAGGGAATAATTCTTAGCAACTCTCTCGCCTAGAGAGAATTCTCACGGGCCTGACAACTTGCCTCTTCAACACAACAAATCTCTCACATGGACAGAAATGCTCATGGGCCCGACAATCCGCTTCTTCAACCATGGGTATGACATTGCGCTTCTTCAACATAATCCCCCAGTCACTAGATGGAAGGATCTCTCTTACAGATAACGATGTCAATCTCAGATACACACCAAGATGAGTAGTCTATTCAAGTTAGAATAGTAGCCAGGATGGACTCATAATGTGTATTTCCCCCCAAAAATACACTAAGGCTCAATAATATATTTGCATGGTCATAACTAGACACTTGTCACTTTCATTGCTAGCTTTTAGCTACTTGGTGACTTGTTCCCCTTCCCCAAGAACTTAGGATAAATAATATCCATAATTCAAACTTTCAGAATATTAATAAAATATTCCCTTGACTTAAGCTCCCCCTTTTTCCCTTTTTTGTGGAGTTTATCCCCCCATTTGTTTTCGTCTGAGTGATTCTGTGCTCAGTGATATTATTTATTAATAGTTTGAGTATGATTACATTTACAAGACAGGCACACTGACATTTTTGCATCTAGGCTCACTAGCCTAATGACCACATAGGCTCTCTGGTCTCAAAATACATATATCCGCTTGGTTTGATGTGCACCTCAGGAAATCTTCACGCACTTACTCAAGTGCATGCAAGACTATGGAATGTGCGCACTCTCCTTTTGTTGCACAATCCTTGCACAATCACTATACTATGGAAATTGTGTGAAAAAATGAATCCAAGCATTTGATGCTAACAACTCACCAACTTATATGTACATTTATAGTTACATACATTTACATTTACAGTTAGGGTTTGACCTAGGGGTATCACAATAATGTGTAAATCAATCCCCAAATGTAAAAGTAATTCCCTAGAATAAAAGTAATTCATAGAATAAAATATACATCCCATTGATAAAGTCTCTATTTGGAAAGTTCCTTATATGGTAAATCCCCCAATAAAATAGAAATAAAATATATATGGGAAGCTGTAACATACCCACTATGGAAAAATGAAGTTTTTTCTCTTCCTCAAGGGATAGAATCCATGAATTCTTAGGGGGGCCTAGTACATGCTATCTCTTCCCTTATCCACCTCCATGTGATCGTTGGTTATGACCACAGGCCAAGCCAAGAGGTGCCTTTCGCATTTCGCAATTCAACGATGCAAGAGAATCAAGTCTTTCGACTCATAAAAACCCAAAACCCGAAATCCTACCTTTGATGAGATCAACGGTTGCGAACCTCCCCCCGATCCGACGGTCCTGGCCGTATCGATATTTCGGTAACTGAGAGTTCGAAATGCAAGAGAGTCGAGTCTTTCGACTCTTTAAACCCAGGAACCCAATATGCGAGTTCTTGTACGAGATCCAACGACCCTTGAGGATTTGGATCCAACGGTCCAAATCTTTTCGGAGTTTCATGAACCAGGAGTTCACGATGCAACAACTCCAAAAATCTTGTCACTCCAATCCCCGAATTTCGATATGGGAATTCGTGTAGGAGATCAACGATCGTCGTTGATCTGGATTTGACAGTCACTATCCCTCCTGAGCTTAAGGGCGTTGAAAGACAATCAGTCTTAATCCCTTTGTTGTTCTACGAGATCCAATGGCTCATGGGATTTCAGAGCTTTCCCCAAACTCTGACCGCTCATCACGCGTCTCCTCCGATGGACGGTCCAGATCCTTTCAGGACTCCTCCTTTCTACCACATGACCCTGTCCTGTGACCTAGGGCTCATCCTCAGAGCACATTGGGGTTTCGTGTACCGATATTTTTTGACTTGCGAAGACGAGGGGTTTTCCCCTTTGGTTTTCCTGGGTGCCGAAACGCCAAACCCATTCACGCTAAACTGATCGGGGTTTTGTATATCGAGATTTCACGATTTGCGAAGACAAGGGATCTTTCCCTTTGGTTTCCCGGGTGCTGAAATGCCGAAACGCCGAACCCATTCACACTAAATTGATGGTTCAGATCACTCATGGATCAATGACCACGATCACGTTGCGATATCACAAATTGTGAGTTCATGCAGTTCTACCCTTGACCACTCCAAGTCGCGAGTCAGCGAAATGCTACCCGACTGCCACGTGTCCTCTGTCGATGGACAGATTTCGAATACTTCGGGACTTTCAGGACATGATTAAGTCCACTCTCATGCCTATGCAAAGGTTAAGATCGATGGTCAACAAAGCTCCGCCGGATTCTTGGATCTGCGGTCCTGGACAAGGGAGGGCCCGCTTTAAGCTGCCAATTTCGGACCCCCCCCCCTGTTAAAGGTAGATAGGAAAAGGGGGTCTGGAATCCAACCTTGACCGTAGATTTGGGCTCCCCAATCTAGGCCGTCAAAACCTGCACACTCAATTCCGGACCCCCCCTGCTTTAAAGGTAGAATGGCGAGGGGGCTCCAGAATGGAACCCTGGCCGTAGATCTGGGCACGCAGCTTCTGGCCGCCCAGATTTGCCTGCCGCTTAACGAAACATACATTTTGCGACCCAACTTAGGGTAAGTGGGTTTCTCTTGACAGATCCATCAGTCTTGACAGATATGGGGTATCTCCGAAAGGATCCCGACCGTTCGTCTACCAAACAATGGGGTATTCTCTTTCGATAATTTGACTCGCTATCCTTTTTGAGCTTGAATCACGATATTCAACCTCCCGGAGCTTCAAACTCCCACGACTCTGAGACCTTAGAGATCTACTCTTTCTTTCATAAGGTTTTCTAGACCCAGATCACATGAACCTTTGGACGGTTCCTAGTCGAGTCTCTAGGTAAAGGTTCGGTGCGGTTCCAAGGTTTATGGGATAATTCCCGGGGAAGAGTACTCTCGGGGTGCCTTCCTAGAACATTACAAGGATCAAGAAAACAAGACGACTCTCGGTGGAGAAAACTCATACCCCAGACCTAATCATTTGTACAGAAGCCAACTAAGACATGTAAGTGTACACATGCATCCATTATTTCCAGTCTAAAACACCAGGAAATCATTCCACACAGAAATCATTATGGGCGTATAAACATGAGCATGTATTTAGGATAATTCAATTCAAAATACAAGGCATAAAACACTTATCAGATCCACCAGGTGTGATGCAACTGCTGAGAGGGGTGCTCATTTCCACCCAACCGTAGGCTCAGTGACTCCAAACGGATTTACCACTAGCCACCCCCGAGCTAGACCACGATGCTTTGAGATTCAGTCTCTTTCTTCCAGCTCAATGAAAGTCAAGGACGAAGGTTACTCTCCTTCTCCTATGTTCATAAATCCCTGTGTTTCCAGGGTTTCTCCAGTTCTCTTCCACAATCCTTGTTGCATGTTCTCCCCTTTTTCCTCTGCCCTCTACTACACTTCCTCTCTTGCCTTTTTCTTTGCAAGATTGTGTGTGGCGTGAATTTCCCCGTCCATGGTCAGGTCTGAGGGTTTTTACGGATGGGTGGTTCACCCCCATCCCCTCACTAACTCTGAGGAGCCTCCCCACCTACCAATCTGACGGGAAATCCATTCCAGGGTTAGAGAGTCACTTTGGTCTTTGAGCAAGTAAAAACCAGTACAATACTGACTCGGTGGAATTTAATGCAACCATTCCAGGTCCCTTCCACCACCTCTCATTAGCCATCGTGGTATATTTTAGCACATCCCCCTCCCAACAGTCATGCAACACATACTCATAACATAATTTACATTCATCGACCTTTTATACAAAGGTCCGTCAAATCAAACATTCACATCTTTGAGTTTGCCATAGTTCTAGGACAATATAGTTATTTTTACAGACTAGGGGAAACATGGTGTTACAATTCCCTCCCCCTTAAAGGAACATTTTCCTCGATGTTCTATCTATCAATATGACATGTATGTACATAAGTAAACAAAATTGGATATGCCTGTTTCATGGCATCTTCCATTTTCCACGTAGCCTCATCTGGGCCAAAATGTTTCCACTGCACCTTGACTTGTGCAATGGTTCGGTTCCTGAGTGGGGTTTCCTTTTTGTCCAGTATGCATTGAGGTTATGGCAGGAATTATCCCTCCGGTTCCACCTAGATCATAGACCAATCAATTATATGATTACAATTGTGTACATACTTCTTCAATAATGAAACATGGAAAACATTATGTGCTTTTACTGTGGGAGGAAGTGCTAGCCTATAGGCTATAGGTCCCACTCTATCTAGAACTTCAAAGGGTCCACAATACCGAGGTGCCAACTTGGCACAAGCTCCCATCCTCAGGGAACTCTTCCTAGGCCTAACTCTGAGATATACGTGGTCTCCCGTCTTGAATTCTCTTGGAGTTCTCTTTCGGTCGACGTAACTTTTCTGCTTGTTCTGAGCAACCTTTAGATTTTGTTTTATCTGAATCACTTGTTGTTCCATTTCTTTCAACATGTCGGGTCCAATAGTAATTCTGTTTACGGGATTACTCCAACTGACTGGAGTGTTTCACGGCCTACCATAGAGGAGTTCGAAAGGACTCATCTTCAGGGATTCTTGGTAGCCGTTGTTGTAGGCGAATTCCACCAGTGGCAGGTAATCTTCCCACTTTTTGGGTTGATGCATTACATGCATCCTTAGCATGTCTTCTAGTATTTGGTTTACTCTTTCCGTCTATCCATCGGTTTGAGGATGATAGGCTGTGCTAAATAGTAATTTGGTCTCTAGACCAACCATCAAGGATTTCCAAAAGTTGGAAGTAAATTTCGTGTCTCTGTCAGACACGATCTCTTTAGGCATACCATGTAGTCTAAATATCTCCTTCATGAATACGTTGGCGATGTCTATTGCCTTGCAAGTCGACTTGATGGGGATAAAATGAGCAGACTTGCTCAATTTATCCACCACTACCATGATGGTGTCATTCTGTTTGGTCGAGGTTGGTAATTCGGTGATGAAATCCATGGAGATGGTTTCCCATTTCCATTCCAGGATTGGTAGAGGTTGTAATAATCCTGCTGGGTGTCGGTATTCTGCTTTAACCTGTTGGCATTCTATGCATTTGGCTAAGTACTCAGTTATGTTTTTCTTCAATCAAGGCCAATAGAATTGTTTCCTGGTCTCCGTGATCATCTTCTGGTATCCTGGATGACCAATATATGGTCTTTTATGTAGTTCATCCATTATGAACCTCTTCAAGTCATCACAATCTGGAATATACAATTTGTCTCTGTAAGTTAGCAGACCTCCATCTATCATCTGGTAGCCTTCATACTTTATCCCTGTGGGTTCTTGCTCCAGGTATGAGGCCACAGTCTAGAAGAACGTGTCTGTTTCTTGTGCATTCCTGACTCTTTCCTTGACATTCGTCTCGCAGGTGCTCACCATTGCCAGGTGAATTGTTTTCATACTTCTACTAAGGGCATCGACCACCTTATTTTCCTTTCCTTTAATATGTTTGATTTCAAAATAAAACTCGCTAAGGAGGGCCATCCACCTAGCTTGTCTGGCATTGAGCTTTGGTTGGTCAAACAGATATCGCAATCCACAGTGGTCTGTCATAAGTACAAATCTCCTCCCCAGGAGGTAATGGCTCTACATTTTTAAGGCATGCACTATGGCGGCCATCTCTAGATCATGGGTCACATAGTTGACTTCGTGCTCATTCAATTTTTGGTATTCATAGTAGACTACACTTCCTCCTTGCATAAGGACTCCTCCGAGCCCTTCCTTGTAGGCATCTGTGCACACGAGGAAGTCATCTTCGGGATCGACGATCTTCAACACGGGTGTGTGGGTCAGTAGATGTTTTAGGGATTGAAATCTTTCTTCACATTCTTGTGTCCGCGTGAATTTAGCTCCCTTCTTCTGGAGGGCAGTGATTGGACAACCAATCTTGGAGAATCCTTTTATAAATATCCTATAGTATCCTGCTAAGCCCATAAAGGATATGATATCTGAAATGTCCTTTGGGGTAGGCCATTCCATGATAGACCTGATCTTGTCAGGGTCTACTGCTACTCCTTCTTTAGATATGAGATGGCCCAAGTAATGTATTTGCTTCTGGAAAAAGTCGCACTTGCTAAATTTGGCATAGAGCTGATGTTCTCTTAGCACTTGAAGCACAAGCCTAAGATGTTCCTCATGTTCCTCTCTATTCTTGGAGTAAATTAATATATCATCAATAAAAACCAGTACAAATTTGTCTAGAAATTTGCCGAGCACATTGTTCATCAAGCACATAAAAGTTGCAGGGGCATTGGTTAATCCAAATGGTACTACCACAAACGCATAGTGACCATATCTCATCCTAAAGGCAGTTTTGTGGATGTCTTCACCCTTGATTCGGACTTGATGGTATCCCGATCTCAAGTCAATCTTTGAGAATATGAAAGCACCTCCCAATTGATCTAACAGGTCATCGATCCTGGGTAAGGGGTACTTGTTCTTTATGGTTACCTTATTGAGTTGTCTATAATCTACACACAGTCGGAGGGTACCGTATTTCTTTTTCACAAACAGGACTGGTGCTCCCCATGGAGAGATGCTGGGCTGGATATATCCTTTTTCCATCATTTCCTTTAGTTGTAATTTAGGCTTAACTAGCTTGGGTGTGCTCATCCTGTAGGGTGTCCTAGACACTGGCACCGCTCCTGGTGCAAGTTCTATCGAGAAGTCAATGTCCCTTCTTGGAGGTAGACCCAATAACTCTTCCGAAAATAGATCTCTATATTCTCTTAGTGTGGGGTGGTCTTCGAGGCTTGGTTTGTCATCTTCAACTGATTCCAACACCTGTATCGCATATAGTGGACATCCCTTTCCGCAATACTTTCTCATTTGAAGAGTTGATATTCGTCTCATCGAGATAGGTTTTTGGATCCCTTGAAGGGTTATCCTTCTCCCTTCTTCAATTACACATTCTAAGGTTTTATGGTAACAATCTAGTCTGACTTTATATGTGGCTAGCCATTCCATACCAATCAACAGGTCATATGATCTGAGGGGTAGTATGTTAAGGGTTGCTTGGGTGGGGAATTCACCCATGGTGAATTGACAAGATGGTATGACCTCCGCTACCTTTTTTTTGGTGCCAGTGGCTAACTGTACCAACCATGGCTTGGCGTGTTTATGTGGCTGTAATTTACACTTATCAATAGCCTTAGGAGCTATATAACTCAAATTTGAACCAGGGTCAATTAAAATAGACACTAGATGGTTGGTGATCATACCTTCCATCTCCACCACTAAAGCTTGGTGGTCATCTTGTTTATTATCTAAGGCTGCATAAATTTGCGGCACACTCCTGGCCATGTCATTGACAGTGGTAGCTTCTTGAACGTTGTAAATTCTCCGACTATTCTGTTGTCGGTGCGGGTCGTCCCTTAGTAGATGTTCTTCTCCACAACCCAAAAATTTCAAGGGTTCTCTCTTTGGGTTATCAATCTTTCCTGGGGTAGATCCATAAGGTTTATTTCCACTCTAGGAGGGGAAATTCTGTTGGTGTACACTTCGGGTTGGGAAGCTCATCCTTGAGTCCTTTTTATAGTTTTTAAATATTGGGGATTTAAACCCCTTTTTCTATAATCCCGAACTATTCTTCTGCTTTCAGCCTCAGTGAGGTTCTGTCCGATGCCCAAGTTGTTCATAACAATATCTTGCCTTTCATATAATGTCTTCTAGGGTCTTTGGCTCGTCAAACTCAATCCTGTTCTGATAGTCCTTAGGTAGTCCACTGATGAATCATTGCACCTTTTCCTTCTCTGCTTTTATATAGGGTACGTACCTCAACAACTCGAGGAATTTGCTGACATATTCCTCTATGGTGAGTTTCCCCAGCTTGAGTTCATAGAATTCTTTAGTCTTTTCATCAAAATACTTTTCTAACAGATACTTCTTCCTGAAGTATTTCTCAAATCATTCCCAAGATACATCCTCTTCGTGAATCCCTTTTACATTCTTAAGGTCTTCCCACCAAATGGAATCCTTTCCATTCAAGTTGAAAGTGGCTACTCGGGCCTTCAAGTTTTCTTAGAAGTCATGGACTTTGAAATACTTCTTTAGTCCAAGTAGCCAGGCCTCCACTTCCTCCCCCTTCTTTATTTCACCGCCGAAAGAGGGTGGTTTGGCCTTCTTGAATTCTTCGAGATTATGACTTTTGGAATGCTTTTGCTTCTTCCATTTTCTTCAGGAATAAGAACTAGTTCTGCTACTAGAAGATCCCTCTGAGTTGCCAGTATCCTTTCCAGAGGAATCGTCCGAGGCTTTTCCCTTATCTCTGGGGTGGACCTTTCTCGAGGTGCTCTTCCTAGTGTGGCCACTTAAAAGACCAAGTTTCTGTATCTCAGGTGGAATTTGGCTTTTTCTTGTTTGTCATCGGTCCGCGTGGCTAGTGTCAGGTCCATGCTGCAATTGTCTTTGTATGTTGGATAAACTCTGCAACAAGACTACATTAATTTCCGTTTGCTTCTCTTGCTCTTTTATAAACCTCTTGTTGTCGGACTTGTAGCTCTGTAGTTCGACCATGAGACTCCTCACAGTCTCAACTAGATCTGGAGGGGTCTCTACCACCCTTCTTTCGTCAGACTCTTCATCTCTATTGTGGGAGCCATCCCCCACTTCGTGGTGCGTCACCATTCTATGCGTCTGCAGTTTCCCACGGTTGATCGTCCGCTTGTGTGCAGGAAAAACACTTGTTGTTAGTCAATATTTATATTCATTCCTAACCCGAGCATAATTCATATTTTTTTCAAATGCATACACACAATAGGAATTTTCATTCTTAACTTCGAATTTTGATAAAGGGGTTTAAGATAGAGGGTTACTCCTCTTAAGAGTACTTCAAATAGAGTTTCTGCCCAACTCGTTCATGAGCCCGAGCAGGCCAAGTGTTGTAACCATGCTCTGATACCAATTTGTGACATACCCACTATGACAAAATGAAATTTTTGCTCTTCCTCAAGGGATAGAATCCCCAAATTCCTAGGGGGGCCTAGTATAGGATAGTTCTTCCCTTATCCACCTCCATGTGATCGTTGGTTATGACCATAGGCTAAGCCAAGAGGCACCTTTTGCATTTCGCAACTCAGTGATGCAAGAGAGTCAAGTCTTTCGACTCGTCAAACCCCGAAACTCGAAATCGTACCTTCGTTGAGATTGATGTCTGCGAATCTCCCCCTGATCCGACGGTCCTGGCCGTATTGGGATTTCGATAACCAGGATTTCGAAAAGAAAGAGAGTTGAGTCTTTCAACTCTTCAAACCCTGAAACCCAAAATCCTACCTTTGATGAGATTGATGGTTGTGAACCTCCCCTTGATTCGACGGTCCTGGCCGTATCGGGATTTCGGTAATCGGGAGTTCGAAATGCAAGAGAGTCGAGTCTTTCAACTCTTTAAACCCTAGAACCCGATATGCGAGTTATTTTACGAGATCCAACGACCCTCGAGTATTTGGATCCAACGGTCTAGATCTTTTCAGAGTTTCGTGAACCAGGAGTTCACGATGCAACGACTCTAGAACTCTTGTCACTCCAATCCCCGAATTTCGATATGGGAATTTGTGTAGGAGATCAATGACCCTCGTTGATCTGGATCTGATGGTCACTATTCCTCCTAAGCTTAAGGGCGTTGAAAGACAATCAGTATTAATACCTTTGCTGTTCTACGAGATCCAATGGCTCACGGGATTTCATAGCTTTCCTTGAACTCTGACTGCTCACCACACGTCTCCTCCGATGGACAGTCTAGATCCTTTTGGGACTCCTCCATTCTACCACATGACCCTGTCCTATGACCTAGGGATCATCCTCAGAGCGCGTTGAGGTTTCGTGTACCGGGATTTCGTGACTTGCGAAGACGAGGGGTCTTACCCTTTGGTTTTCCCATGTGCCGAAACGCCAAACCCATTCATGCTAAACTAATCAGGGTTTCGTACACTGGGATTTCATGATTTGTGAAGACAAGGGATCTTGCCCTTTGGTTTCCCGGGTGCCGAAACGCCGAAACTCCGAACCCATTCACACTAAACTGATGGTTCAGTTCACTCATGGATCAACGACCATGATCACGTCGCGATCTTGTGAATTGTGAATTCGTGCAGTTCTACCCTTGACCACTCCAAGTCACGAGTCAATGAAATGCTACCCGACTGCCACATGTCCTGTGCCAATGGACGAATTTCAAATACTTCAGGACTTTCAAGACGTGGTCAAGTCCACTCTCCTGCCTAGAAAAGGTTAAGATCGATGGTCCACAAAGCTCCGACGGATTCTTGGATCTGCGGTCCTGGACAAGGGAGGGCCTGCTTTAAGCTACCAATTTCGGACCCCCCCCCCATTAAAGGTAGATAGGCAAAGGGGGTCCGGAATCCAACCTTGATCGTAGATCTGGGTTCCCCAATCCAGGCCTTCAAAACCTGCGTGCTCAATTCTGGATCGCCCCCCCCCCCTCCATGCTTTAAAGGTAGAATGACGAGGGGGCTCCGAAATGGAACCATGGCCGTAGATCTAGGCGCGCAACTTCTAGCCACCTAGATTTGCCCGCCGCTTAATGAAACACGCATTTTGTGACCCAACTTAGGGTAAGTGGGTTTCTCTTGACAGATCCATCGGTCTTGACAGATCTGGGGTATCTCCGAAAGGATCCCGACCATTCCTCTACCAAACGATAGGGTATTCTCTTTCGATAATTTGACTTGCTATCCTTTCTGAGCTTGAATCACGATATTCAACCTTCCGAAGCTTCAAACTCCCATGACTCCGAGACCTTAGAGAGCTACTCTTTCTTTCATAAGGTTTTCCAGACCTGGATTGCATGAACCTTCATACAGTTTCTAGTCGAGTCACTAGGTAAAGGTTTAGTGCGGTTCCAAGGTTTATGGGATAATTCCCGGGGAAGAGTACTCTCGGGGTGCCTTCCTAGAACATTACGAGGATCAAGCAAACAAGACGACTCTCAGTGGAGTGAACTCATGCCCCAGACCTAATCATTTGTACATAAGCCAACTAAGGCATGTAAGTGTACACATGCATCCATTATTTCTAGTCTAAAACACCAGGCAATCATTCCACACAAAAATCATTAATATGGGTGTATAAACATGAGCATGTATTCAGGATAATTCAATTCAAAATACAAGGCATAAAACACTTATCAGATCCACCAGGAGTGATGCAACTACCGGGAGGGGTGCTCATTTCCACCCAACCATAGGCTCAGTGACTCTAAACGGATTTACCACTAGCCACCCCCGAGCTAGACCATGATGCTTTGAGATTCAGTCTCCTACTTCCAGTTCAACGGAAGTCAAGGGCGAAGGTTACTCTCCTTATCCTATGTTCAGAACTCCTTGTGTTTCCAGGGTTTCTCTAGTTCTCTTCCGTGATCCCTGTCGCGCGTTCTCCCCTTTTTCCTCTACCCTCTACCACACTTCCTCTCTTGCCTTTTTCTTTGCAAGATTGCGTGTGGCGCGAATTTCCCCATCCGTGGTCAGGTCTGAGGGTTTTTACAGATGGGCGGTTCACCTCCATCCCCTCATTAACTCCGAGGAGCCTCCCCACCTACCAATCTGCTGGGAAATCCATTCTAGGGTCAGAGAGTTGCTTTGGTCTTTGAGCAAGTAAAAACCGGTACAGTATTGGCTCAGTGGAAGTTAACGCAACCATTCTAGGTCCCTTCCACCACCTCTCATTAGCCATCGTTGTCTCTTTTAGCACATCCCCCTCCCAGCAGTCATGCAACACATATTCATAACATAATTTACATTCATCGGCCTTTTATACAAAGGTCTGTCAAATCAAACATTCACATCTTTGAGTTTTCCATAGTTCTCGGCCAATATAGTTATTTTTACAGACTGGTGGAAACAGGGTGTTACAGAAGTGGGGAACTTAAAACCATATAGGGATTTGGAAAACCATGGGTAAAATAAAAATGAAAATGAAAATAAAATAAAATTAAAAAAATAAAAAATAAAATGTAAAAAATAAAATAAATAAAACTATACAAACTCATATATATATAAAAAAAATCTGGATGTGGTAAGGGAAATATGAGGCTTGGTTCCAAATTCGGGTCAGGGTTCCGCACCTAGGTCAGGGTTTCACACATAAAAATCAAAATCTGAAACAAAGCATATCATGAAAACTCTAAATATTTGGATTTTCAGATGTTCGAAATTCACTTAAAGTGTATGCCCTTAAGACAAATTCAGATGTCTGAATGCTACATTAGATAGGAGAGGTCACCATGACATGGAGGGACTCACGTGGGATAACACAGGATAATGGAAAACCTAGATGACACGTCATATGCCATGTCAGATGCCACGTAGGGTGAAAACAACTTGTCCAACTCATGGTCCTTGGAGGAAGCAAATAGAATAGACAATTGGCAAGTCTTGATTGGATCTCGTAAAGGCATGGATTTGTAATTCGAGCTTTGGATAAAGGTAATTTTTAAAGAAAGGTCGGATCCAAAAGCTTCATGAGATATAACACCTATGAAGCCATGTGGATTCCGGGCCAGCACCAAGTTAGACACCCAAAATAAATATCACGTGAAGATTGCAGACAGTGAGGATGGATAGGAAATATGACACGTTATATGCCAAATCAAAAACCTTGGGGACACCACATCTAACTCCAAACAGAACAGGTCCTATGTCAGGATGAAAATTGGTATATTATGGTTGGGTATTCAAAAGGTACTACATCCGATATCTAGGATTTGAGATTTAGAATAAGGCATGAAAAGAACAAAATCTGAACTTTTTGATCCTGGATGACATGCCATATGACACATCAAGGCCACATAAAGCGACACCTAGGAAGAATTGGAACTTGCATCCAACCTATCATGCTATTATTATGGTAATAATAATAATAATCTATTTTTAAGGTCACGACCAAGCTAGAAACCAAATTGGTATATGAGACCCCCTTGTTTGTGGGACAAGGGACCCCCTCCACACAACGATTTCATTGCTAAAGTATATAAAGGTATACATATCCTACCCCCTTCTGGATTTGAACCCGTGACCTCTTAGGAGGAACACATGTTCTTAACCATTAGGCCCACTCAAGCTGTAATAAATGAATAATATTAAAATTAAATTCCTCTAATTTTTAAAAATTCTTAAAAAAATTATTACATTAAGTTTCCCAATAAAATATTAAAACAAATCAAAATGATCATAAACATAATATCCTATACCCAATAACTTATTGATGAGATAAATGAATCGTTTCACATGTGTTAATTATCAAGATATGGAATCTTATGTTTCAATTTTTTTAAACCCTACTTTCAGACTTTATAGATGAGAGTCTATCTTTAGGGGATCCTCATGTCAAGGATGGGATGAGGAATAGTGTTAAGAGTTTGATATTTATAATATGGATTTGTGATGAGTCAAATGGGGGGTTTTTGAGATAGGAGTAAGGTCAACTCACTGTGACTTTAATACTTAAAAACCAAAGGATCATCTTTGGACCAATCTCGTAGTATTTCTCAGTTGATTTATGAGTGGCCTCTAGGTGTTGCTAAGTTTGAGCCCTTTGTCTCTATTTAGAGTGTTGTTCAACTTTCTGATTTCTATGGCTTCTTTGACTCTTCTTTTTGTATAATGTTCTTCTTTGGATACCATTTTTGCATCTTCTATGTAGATGTGATGATAATTGATGTGAGAGTGCTCCACAAGAGCATACTTATTAGCTCGGTTCCTTGATATATCCACAAGAGCATACTTATTAGCTCCGTTCCTTGAGGGGTTTTCTTTAGCATATGATTTGTTGGGTGCTTGGAACGAATTCTAGAGGAGGAGAGTGCACTACAACAGAGAGATTATTTCATTTGGGGTATCAAATAACCTCCATTCAACTCAAGACTTTACCCAGGGGTTTGTAATTCCTTGATCTACTCTTTCACCAATTTTGGAGGGTTTTAGAGGTATAGAAGAGGGAGGCCGAAATCTCGGTCATCTACAGCCATAGAGAAATGCACAACTCAACCAGTGAGGGGGTTTCCAGCTATCAAAAGGGAAATACATTAATCTTTTCCATTTCACCAGTTGATTGTGGTGCCTTTGGAGGCTATTATCTTCAGTTTTGGAGCTTGTTGGACCATCTATTATTCCATCTTGATTATTCTTCTTGTATTCTCCCAGATCTGCAAATCTATTGTATCAGGATCACTCTACTATCTAAATAAAGGTCAGATCTGAATTTGTAGGCTCTATATTGGTATTCTTTACTTGTATCTTGTCATTTTCTTATGTTATATGCTCAAATATATATCTCCATGCTATGATATTCTAAGTATAAACCCTCAATGCACAACTTGACGAAGCAAGCCTATAAAACACTTTGAAACAATAAACAAATAGTTAAACAACCCTTGGTTCTGGGAAAAAAATCATCTTGGGAACATTTCAATGGCATGCGAGCGTTAAATCCTCCCAGCTTGTGGGGATTAGCACATGCAGAAGTTTAGTGGTATCTATATGGGAAGGTGCAAAAGATAGACATGTGAACCAGAGGAAGAAATGGAAGGTTCACGTGAGGACATTGAACCACATGTCTTAGCAGGTATAACAAAGGATCTAAAAAGATCCATAGATCATACACAATTTACACTTGAGAACCATCTACAGGAGAACCAAGAAACAATGCGCAGGGGACATGTTGAAATGAAGGAGATTTTGGAAAAAATAAATGCTAACTAGGAAAAGATTTCGCAACTCTTGATGCAGATGACACATGGTGGGAATGACCCAAGAATTTATGCAAAAAAGGAAGCTAGTGGTTCCCATGGGGGAACTAGACATTATCATGAGCATGATCTTCACTACCATACATAGGGATAGAGATTTGGAGGGGGGACTTCCAGTGGGAAAACATAGAGTAGATTTACCCCTAGACCTTATATGCCTACATTCTTGGATGACTAGCCACATGATAACCACTTCCATGAAATATAAGACAACCTTGAGAAATATGATGCACTGTGTGTAGGATTTAGGAGACGGGTTACATTGGACCAATATTGTCGTATCAAGTTCAAGGGTAAACCCAAAAAATATCATAGGAATAACAATGGGTTGGAATGTAGGGCAGGTAAGATGGAGATTCTGTTAATGTTTATGCCATTATTATAGTTTACAATTCAATAGATAATAGCAACATAAGAACAAGATCACTGAGAAATACACATCCAAAAGAGACACAACATTTATCCTGGGAAACCCTCTAGGGGAAGAAAACCCAACACAAACTTCCTTAATATAAATAGCCAATATAATGCCAAGAGATCTTATGCTAAAACAGAAAGTCCTCTCCCAAGATATGTGCCACTCTCTCTCTCTCCTTGCCGGTAACAGATCATAACTTGTCTCTCAAATTGAGCAAGTGAGTTATTTCCAAATGAGGCACTAGCCTCCTTTATTTATACAAGTTCTGGCACGTGTGAAGTGTCTTTTCACTGGCAGGGCCAACTTCTTCATCTGGGTGGGTAAACCCACCTTTATTATGTTTCTGGGTCTTCTTATTAACTGCTGGGGCTGACTTCTTATTCTGCCTATTATAATTTTCTGTTGACCAATCCGCAAAACAGGATTTGGTCCTATTACAATATCCGACATGATCAATCCACAATGGGGATTGATCCTATAAATAAAATATCAAATTATAATAAGAATACTCTTTGTAGTTACATTATTTCAACACTCCCCCTGAACAAGAAGGGTATTCTTCGGCAGCATCATGCGAGAGAGAGAGGACAACATCATCAACAACATTAGGTAAGAGGGCAACATCATCAATATCATCTTGGCTGGCATATCTATAAATCATCGAAAGTTTTCTTCATCAACAACATCATCATTCTCAAAGGAATGCCATCATCATCTGCATCAATATGTATCAGCAAAATGATACCTCATCACAGCACTAGGCTGGCACATCACAGTACTACATTGGCTCAATGTCACAACTGTTAGGATGGTAGCTCAATGTCAGTCACATCTTGCTTTATGCCTAACAACGAGGTCAGAAGCAATGAATCATTTTGCTTTACGTCTAACAACTAGGTCAGAAGCAAGGAACACATCAAAATCTTGCTTTACATCTAACAACAAGGTTAGAAGCAAGGACTCATCTTGCTTTACGTCTAACAACTAGGTCAGAAGCAAGGAACACATCAACATATTTCTTTACGTTTAACAACGAGGTCAGAAGCAAGGAAGCGACAAATCTTTCTTTATACTTCTCAATACTTCCATCAGTAGCATGTTTTATTTTGAAGAGCCATCTGTAGGATACCCCATCTTTATTCTTTCAGTCTGGGAACTATTTCCCATACTTCGTTCTTCATTATGGATTGGTATTCTTCTGTCATGGCATCTGCCCATTATTTTCTTTGAATGGATTCTTCAAAGCAGGTAGGCTCTTCATCTAGGACATCACACATCAAAGCCGTGTAACTGGAGAATGGCTTTGGTCTTTTCACTTGTCTCGTAGTTCCTTGGGGAACACCGTACTTCTCTCCATCTTGAATAAGCTCTCTAGCCCAAGCTGGATTTATTTTATGGAGGATCGTCATCTGAGGAGGTTCTTGCACTTCTACTATGTCATGGTCTTCTAGAAGTTCCTCATCAGGTTCTGCAGCTCTTGGGAACCTCCCTCATAGAATTATTGGGGATTATGGGTTCTTCTTCACATACCTCTTCAAGCTGGCATATTTTAGATTTCTTGAGCGCTGCATCTTCATCAAAGGTCACATCCCTATTGATCTCAATGTGATGTTGACCCGGTATATAGATTTTGAAGGCCTTGGAGGCCTCACAGTATCGCACAAATATTCCATTCTTTCCTGAAGGGTTGAACTTGTTTCTCTTTTCATTAGGTATGTGAATAAACACTGGACAACCAAATATTTTGAGATGGCTTACCTTTGGCTTCTTTTCGGTGAACATCTCTTCTGGTGTCTTGAGCCCAATCGGTTCTGCACATAAACAACTGCCATTGCTACTTCTGCCCATAAGCACATAGGAAGATCTTGATCATGGATCATAGTCTTCACAGCTTCCAGTATGGTTCTGTTCTTTCATTCAACTACACCATTTGATTCCAACATCTTTGCAGAATTTCACAAACTCTTTGAGGTATATTCTCCTCCATTATCTGACCTGAGTATCTTGATCTTTCTTTCAGAAAGGTTCTCTATCAAGGCTTTGAATTCCTTGAACTTATTGAACACTTCATCTTTAGTCTTCAAGAAATAGATCTAGGTAATCATCAATGAATGATACATAGTATACATACCCACTAATGGAGGATGATGGCATTGGGCCACATACATTTGAATGAATGAGTTCTAGGACTCCCTTTTCCTTCTTGTCCCTCTTTGAAAAAGGTTCTTGATATTTTTCCCTTGCGCACGTCCATTGCATATGCCTTCCTGATTAACCTTGAGTTCTGGTAAACCTGTGACAACTTTGCATATGTATGGTAGCGCCTTGTAGTTGATGTGAGCTAATCTTCTATACCAAGACTGTTCAATGGCGTGGGTCATGGAAGCTTCTAAGTGACCCTTTATCTTATGCAAGCTACCTTCTTCTCTTCCAATGATGATTGCTTCATCTATGGTCTCTTCTTTATCATGTTGCCTTCTGCAACCTTCACCATAGCTTCCTTAGGGTTATTACATGTGACTTGGAGCAAGGTCAACAAAACAAGCAAGAGTAATATCCCTCTGATAATATAAAGCAATAGCATGAACAATCATCACAGTAGCTCCTTTAGAGGTATCACTTATAATTTATCTGAAGCAAAGATTAAAGGTAAGGAATACAATACAAAATGAGGTCAACACTCTTATAGTGTTGTGACCAAGAATTCTTCCATGGCAACCTAAAACTAACACACAAGGTTTCTCCTAGAGGAGGTGTTAGTTGTATCAGGCAAAACATATACCTCTATATGATCACATGCTATCAAGTATAATACTATACGACGACTGCTATCTTAACTATAGTCATCAACTTTCCTTGTGTACCTTTGAATCTTATCAACTTGATTTAATCAAACCTAGAGCCTTGTCTTCAAGAATGAGTGCTTGCTTTTCTTCCAGGTCTTCTTCACTCAAGTGATGAGTGCTTTCTTCAACCTGTCTTCTGTATTGAGACAATACACTATCTCGACAAAAGGTTAGGTTAGAGGATAAGCTCTATGATCAACTTTTAATCCTTCTAATAATTTGATCACAACTTCAACATGAAACACTAATAATGTCATGACAAATAAATGCATATTAGAGTAATCACACCTGGGTTGCATCATTCCTCTGAATGTGTTGGATCTTGAGATCCTTCTGGATCTATGGCAAGAGATCCCTTCTCCTGCAACTTCTCTTTAAAGTTTAACCATTTAAACATATGTGAGTACATACCTCTGATAGAATTTGCAGGTGGTGGCTCCATCTGGTAGCAGTGGTAATCATTACCAACCCTTAAGAAAACTTTTAATGGTGATTGCAACTGGTCTTACAGCTGCAACTGCGACTGATGCTGCAACTGCAACTGGTTCTGAAACTGCAACTACAACTTAGGGTTTTATGAGAAAACCCTAATTTTTCAAACTTCAAATTTTGGAATTCTGATCCAGGGAATAGATGTGCTGAGCTGAGGTGAGTATGCTGATGTAGTCAAAATTTCAAAAATCCAACTTTTACCCCCTAAAACTTGATCTGCGGATTTCTGTACTGGTGCTTCTGGTTTTCTGGTACTTCTGGTACTCTAGTACTTCTGGTACTCTGGTTTTCTGGTACTTTGTGAAACTGGGGTTTCACTTTTTGAGAGATCTAACCACTGAAAGGTGTGCTCAAGGTGCCAAAATGATCCTTGGGGGAGGGCACAACTTTCTAGGTGGTTTTGGAGCTAAAAATCTTCACTTTTGAAAAACCCTAATTTTTGGGTACAGTAACAATGACGTTTTTCTTCTTGCGAAATATGCTTTCTTCAGGGTGGCTCTGATACCATGTTAATGTTTATGCCATTATTATAGTTTACAATTCAATAGATAATAGCAACATAAGAACAAGATCATTGAGAAATACACATCCACAAGAGACACAACATTTATCCTGGGAAACCCTCTAGGGGAAGAAAACCCAGCAAAAACTTCCTTAATATAAATAACCAATATATTGCCAAGAGATATTATGCTAAAATAGAAAGTCCTCTCCCAAGATATGCACCACTCTCTCTCTCCTTGTCGGTAACAGATCAGAACTTGTCTCTCAAACTGAGCAAGTGAGTTATTTCCAGATGAGGCGCTAGCCTCCTTTATTTATACAAGTTTTGGCACGTGTGAAGTGTCTCTTCACTGGCAGAGCCAATTTCTTCATCTGGGTGGGTAAACCCACCTTTATTATATTTCTGGGTCTTCTTATTAACTACTGGGGCCGACTTCTTATTCTGCCTATTATAATTGTCTGTTGACCAATCCACAAAAGGGGATTTGGTCCTATTACAATATCCGACATGATCAATCCACAATGGGGATTTATCCTATAAATAACATATCAATAATAATAAGAATACTCTTTGCAGTTACATTATTTCAACAGATTCCATACTTTGATGGGTCTTCCAAGGTGACTGTGAAATCTTGGGTGTAGAAGTTAGACACCTATTTACAACTTAACCCCATGAAGGAGATGGATGCCATCATGTTTTCCACCATGTACTTGGAGGGAAAAGCTCATGACTGGTGGTATCATGGTTTGACTACTTTGGGTCATAAATAGATCACTGCTTACACCTAGTTCACTCAAAGACTTATGGACAGATTTGATCAGGGAGATCCAAACCTACATTTCAGGGAACTCACACAACTCAGGCAAACTGGGTCACCAGAGAATTACATAGAGAAATTTCATAGGGTAGCTGTGATGGTGCCAGATGTGTCTTAGGAGAGACTAATGATGCTATTTACTGATGGGTTGATGGAACCCCTAAAGGGTTGGGTCAAGGATTTTAAGCCTTCCAACTTACAAGAGGCCATATGTAGGACTAGGGGCTTGATGGGATTTGTAGAAAAAATTAAGTTAGGGACTTGATGGGATCTGTAGAAAAAACTAATTTCCCCCCTAGACCACCCATAAACTAAGGGGGGAGAGATCAAAGGGGTGTTGACAGAGGGAAAGGTAGTATGGATGAGGCTACTAGGAAAGAATTGAGGAGGAAACAACTATGCTTCACATGTAAGGAACCTTGGGATCCAAGGCACAAATGCATGGGTAAGGGAAAGGCTCATTATATTGAGGTGATTTGTGATGAGGAGGAGGAAGATGATTTCAACCACATTCAGAACATGGAAGAAAATCCACCTAGAATGGACTCTACAGAGAATGAAGAAGGGGAAGAAGGGAAAGAAGTAGGTTCGACCCTACAACAAATAAGAAGGTTACACTAGCATCCATCAATGGGGTGTCTAAATTCAATACCTTCAGGATGAGAGGAGTGCTTTAGGGAGAAAAGGTTCCAGTGCTCATTGATGGGGGAGCTTCACACAACTTCATTTATTTAACCTTATTGAAAAGAAGGCATATACCTACATTTGAGTTTGAAGGATTTCGTGTGGAGGTAGTAGAGGGGTGCACCATGCTTTGTGATAGGTATATTCCAGGGATGAAACTTACTTTGGGAAAGCATGACTTGGCATAGGATTTTATGTGATGGACTTACCATATACTAACATCATCTTGGGGGTTCAGTGGCTTAGCACATTGGGACCTATCACTACTAACTACAAAACCATGGAGAGTTCTTTTATTGAAGAACATGGAAAAAGGTGATACTCAAAGGAATGACAGGTAACACACCTAGAGTGGTGACAAAAAAGTGCATGGAGGCCATTTTTAGGAGGGAAGACATTGTATATGAAGCATAATGTAGAATATTAGTTTAGGTGGACAAGAAAGGGCATCCTCATTATATTTAAGACATTCAAAGAATCAATGACAGTCACACCAAGGTCTTTCAACCTATTCCTCCAGGAGCACCACTAGATAGGGGGTTTGAGCATATCATAGAATTGGAATAAGGAGAAAAAACTGTCATTACTACTCCTTATAAACACCCAAAAAAGTATAAGGATGAAATTGAAAAGGCTATAAAAGAAATCTTAGACATGGGCCACATTAGACCAAGTTCTAGTCCTTTTGTATCTTCAACAATGTTGGTAAAGAAGAAATATGGGACTATGCACATGTGCATTGACTACATGGCATTGAACAAAAATACTATCAAAAACAAGTACCCCATTCCTAAAATATATGAGCTATTGGAAGAGATTTATGGGGTTGTCTACTTCACCAAAATAGACTTGCTCTCTAGTTATCATCAGATCAAAATGAGAGAGCAAGATGCACCCAAAACAACCTTCATATGCCATTATGGTCACTACAAGTTTTTGGTTATGCCCTTTGGGATAACTAATGCGCCAACAAAATTCCAATCTTGCATTAATCATGTCTTCAACAAGAAATTAAGGAAGCTCCTCTTAGTCTTCTTTGATGAGTTGCTGATTTATAGCAAAATTTGGGAGGAACATCTTCAACATGTAGATCAGATCTTGGGCATCATGGAGGGGCAATCCTTATATGCTAAAGAGTCCAAATGTGAATTTGGAATGACATAAGTTCTTTATTTGGGGAACATCATTGGAGTGAAAGGAGTACATGTGCACCAAGAAAAAATACAAGCCATACTTAATTGGCCAACACCCAAGACTCTTACTGAGCTGAAGGGGTTCCTTCACATCTGTTGTTACTACATGAGGTTTGTCAAAGGATTCTCCCAAATTTGTGCACCCTTGATAGATTTGACCAGAAAGGGCACATTTAAATGGATTCAAGAGGCACATATGACTTTTTACAAAATGAAGAAGGTAATGAGCACTTGTCCGGTAGTTTCTTTACCATATTTCTCACAACCCTTCATATTGGAGTGTGATGCCTTAGGTGAGGGCATTGGAGCAGTACTTATGTAGAATAGGCACCCTATTTCCTATGAGATCTGAAAACTGAGGGGACCTGAAATTTTATACACCATTTATGACAAAGATATGTTAGCCATCATAAATGCATTGGCTAAATTCAGGCAATACTTAGTTGGGGCCAAATTTGTTGTGAGGACAAATTACAATAGCCTCAAGTAATTTTTGGACCAAAAGGACCTAAATGAAAGACATAAGAAATGGGTCAGCAAGATCCAGGCCTATGAATTTGACATTCAATTTGTCGAAGGGAAAAATAATGTGGTGGCTGATGCTTTATCCATAAGACCTTCAATTTATGCCATGACAGATATTTTAGTTGACTGGAAGGCACACCTCTTGGTGGAATATTCTAAAAATAGGTTCTCTTGTGAGTTGATGGATGGGTAGGTACATGATGATAAATTCCCAATTTTGGATGAAATCATATACAAAAAAGGCCGAATCTTCTTAGTTACTGAGTCAACCTTCGAAACACAAGTTTTACAGGCATGTCATGATTCACCATTGGCAGGGCATTAGGGATTTGTCAAGACATACATGCAGATAAGGGAGATGTTTTCATGGAAGGGAATGAAGGAGGATGTGATGCACCATATCAAGGAATGCTTCACTTGTCAGGAGAACAAGGATGAACACACTCATCCAACAATTTTATTGCAACCACTCCCCATTCCAGAGCATAAATGGGAAAGTATATCGATGGATTTCATCACGGGGTTGTCTAAGGCCCAAAGCAAGGATTGCATTTTTGTGGTCGTGGATAGATTAACCAAAATTTCCCATTTTTTCACCATTGCCACAGATTACCGTACTTTACAGGTTGCATATTTTTTCTTCAGAGAGATCTTCAGGTTGCATGGTTTACCCAAAAACATAGTGAGTGACAGGGATAGTAGCTTCATGAACACCTTTTGGCATGATTTATTCAGGTTGGTAGGTATGGCATTAACCCCCAGTACTAGCTATCACCCTCAAATTGATGGCCAAACCGAGATAGTCAACAAATGGGTTGAAGGCTACCTTCAGAATTATGTTTCAGGGCAACACAAGGTGTGGGTTAAGTGGCCTCACTTGGGTGAGTATTGTTACAACACCACCTACCATATGTCTATTGGTATGTAACCTTTCAGGGCCTTATACAACTATGATCCACTCACATGTGTGGAGATTGTCTTTAGTGAAAATAGAGCTCCGATGGTACATGATTGGATTCAACAGAGTAAGGATATACTCAGAGAGCTTAAAGACCACTTGCAAAGGGTGAAAAATCAACAAAAGGTACAAGCAAATAAACACAGAGTGGAGCACAATTTTGAGGTTGGTGACTTGGTATACTTAAGGCTCCAAACCTACAGACAAGCATCTATTAAGAGGAGTGGTGCACAAAATCTCCAACCTCGCTTCTTTGGACCATACAAGGTAAAAATAAAGGTAGGGGTCATGGTATATGAGCTTGATCTACGCCCAGGAAGCAAGATATACAATGCCTTTCATGTATCCTGCTTAAAAAGAGCCATAGGGAAACACATCATTCCTATTGAGGAACTACCTCCCTTGGATGAGGAGAGGCAATTGATATTGATACCAGAGGAAGTGTTATAATTAAGGGAGAAGAGGCTAAGGAAGAGGAGCATCGAGGAATACTTGATCAAATGAAAGAACTTACCTATAGAAGAGGCAAGGTTAGAATTGCGTGTGGGCAAGAAATTTCCAGTAGGGGAGATTGAAATTTCCCCCACCTCTTAATAAAGAGGTTGTGAGAGACTTAGTAGTCTAGTTGTCCCCACTAGACTATAGTCTCATGAGTTATGGGGACCAAGAAACCCAAAGTACTTACCTAAGCACAATGTTATAATTTTAAGTTGACTTTGGGGAGAAAAGGTAAGGTAAATGAAGGAAAATACCACATGACAAAAAGTAAGGAGTTAAACCCAGGATGTGGTCAACTAACTCAATAGAGAAAGAGATCAGGGGTATAAAAGGAAAAGGAGGGTGCATCTCTCATCATTTTGAATATTATTACTTTTGCATTCTTGAGCTCTAGAGCCAAAGATGTTTTGAGGGTTTTGGGATAACAAACCTTAGAGATCATATTGGTGGTGAAAGATCCCACCTATCTTGATCCAAGCTTGGTCACAAAGGTGCAATATTCCTCCACCACCATTCTACAACAACTTACATGTTACTCAGCTAGTGAAGGAAGAAGGAATGTTCAGTTCTTAGGGTTTTCCAGTAGGAGGGCACACTGTTGATATTATGGTAGCTATGGGAGGTATTTACCTCCATGTGTAAACCTGACGAGGATAGAATACTCCAGGAAGCAAGAAGAAACCCTAATGAGTTGTATAATAACCCTAGAAGACTTGTTGGCTCAAGAAGATAATTTATATTAGGTTATTAGCCTCCAAGAGAAGAAGTTGGCCATAAATAATAATATATACTAAATAGATAGATACCCAGAATGAGAAGTTGGCCCAAGAAGTTAGCCATAATTAGTATAAATACAGGAGGCCATTTCTCATTCTGGCAGGTAGTCTCAGAATTGCAGAGCAACACTTGTGCGCACTGTAGTGCCCAATTTTGTGCACAGGTTTGAGGAGAGCTACCAGTGTAGTTGTTGTAGCTAGCAATTATGTTTTGGCTTGGAATATCTCTTGGCTAGTGTTTGGACTATTTGATCAGCTCTTGTTGGTGCGCTATCCTTGGGGAAATGTGTGCTACCCTTTGTTTGGCTATCTAGCCTAGGGTTTGCTTCTAGAGTGATTCTCTATCAAGGTTAAGGTGCTCGGAGGGTGGCTTCGACCTATGGTTGGGTGACAATAGAGATATTGTCAATGGTAAAATGAGCACATCCATTATATTTTAACATGTTATGGGCCCACACCTCCTTGATTCAGTCTAACCACTGGAAGGAAACATAGCCATAAGGATATTAAGCTCATTGAAGAACTGCCGCTAGGGTTTCTAGCAGGAGCAGTCACCAAATCACTGCAGCTAGGATTACTAGCAGGTGTAGTTGCAGAAACCCTAATCCTCTTGCTGAGGCACCTTAAGTGAATGGATTGACCTAATCTCTAGATAGATCAGTGCACCCTAGCCTAACACATATCCTAGTACTCTCAACTAGCCAAGATGTGAAGTTTGAGTTTTTGGTCAAATCTAGGGTTTGACCAAGTCAAAGCAACCATGACTTATTCTATGAAGTCAGAGAACAAGTTAGATAGAGATTCTAACTTTAGAGTGTGGAAGACAATGATTGACCTCATCCTTGCCAAGAATAAAGTGTTGGATATCGTGAAAGGAAAGATAGTGAAACCAGAGTTTGAAGAAGGAAAAGAGAAGGAACCACAGAACGTTGGAGCTATGGAGAAGTTAAAATATGGTGACATCAATTCTATGAGTATCATAGTGGAATATATAAAAGACCACTTGATACCATACATCTCCCATCTTGACTCATTGAAGAAGATGTACAATGCCCTAACAAATCTCTTCTCGGTCAGAAACATTGGACAAGTAATGAGTCTGAAGAATGAGTTCCGTGACATGAAGATGAATGATGATGACATCATAACATCATACTTTGTGAGAATATCTCAGTTAAGATATCAACTACAAGCTATTGAAGAGATCATCTCAGAGAAGGAGTTGGTAAACATAGTACTCAATGGTCTTCCTAAGACATGGGATGCATTTGCCGCAAGCATGAACACAAGAAAGGAGTATCCGACATTTGAAGAACTTTGGACTTGTTGTGCTCAAGAAGAATCAATGATCAATGCAAAAGAGAAACCCCAAAAGAAGTACGATGATCAATCCTTCACAAAAAGATTCAAGAACTTCAGGAATAAAAGGAAGTTTGGTTCAAAGAAGAAGACAATTCAAGAGAAAGATATTTCAGAAATACAATGCTTCAACTGTCGAAAGTATGGTCACTATAGGAATCATTGTCCCGAGCTAAAGAAAAGGAAGGAGAAACACGAAGCATCAATTGTCGAAGAAAAGGAACCTACAAAGAAGACTAAGCAGGATGAAAGAGACTTCTTCTTCTAAAGGTAACAATACTCTTCTTATTTCTTGTACATATCTTGTTTGCATCATCTCTATACATATCTTGTATATCTATCTCTTGGAAGATAATGTGTTCCAAGAAGAACTATACCTATGGAAGAACAACAAGATAAGGATGAATATAATTAGATAATACACATGAAAGGATGAAATACGTCAAAAAAATCATGTGAAAGCTATTTCAAGATAAGTCGAATCCATCATGAAGAGACTTAGAAGAAGCAAAGACAAAAAGAAGTGAGCAATTAAGAGGAAATTAGAGAAAGACTTATGACGTTTTTGTAGAAGACAACAAGACAAAAGCGTGGACTCTGTCAGACAGAGAGAGCCACTTATATATTGCAGTAGACAACACGGATGTAGATGAAAGCGTGGACTCTCCTAGATGGAGGGAGCCAATTATACATCACCAAAGAGAAGAGCATGCATGAAGCGAGGATTAGGAGGGAGGTAATCCTATGATCCATTGAATATGATGAAGTATATATCCATGGTAGCCGCCATGAAAGGCAATACGTGTTCAATTCAACCTTAGAAGAAGACTTCTTCAAAGAGAAGCCTTAAATTATTCCTGGTTGTCGATCCACATCCGTGATCCTATGATGAAAGAAATAAGTGGAATCCTTAGGGCATGGAATCTATAAGAAACTCCATGGAACTAAGTGCTAACAAAAAACATAAGAAAGAACATCAAGATTCCAAGAAAGAAGAGAAGCTTGAACAACCAATCATTGTATCGAGAATCACAAGATTACCAACCTGATATGAACTCACTAAAAACAATCAAGCAGAGGAACTAAAAGTTGTGATGAAGAACAGTGTAAGAAATACTTATGAATGAAAGCATTGCGAGATCGAAGACTAGAGGTTCTCCCAGATGGAGGGAGAAGACTATGACGATTACTTGTTCCAATAAACCAGACATACCCATACATGAGTCTTTACATCATCTGCAATATCCATGGGTTGGAGTTCTACATCAGATGAATGCAAAGAATGCTCTCCAGAGCAATTGAACAAAGAGCATATGAAGAGCAACCTCAAGACTTTGAGGCATACCAAAAAGAGACCCTTGTATGAAGATGGAAGAAAATAACATGGTGGAGAACCTCCAGTGCACAGCAGAAGCGTGGTGAAGATTTCCTATAACAAGATATTGTATCAAGATGATTACTTAGAAGATCAAATCTCATGATGATAGAAGAAGTGCCACATGGATATGTTCCTGTTTTCCAACAATGATATATTTTATTGATCAGAGCTACTTGAAGCCTTCAAAGAAGACCAGTTCCCTAGAACAAAGTACATTTGAAATCAAGCATTATATTATCCGTGATGAAGTTCAGAAAGGAGAAAGAGGTTCTCCAATACATATCTCCACAGATGAGCAGATACACAAACATCTTGGTAAATCTTCTATCCAATATAAAAGAGTTTGTGTACTCAATATGGAGCTCGTGGAGAGGACTTCCTTATTGAAAAAGGAAGAGATGACTCCCAGGTTGGGAGGGAGCACTGATATGTATTGATTTATGGACAACCATTTTTCAGTTCAAAAAATGGTCCAAGATGGGCAGTTTCCTTTCCAGTTCGGAAAGTGGATTGAGATTTCTGACAGACAACGATTTCTCATTGTGGTTAACATGGGAAATGGTCCAGATTGCTGATGTATCATAGACAACGAATTCCCATTGTGGTTAACACAGGGAGTGTTCTAGGGCGGTCTCTCTTCTTGAGGGTTACTCAAGAATACTAGTCCGCCTTGCCGGACAACGATTTCTCATTGTGGTTAACATGAGGAATGGTCTGTTTTGGAGGTTGATACAGGACAATTTTTTCCTCTTGTGGTTAACAGAGGAAATGGTCTGGACAGTCATTCCTTAGGGTTTATACATTCTCTCCAGGGTGCACTTTGATTAGTGTAGGAGGAATGGCCCAAGGTGGGAAATGGTCTAGGCTTAACAATCAAGGACAGACATTCCTTAGGGTTTATACATTCTCTCCAGGGTGCACTTTGATTAGTGTAGGAAGAATGGCCCAGGGTGGGGAATGGTCTAGGTTCAGAAGAAAAGACAATTATTCTTCCTTGCTTGAGAAGAATAGTCCAGATATCTCATTGTTCTACTCCGAGGGCATATATTATTTCAGATCTCACATATGTGAGTGAAATATTGGCCCAGATGATTTAGTTTATATCATAACATTGTTTCTGTGCAGGTTGATATCATATGATTGTTATGAAGACTGTATGACAGTAGATGTATGCTACTGTGGTGGATGTGTTCCACTGTTCGTGACTATACGTTGTTGATCAAGTACTTGTGTGTTACTTGGTGTGGTAGTGTACCATTGGATTGTAGTTATGTACTACTATGTATAGACACAATTGTGTTCTATTTTTTTTCGATTTCCTTGAAGACTATCATCAGTATTGGAAATGATTATTAGTTAGATGGATAATCAAAGGACAAATATTTCCCAGACGGAAAATGGTTCAGAGCATTTACTCTTCTAGATTAGAAGAATGGCTCTTGTATCACTCTGTGGAGTGAGAATAATGTCTGATTACTCAGATAGAGTATGGTTTCAAGAGATGATGCAACTGATGACATTGATGATGATGATGGTGCTCATGATCTAGTCATGATCTAGTCTATACAACTATGTTGATGCTACTGGGTGAATGGTATGTTTTTGTGCTCAAGACCATTACTTGTAATACCTCCCTAGCTAGGAGGGAGTGTTGATATTATGGTAGCTGCGGGAGGTATTTACCTCCATGTGTAAGCCTGACAAGGATATAATACTCTAGGAAGCAAGAAGAAACCCTAATGAGTTGGCTAATAACCCTAGAAGACTTGTCAGCTCAAGAAGATAATTTATATTAGGTTATTAGCCTCCAAGAGAAGAATTCGACTAGAAATAATAATATATACTAAACAAACAGAAACCCAGAATGAGAAGTTGGCCCAGGCAGTTAGCCATAATTAGTATAAATACAGGAGGCCAGTTCTCATTCTGGCAGGTAGTCTCAGAATTGCAGAGCAACACTTGTGTGCACTGCAGTGCCCAATTTTGTGCGCAGGTTTGAGGAGAGCTACCGATGCAGCTAGCAGATAAGTTTTGGCTTGGAATATATCTTGGCTAGGGTTTGGACTATCTGATCAGCTCTTTTTGGTGTGCTATCCTTGGGGAAAGGTGCGCTACCCTTTGTTTGGCTATCTAGCCTAGGGTTTGCTTCCAGAGTGATTCTCTGTCAAGGTTAAGGTGCTCAGAGGGTGGCTTCGGCCTATGGTTGGGTGACAATAGAGATATTGTCAATGGTAAAATGAGCACATCCATTATATTCTAACACACACTAGTTCAAGGGAAGATATTTGATCTGGAGTAAGGAAGGTGTTTTGGTAGCCAAAACCTATTGGGATCTCATTGATAGGCCCATGACACCTTGCCTATGCCATTTTTGAGGGGTTTTCTTCAAAATATGATTTATTGGGTGCTTGGCATGAATTCTAGATGAGGAGGGCGCATTGCAACAAAGAGATTCTTTCATTTGGGGTATTAGATCACCTCCATTCAACTTGAGACTTTTCCCAGGGGTTTGTAATTCCCCGATCTACTCTTTCACCAATTTTGGAGGGTTTTGGAGGTCTAGAAGAGGGAGGCCAAAATCTTGGTCATCTACAACCATAGAGAAGTGCACAACTCAACTAGTGAGGGGGTTTCCAACTATCAAAAGGGAAAGACATCAATCTTGTCCCTTTCACCAATTGATTGTGGTGCCTTTGGAGGCTATTATCTTCAATTTTGGATCTTGTTGGAACAACTATTATTCCAACTTGATTATTCTTCTTGTATTCTCCCATATCTGTAGATCTATTGTGTCGGGATCACTCTACTATCTAAATAAGGGCTAGATCTGAAGTTGTTGGCTCTATATTGGTATTCTTTGCTTGTATCTTGTCATTTTCTTGTATTATATGCTCATATCTATATCTCCATGCTATGATATTCTAAGTATAAACCCTCAATTCACAACTTGATGAAGCAAACCTATAAAACACTTTGAAACAATGAACAAACAGTTAAACAACCCTTGGTTCCGGGCAAAAAATAAGCTTGGGAGCATTACATATAAGATATTTGGTAATAAAAACTAGTAGAAAATGCAATGGAACAAGTTTTATAATTAATGTAATTTCCATTGTTATGATATCAGAGTCAACATTGGGATTAATGGTTATAGGTGTGCAAGTCTATATGTGGAAACCTAATGTAAAGTGATTTGAAAGAAAGCTAACACACTCAAAAACCACTTATCAACTACAAGTTAATACTAAAAAACCACTTATCAACTACAAATTTCTTGCATAAATAATATTTTATATG